>KV908381.1:591620-638889 GCA_002005505.1 Botryococcus braunii
CAGCTCAGTCTCACTTGCCACGTGCTGGTCACGTGGTGCCCGCTTTGGTCAGACAGGCGCTGTTTTGAAGACGACGCGCTGTGAGAGAATTTTCCGCATTTTCTACATCCGGTGCTCCGTTGGACGCATGGGGGGATACGGCGTTGAGACACGTCTTGGTGTGAATACCGGACGCAAGTCCAGGTTTTGTGGAGTCGTGACCTCAAAGAAGTTTATTCATCGCGTATCCCCCCACAAAATAAAAGTTTTTGAGATGGAGGCACCACGATGCGCCCGCATTTCACGCGAGCTTTCACGCATTTCACGCGAGCTTTGAACTCTCTAATAATGTTAGCCGGTCCAGGAATTCAGTTCGTCTATTATAGCTGGACCCAGCGACTCCCCTGTCAATTTGGCCACGGCCTTTTTTGGGCGGTCGTATGACCTAAACAACAAACGCCAAATGCTCGTAAGCGCCTTCGATCTTATATGGCGAAGGCAACTGTACATGCGCCAGCAGAGGTCGTTTTGTGACAGGTGGGAAGAAGCATGTAGATTCAAGCTTCGGACGCTTTTCCGTAACAATTTTTCTTCCTTGTCTGAATATTTGTAGTATGTGGTTGCTGGAGGAATTTTAAGAAAATTGGCATGTCCAAGTTGGGCTCGGTCCCCAAGCGTCAGAGGCACGAGGAACCCCAAGGCTCCGCGCCTTTGCTGCATAAGCAGAAGAAGTCAAATTGGGGATCTCCAAGAGGCCGACGTCATCCTGGCATATCCGGATGACTTTCTGGTCCTTTGGTCGTTCGTGCCGTAAGAGTGTTGCCCAAAGTTGCACGAGTTTGCAGTTTCCAGGCAGCTGCCTTCCAGAAGGCAGTTTGCATCCAGTACGGATGCGATGTGGGAAGTTGGTAACTACTCCATGGAAGCGCTGACTCAATTTACAGGGGAGCCAAGTAGCGCCCGCCTGTATGGGCACATGTGAAGATTGTTTTGGAAGCTCCACATGCGTTTTTCATTTCATCCGCGTATGTCAAAGAGAGGATTCTTAGCCTGCGTTTGTACCTCCTGAAACGAATTGCGGGATCCAGGGCGGACCCGTCGAGTTGGGGTTTTTTGGTTTTCCGGGTTTGGACGGGGAGAGCACGCGTGTGAGTCTGCTAACGTGGCAGGCGCAGCACTCGAAGCTACCTGTCCTGCACTGCACTGCACTGCACTGCTCAGCTGCCTTCTGAGTTTGAGGACCCAGGGCTTGGTATATACTATGTTGTTCTAGAACATAATATATCTGGTAAGGAAGTTGCCTAAAGGGCTGGGCTTGCCAGATGTCCTGCGGCGTTGCCCATGGTTGGAAGGCAGGGTAATGGATTTTTTTTTGGTTCGGGTGTTTTTTGTGAGCGGGTACCTGTGTACTGCGTACCCCCAGCACTGATGCAACCGAAGGGCAACGAAGGGCGAACTTTCAATCAGCGCTTCAGCCAATGACCGTCGCAAGAGTAAGGTCAACGGTCCTGATGGGGGCGGATTTCAACCAGTAGATCTTGTGGGTACCCTCAAAATAGGATCGGCACAGGAAAGCTTTGGTTGAGATCGAGGACGACCCATCAGCAAAGCACACAGCAGATTTCCGGGATATCCCTGCGCGACAGACTCTGCACTGTCCCAGGAGGCCCGCTGCAAAATCTGCCAGAGCGGCATCATTCTGGTGCCCCTCTCGTGGAATGTGGCTTTGGTTGCATGCACTACAGTCTCGTTGTTCATTACTAGCCTCATCCGGCATAAAGCCACGCAGCATGTGGGTGTCTTCCTTTGTGTTGCACTCCGGGCTGGCACTACTGTGCAGTAGTGCCAGCCTGACAAAAATCTGTCCGGTCAATTCATAAACTGTTACATGCTGCGTTGCCGTGATGGTGAAACAAAAATTTTAGCGTGCTTTGCGCTCGTAATTTTAGCGTGCTTTTCATTTCATTTTATTTTATTTTATTTTATTTTTACGTTCGTGCGTATAAAGCGTTACATACACACGCTGAGACCCATTCCGGGTGCCAGCGCAGGCGTTCACCTCCCAGATAGGACCCGGAGGACAACCATGTAAGCAATAATAAAGGCACCGCCAGAGCGTCATGCGTGCTTGCAGTGACTAGGACGCGAGCCTTTGCCTTGCCGTTTTCCTGTCGCATGCAAGCAGTTCGGCCCAGCCAAATCGTGCAACTGCCGTTTTGGACAAGATGTCGATTTTCCTTTTAATGTGTGCGCGCGGCATGCGTTGCCTGCATGCCCTAGCACCCCATCGCTGTTCAAAATGGAAGAATATTCTAGGGTCCCTATGTTGGGACCGGATGATGGAGTTGCACCTTTGGTCAGCGTCTTTTGCACTTGCTTTACCGACTTGTCCTGCCGGTTGTGTTCACCGGTGGGCTAGGAGTCGTGGTCACGTGGAGTGATTATTTGAAGTTGCTCTACCGAATTGTCCTGCCGGCTGTGTTTGCCGGTGGGGTAGGAGTCTGTGATCACGCGGATTGGTTAAATGAAGTTGCTCTACCGACTTGTTGTGCCGGTTGTGTTTGCCGGTGGGGTAGGAGTCCGGGAAGTGGTGGGGTAGGAGTCCGCGAAGTGGGAGGGTACCACTTTGCGGTTGCGCAGGGCAAACCACTATGCGGAACTGGTGATTGAAGATCGTAGAACCGACGAGCCAGTGGTACGAGAACAAAAATTCGCAAGACTTGGGGTTTCCAAAATCCACCGACGATATTTGGTCACCGCAAGTGCTTAATCTGTAACGACATCTGATTTCTCCTTATTGTCTATAGGTAGCTACCGACCATTTGATTGGATCCTGTAACAGATCTATTCGTAATGACGGGAAGCGTGTACACTCTGTCCTTTAATCACCTGACACTCCAAGAAATGCCGTACGATGGGCGTGAAGCCCTTCCCCACTAATACATGCATTTAGTATACATGTCATGAACTAAAGTTACATTTGATCTTGTTTTTGCAAACAAGAAGTAGATCGTACGGCACTTGTACTGCACCTATTTGCAAGTACAACTATGGTACCATATAATGTCTGCTTTATAGTACACTGAGTCCTGACTTGTGATATGTCACTTCACTTAAGACAAATAAGCCAATCATACCACTAGACCACGTTGGACTCCCGAGCTGAATTGTTCAATTCCTGCTTAACCGCAATCAATAAGTAGTAGGCAGGTTCTGGCTAAACATGTCTTGACCACCAGCTCCAAAACAAATGGCAAATGCTACTGGGATAGCTAATCCCAATTGAATTGTCAGTAATGCGTGAAGGTTGAAAACCAGCAGGTTTTGATGTATAGCAATGACTGGTGCTGCTGCCTGGTTCTGGCAGCACAACTTACTCCATTTACTTCTCAAAAGTGCAGTCTCTCTTCCCTCACAGCAAGGCATATGTGCTTCTGCACAAAACAAAGGACTTCTGAATAACACACAAGTCTCTCAAACAGCTGTGGTAGCTGTATCATCAACTTCACTCAGCATGGCTGCCTCAGGCTCACAAACAACATCTTCCATGACTTCTGCCATCTTCCTGGCCTTGGCCGTCTTGCGAGCCGCACGAGTTCTTCCTCTGCTCTTCCTTTTCTTCTTCTTGGTGGTTGCATCTTCCATCTGCTCTTCTCCCTCACTGTCTGTTTGGGCGTCAAGCAGATCTTGCCCCTGGACCATCCCCTTTTCTTCACAAGTAGTTCTTCTCACAGCAGTATTCTCAGAGTAGTTAGCTCAGCCGCAACCCAGTAATTGCCCAAGTCTGTGAATAATCAATAGAATCGTCGCTCCCAGTATGATCAACACGAAGGGAATTTTTGTGGCAGGCGAGCTTATCTATGCCCGCGAGACTGCTGCCCCACGTGATTGCCGGACCATGCAGTCACGTGGATTACCAATACATTATATGTCATAACTAAGGCTATGACATATATGTCATGAACTAAAGGGGTGGCCCACCTCCAGGTCACCTATGCCAGATGTCTCAAGTGAGACATTGACATTCTGATATATATGGTCAAATGTCTTCATGAGTATCCTCATATACTTCTGCACGTCCTTCACATGCGTCCTGGCCGTTTGATAGCGGCCTGGCTGTTGCAGGAAATCTTGTACAATCACCCTATTGCTGTGGCCATTCAACTGAGCTAGCAAAGTAGCAACGTACTGAGCTTTCTCTGCTATCTGACACTGTCTTAAGGTGATGTCAAGAGTTCTTTTCTCTTCTGGAACCACTACAGGAGGTGTCTCTACCACAGCCGGGACGACTTCGGACGGCACATCCGTCGTCGGTTCGGTTACGTCCATACGTAACCGATGCAGCTAATCGCAATGATAAAACAAACAAAACAAATGAATGAATGACCAGTCTCTCACTCTCTCAATCCCAGCCCCCATCCCAGATCACGACCTAGATCCTGTCGAGTCTTCTGGAACATTGGCGCAAGTGCCAAAAAGGACGAAAGATGAAAGAATGGCGCAAGTGCCAAAAATATATCTAAGATAAAGACTTGGCGCAAGTGCCGATAATAATCTCAAATAAATCTGTGGCGCAAATGCCAAATGAAAGACAAAAAGCCAAGGGGGAAGCCCCTTATTGGAAAATAAGGTACAACTAAGGTACAGGTCTGTCTGCAAGCCAAGGGGGAAGCCCCAAAGTGCTGCAGCAACCTGAAAAGCATGGGGGAAGCCCCAAAAACATGACCTGTGGGTATTGCAAACCTGTAGCTGTCTGCCATCCCAAGATCCAGCTGCATAAAACAAAATTGGAGTCCAGGTACCTGCACTGAGAGAGTACTACTACTGCCCCCACATGTCAGTGTTCCAGCTCCACCAAATGTCCCAACTCCACCTGTTCAAATATTTCATACTGCACGATGGCTGCTTGGTGATTGTTTTCAGGAAAATACTCAGGGGAAAATGTAAATTTGTAATCCCTGGAAGTATGCAGTCTCCCCCCCCAATCACGAAGCGGTTCGTGATATTTGACAAGGTGTGAGGTATGTCTTTTGAAATGTTTCCTTTCCTTGAAACGTGTTTGGCCAGTTTCAAGGACTGCTATGGTTTTGGTGTCATTGATGCTAACTATTTTGAAGGGACCTTTGAGCCCAGTTTGTAGTGGACCAGCAATGTTTGTGACTTCCAAAACTAAGTCCCCAACCTCCAAATCAGTGCACTTTCTTTTGCCACGCAGTTTATGAGCTTGACCCACAATGTTTTTGTGCATTGCATTGTCCAATGCACGTGCTACTCTGTCATACTGCTCTCGCAATTTGTCTTGTAACTTGCACACGTGATGTTCAGGAGAAAGGGCCTCTGCAACATTTACAAGCACATCTCTTACAGCCAAAGGCAATTTAGGAATATACCCATACAACATTTCAGCTGGAGAGAGATTACATATCGACGTGTGTTTGCGCGACATGTATGCTTGATGCACAGTGGGCAAGGACGAAGTCCAGTCAGTGGGAAAGTCATTATAATGCTTGGTCAACATTCCCTTCACAGTTCTAACCAAACGTTCAACCACACCATTGGCAGATGGGTGATTGGGCGAGATCTGGATGTGATAGATTCCCAGTCTCGAAAGCATGTGAACAAATTCAGCAGAAAACTCATGACCATTATCAGACGTGACTACAGCAGGTACACCATATCTACAAATCCATGCATTGTAAAAGGACTTAGACACTGACAAGGGAGTTTTATTTTCAACAGTAGCAAACTCCGCAACTTTGGTAAAGTAATCAATCATGAGCACAACCCAAAGCTTTTGCTTGTCGTTTCTGCCATTTTTATCCTTCGCGAGCATGCGAGGAATCGGACCAAATAAGTCAATGTGAATATGATCCATTGGTCCGAACAGGGCAGGTTTTTGTAGCCGTGGTGGCTCAGGCAGTGAAGCTCTGAGCTTCTGACATGGTTCACAAGTACGAACAAACAAGTCAACATCAGCCTTTATGCCAGGCCAATGAAAGTGCATGTGCAAAACAACAAGAGTTTGCGAGACACCAGGATGAGCAAGGACATCATGAATCATAGCAATAATGTCCCATCTGTACACAACAGGAGGGCAGACCAGCCAACGTGAGGGCTTACCGCGAATTTTCTTGTAGACCATAAGCCAGTCACTGATGGACGGGTGCTGCGCAAAGAAGGACCCTCTCCTTCTGTATTCTGCAGCAAGTTGGGGAGGAAGATTGACCAAAAGGTCTAAGTTATGCTCACTCTGAATATAATCCAAGAATTCCTGATCTCTGTAAGGATCAAATCTGTGGCATACTAAAGGTGTCTCTGCATTTCTGAGCTCAGCAATCTTCAGTTCACCCCCCTTGCCTAAGTACGGGTCACAAGCTGGACAAAACCAGCAACCTCCTGGAACTACAGATCGAGGTGGAAACAAGCATCTCAAGTGGAAGCAACGATTACAGCCATCACACAGGACAATGTTGTCGTCCCCCTGTGGGAACCCGCAAATGACACAAGGCACGGAATCCAAATCCTTTTGCTTGGCAGGGTTGGTTTCCCACACAGGTGCAGTGGCATAAACGTGAACAGCTTCAGAATGCACGCAACGAGACAAACAATCAGCAACAAGATTCTCTTCCCCCTTTTTGTATCTAATTTCAATGTCGAAGTCTTGCAGGCGTAACGCCCACCGCTCCAACTTGGAGTTTGTGTGTCTTTTGGAATTCAAATACACAAGGGGTGAGTGATCAGTGTATGCAATGAATCGTCTGCCATGCAGAAAAGGACGAAACTTCTCACAAGCCCATACTAAGGCAAGACATTCACCTTCAGTGGGGGAGTAATTCCGCTCTGCATCCTTCAACAACTTTGAAGCAAACGCGACAGGATGATCAAAGTGCGTGTCAGGGTCAGGTTGACTCAACACAGCACCAATAGCAGTTTTAGACCAATCTGTCGTTAAAACAAAAGGAAGCTTGAAATTAGGAGCACGTCAAACAGGTTCAGAAGCAAGGCGATGTTTCACTTCATCAAAGGCAAGTTGGCACTCAGGGCTCCAGGCAAAGAAAGATGTCTTTTTCAAAAGGCGGGACAAGGGTTCAGTGATCCCAGCAAAGTTTTCAACATAAGTACGATAATAACCAGCAGCCCCTAATACTGACCTAGTGCCGGATACATCTCTCGGCTCTGGCAGATTTAGTATAGCTGCAACATTGTCAGGATCTGGACGTAAGCAACCATCCCCAACCACGTGTCCCAATGTCTTCAGATACTTAGCACCAAAAATGCACTTGGGCCGCTTGAGTTTGATTTTATGCAAGGCAAGCTTCTCAAATGTGTCTCGAATATGTTTTACGTGTTGTTCCCAAGTTTCGGAAAACACATGTACATCATCTAAGTATGCATGAGAAAATAAGGAGGAGCCTAACACATTATCCATCAGCCATTGGAATGTACTGGATGCGTTTTTAAGTCCAAATGGCATTCTCAACCACTCAAACTTGCCTTCATGGGTCATAAATGCAGTGTATTTCGAGTGTTCAGGATGCATAGACACTTGCCAAAAAGCAGAAGCTATATCCACGGCAGAAAAGTATTTTGCAGGGGCCATTTTACGTAACATAGCTTCAATCAGAGGCAAAGGATAAGGATCTGACACTGTACATGCATTCAAGGGTCTGAAGTCAATACAAAGTCTGAGCGAGCCATCTTGCTTTTTCACAATGACAGGCGCGGACACCCAAGGCGACATCGAAGGACGAATAATGCCTAACTCCAACAACATCTTCACTTCACCAGACAGGAACTCCTTTTCCTTTTCTGAATAAGTGGACATGTTACGAAATTTGGAAGGTGGATAAGATTCAGGTCGGAGGTTGATTTGGTGACAAATATTAGGGTCCGAGATACACCCCAAATCATCCTTGCCTGAACTAAACAAGTCAGAAAATTCTTCAAGCAACATTTCAATGTCTCTCCTCTTACTGTCATCAAGTTCTGACAGCTGAGGCATCACTTTTACTTCACAGAGGCGGGGACAAGAATCAAGCAAAGTGTCGTCCGGCTCTATCTCATGCATAGCAGCAAGTGTGGAGGAAAGAGGGGCTTCAATGGGATCACCCTCAAAAACGTTTGAGTTTCTCAGCTGCAATGAGAATGGCAGAATAGCACTATCCACCTTGCAGGATCTCATCAAATCAGTAATCTCATCAAAATCAATGAGCCCGTCCGGGACGCGGTGCTCATATGTACGGTCGTTGAAAATACATTCGAAAAACATATCCATGATTAAGATAAAAAGACGTAAGTCGTAGAAAAAGTCCTGCAGGATCCCAGCACACTACGGGGCGACTACCAAGGTCATCTTTTTAGTCTTGAATGACAAGTCAAGCAATTGGTAAGTCATGTTGGGATCGTGTGTGTCAGGCCGCATAATTTGGTTGCTTGGCAGGCCTATGGCATACTTGGAACGCATGGGCTTTAATTGAACATCATACTGCAACATGAAAGCCCATCCTATAAGATAATCAATGGCCAAATTGTCAATTACAAGAAAAGTAGCAACATAGTATGCTTTGTCCATGCAAAATATAACATTGTCTAATGCACGGACAGTCATAGTGTGCGACCTTCCATCAGCCATGTTCACCCTAAATGGTTTGATTTTCTTGATGGTATGGGTGAAAAGATGTTGATCAGCAGCAAGCGCTTTAGCACTCATAAGATTTACATTACAGCCAGTATCAAAGTGCCCTGTCCTCAGTGCCGTGGGCGAGAAATGTGAGGGTACCTTGGCACCATTTTCTGCAGGCTTCAGAAAAGCGAATTTGAATGCAGGCATGCTAGCTGTTGGAATGAATATTGTGGGTA
This sequence comes from Botryococcus braunii, assembly GCA_002005505.1. Lineage (NCBI taxonomy): Eukaryota > Viridiplantae > Chlorophyta > Trebouxiophyceae > Botryococcus > Botryococcus braunii. The sequence goes on from KV908381.1 coordinate 600,459, forward strand.
CCTGATTTGTCGCTACTTGTGCAAAGTCTTCCTGCATTGGCTGTGGGACTGATTCTGCAATCTGCATTGCTGGAGTCAACAGTGAGATAATTGGTATTTCCTCAAAATTAATGCCTCTAGATGGAATGTACAAAGAAGGTTCCCTGTACAAAGGTGTCTCAAATGTAGTGTGTGGAGTAGCTGTCCCTGCATCCTGCATAAACATCTCCCCCCCTTGCAGGGGAAGCTCTCTGCCATTGAGGGAACAACTAAATGCAATCTGCTCCTGCTCAGCCATATGGTTTAGCGCAACCCCCATTTCAACTATGACTTTTTCAGCATCCACGGGGCTGGGCTGGAACAGGGCTTCACAAGCATCTGCAAACTTGGGGTATGCAGGGTTTTTGGTAATCCTGACCAGACCAGATAAGGTGGTTGTAATTACAGCTGAAGCAATTCGATTTTCGGGTTGATGAAAGTACTGCGGCGGATGCTGCGCGGGGCGCGGGTCTGCGCGGTCCGCAGGCCTAAAATTTTCCGCCCTATACGGCCTCCTACTATTCAAGGCAAAAACATTAGCAGGTGGATTTTCATGAGACGTTCCAGACATGGGACTGTGTTGAGTTCTGAACATTATTATTGAATGCCTTGTGCTTTAAGTGATCTTCATGTGTGCACTATTAGGATATGGGTCCATTGAGAACATAAGGTACCTTGAGACACGGCAGATTCTGGACGTTTTCGAACATAAGGTACAATCCTATCTAGATCACACGTTTGTCGGATGAACTCTTAAGGCTGCCCCACCGGAGTGAATACCAACTGGTTGTGAAAGATGCTGGGCATCACCAGATGCTAGTCTTGTCCGACAGTTGTGTGTGGCACTCAGCAGACAGTCGTACGGACTGTAGCTGGAGTAACTTCGTCTATTGACGACCTGTCTGCTTTGTACAGGTACGGTGCGGCAGTGTGTGTTGTATCATTGTTGCTATTGTGAGAGTGAACAAGCTTAGTGTACCCTGTAGTCACTCAAACAGATAAGGGACAGTGACTTCAGGGAGTATAGGCATGTACTTGAACGTAGCCGTCTAGAGCCTTATCTAGTGATTGCTTGATCGGTGCTTGTGTACAAGATAATGATGTAACGGAACTGGTTGTGAAAGATGCTGGGCATCACCAGATGCTAGTCTTGTCCGACAGTTGTGTGTGGCACTCAGCAGACAGTCGTACGGACTGTAGCTGGAGTAACTTCGTCTATTGACGACCTGTCTGCTTTGTACAGGGAAAGCCGATTGCCCATAACCTTTCACAGGTTATGGGCCCACGCCCTTCCAGCTGAGCCAAGTAAAAGCAGGAGTGAAGGTCGTCTACGGATGGGTCAGACGTAAGCGTCAACAAAGGAGCTCGAGCATGGCGCAGCGGCGCAAGGGAACTCGAGTGTACCAGGACCATTATCTTACTCACAGTTTACCTTTCTGGGAAATTCATAATTGAAGTTTTAGCTGTGCTTTATCATTCATAGACGTTGTCTAGAAGCACTGAGTGAGTCGGGCCGGACTCCGGCGCAAACTTCTGAGGGGAACATATCTGCTACTACTGTGCAAGACTGGCTGGTAAATTTCCATGACATGGAGGGAATTGTAGGGTATTGCTGCATTCCAGAAGTTTATGAGTAAGTTTGGCTGGTGAAGTGACAATAGTATGACAAAAAGGGGCAAAGAAAAGGAAAGTAGCAGTGAAACAGCAATGTCTCAACCTGGAGAAGTCAGTGGGGCCACTCCAGGGCAGTCTATGACCGGGACACAATCAGCCACTGCAGAACCAAAGGTGGAGATTGACAAGGCAGCCTACATCCCCAATACCTCTAATCCAAAGATGACTGTCATGCTTGATGATGGAGGGCGCAATTTTGAATTTTGGTATGAAAATTTGGAGGCGTGCGCAAACACCAAGGGGGTCAGAGCGGCTTTGGAGAGGCCAATGCCAGGGTCGGTGGAGAACTCAGCCATCAAGCAGTGGCTGATCCAGTCAGTTCCAGTCATCTGGCATTCTCAGATCTCATGCCACAAAGCAGCGTTCGACTTCATCGCGTGGGTGAAGAACAGTCACACTGGAGGGAGCAACCAAGACATCAACCTTGAGTGGTACAAGGAAATGGAGCAGGGCATCAAGACAGGGGAGACACTCAAGGTCTACCTCTACAGAATGATGGATCTGGCTACAAGTCTCAGAAACAACGCGTTCATCCTCTTGGACCACAATGTTGGGGAGCTGATGGTGAAGGGCCTCCCTCCTGTGCTGAGGCTCGAGTCCCTGGAGGTTATGGCAACCGACAAGCCGCCATTGGAGCTGATTCAAAGAATCCTGCGCGCCGCAGCCAGCCGTGGGTACAAGGACCCACCTGCAGAGGGAACACCTCAGGCCATGGCAGCTGCAGCAGTGGCTGGTCCCTCTGGGGGGGTAGCTGGAGCGTCATCAAGCGCTGGAGCTGCACCAGGAGTGGGAGCAGTACCGGGAGTTGGAGCAGCACTACCAGCAAACGAACAGCCTCCCGCTGGCCCCTCTGCAACTACTTTTGGTGGCAGGGGGCGTGGACCTGGCAGGGCAAGAAGGCCCAGAGAGGAGCTTACATGCCACTTCTGCAAGGCAAAGGGCCACTTCATGACTGACTGCGGACCGCTCAGGCAGCTGCAGGCTCTGCATCAAAACATGCAAGCGGCAAGCGTTGGGCCTGCAGCTTACTGGGGCCAGGGAGGCCCACAGTCGTCTCCTCAAGCCTGGTGGGACCATGGATCTGGCCGGGGTGGCCCGCCTTCATCCGCTTCCAGCCCTGGACCTCCTTCAGCATATAACTATCCAACAAGTCAACACACGTTTCCGGGGTGGCATTTACCACCTCCACCCCCTCCTTCTGGTGAGGCGATGTTTATCTCTCTCAATGTGCTTGCCCCAACTTCGCATGGAGCTAGCAGCACATCTTGGTTAATAGATAGTGGTGCCTCTGTGCATATAGTCAATGATCTCTCATTGCTCCATAATCCAGTTATGCATAGACAGCCTCTTCCTCTGCACTTGGCAACCTCAGACGCCAAGGGAGGAATCATTGCATCTGGGTCTGTATGCCTTGTGAATGCAAGGCACGAAGTATTCTGGCTGCACAATGTGCAGTGTGTTCCTTCTGCGCATACCAACCTCATTTCAGTCACTGGTGCAATTCAGGATGGAGCATCTTTCCTGACTGACACTGCAGGTGGTTACACAGCCATGAAGGGACCTGAAGGGTGGTGTGGAGATATCACCCGCGCACGAGGTCTGTTTTTTTTGGAGTTTGTTAGTCCTGTCAGAGGGCAGCAAGTTGGCTGCAGACATATTGATCACATGGCTGAGGCGTCTCATCTTAGGAAAGGACACGTGTGTAGCGAGAGATCTCTGTGGCATGCTAGGTTAGGTCATCCTGGTGCCAGCAGCATGCAGAGGTTCTCCAAGGAAGATCTGGTTACAGGAATCAATATCTCCCTTGCTCCCTGCTCTGAGTGCCCCAAGCACTGTGAATCGTGTATACAAGGGAAACACTCCAGACCTCCTTTCCCTGTATCTTCCAGGCCTGCACATCACCCACTCGATAGAGTCCATGTGGATACTGTGGGTCCCATATCACCTCCTGCCATCACAGGTGAACGATATTGGGTCACTGTAGTGGATGAAAGTTCACACCAAGTTGCCTCCCTGCCTGTGAAGTCAAAGGATTGCATCCCAAAGGCTGTGATAGACCTGCTCCGTTTTTGGCAGACCCAACGAGGCACGGTTGTGAAGTGTGTGAGGACTGACAGGGGTTCAGAGTTCCTGAACCAGCAATTCAAAGAGTTTTGTGCTCAGCAGGGCACTAAGATGGAGTCCTCAGCGCCCTACACGCCTCAGCAGAATGGGGTGGCGGAGAGGATGAATAGGACCCTGAAGGAGCGAACAAGGACTCTGTTGGTCCATGCTGCAGCAGACCCCTCCCTTTGGAAGGAGGCGCTTGAGACAGCTACCCTCCTCTACAATGTGGGTCCTACTTCAGGCAGGTCCCTGACCCCCATGGAATTATTCTTTGGTGTCAAACCTGATGTGTCTGTGCTGCGCACGTTTGGCTGTGTAGCCCATGTGCACATTCCCAGTGGCCAAAGGTCTGTTTTTGGGCCCAAGACCATCCCTGGGATGTTTACTGGTTATTGTCCCCAGTCTAAAGCGTATCGTGTGTACGTGGGGAATGGAGTGTGGAAGGAGAGTAGGGACGTCAGCTTTATCGAGCACTTGAGGGGGGCTGAGAGAGTGGGTCTATCAAAGGTCCAGCCTGGGTCTGTCTATGATTCTAGGATATCACCCCCCCTTGGCAGTGAGAATCTGGCAACGCCTCAAGCAATTCCCTCTGCTGCTCCACCCACGTTCTGGGATGAGGAGGATGACCATGGAGTGGAGACGCTTTCCACTGGGGCTCCTGGGACCTCTGGACTTTGTGCTGGGGATCAGTCTGGAGACGGGACCACAGCAGCACATGACCAAGGAAACCCCACCAGCCTGGATTCTACTGTTGGGACCCCAGAACCATCTCAGCACTCGTGGTCGGTGCTTGAGCATATGCAGAATCTGGCCAGGGGGGGTGTAGAAACTCAATCCCAGGTAGAAAAAATGCAGAAGGTACAAGAGGGGTTGCGAATGCAGGGGAAGTCACAAATTCCCCTTCCTCCAGGGACCACCCTTACAAGGGAGCAGCGTTATGTACAGCGCGTGGCTAGGAGAGAGCATTCTGACATCCCATTGCATGCCCCTGACCCAGGTCAGGCAATTGTGAGTGAGCCAAACATGGTTGGTCTCCCTGATATGCAGGGGCAGGTTGAGACAGTCGAGGCTATGTTCGGTGCAGATGTAAGAGATGAGAGCAGTGGGTTAGACATGCCAGCAGTAGGGGAAGCTGGTGCCCAATCCCAGTCACTGGCTAGTCATGCTTATGGTGTGCAGGCTGACATTGTAGGCGCAGCTCAGGCAAGTCTGGGTAGTGTGCCCAAGTGTGAGTCCAGGAGAGAGAGAGAGCTGCTGCTCCCCTCTGCATTGCGGAAGGTGCGAGAATGTAAGGGTGCTGCACATGAGTCCAGTAGTCAAGGAGAGAGAGAGAGACTTGAGAAGGAATCAGATAATCCCGGCAGTACTGCCCAGTCCCAGCATAAGGTACATAATGTACCTTATTCTGGCAACCAGGGAGAGAGAGAGAGAGAAGGGAACAGCATCAGTAAGGCTGACAGCCCTGCTGCACCACAGCATAAGGTACAGAGTGTACCTTCTGTCACGTTGGGAAAAGTTCACGTGCCCTCAAACTTGAGGGAAGCCCAGCGCTCACCTCAGTGGGAGTTTTGGCAGCAGGCAATGCAAGAGGAGATGGAGTCTTTAGACACCCATGAGGTTATGCAGTATGTGGAAAGACCCCATGGGCAGAAAGTTATCCCTGTTCATTGGATTTTTTCTACAAAAAACGATGCACATGGGAATGTCACTCGGTTTAAAGCAAGATTGGTTGCCCAGGGTTGCAGACAGATTCCTGGTATAGATGTTGGTGAGGTTTTTGCACCTACCAGCAGCTATGGTGCTAGGAGAGCTGTGCTGGCAGTGGCTGCCACACAAAATCTTGAGATCCACCAAGTGGATATCAAGACAGCTTTTCTCAATGGGGAGTTGGAGGAAGAGGTCTATGTGACCCAACCACCAGGATTTGAGAATGGCAACACGAGAGTTGTGTGCAAGCTCAGGAAGGCACTCTACGGTCTTAAGCAAGCCCCACGGGCTTGGCACAAGACCTTGAGCGACAAGTTGAGCGTGATGGGGTATAGTGTGTGCAAGAGCGACGCTGGGGTATACATCAGGAGGGCCCCTGATGGTAATCTGTCGTTTATTCTTGTTTATGTCGATGATCTTCTCATAGTTGCCAGAGTGGTTGCAGAGATTGAGTGGGGGAAAGAGTTATTGAAGAAGGACTTCACCATCCATGATTTGGGAGAGGTGAATGATTTCCTGGGGTGTCAGGTCCTACGCAATAGAGTTCAGGGCACTATTTCCATGAGTTGCACTCCCAAGATTGATGCTCTTGTGGAGAAGTTTGGCGTTGCTGATGATGGACGTGGGGTTGATACCCCCATGTCCAAGGACTTCGTGGCTAGCAGCAGACCCGAGTCCTCAGATGGTATGTCACATGGGGCTGGTACCCCTCTGCCACCTGGTCATCGATACTGCGAGTTAATTGGATCGTTACTGTACATAGCCAATACGACCCGGCCTGACATTTCTCAGGCTGTTGGAGTGTTGTCAAGGTATAGAATGACACCCACTACCTCACACTGGAATGAGGCCATTCGAGTGCTGAAGTACTTGAGAGATACCAGAGAGTTAGCTCTTACTCTGGGTGGAAAGGGCCCTGAGCTAGAAGGCTATGTTGATGCCGACTATGCTGGGGACCTGGACCACAGGTATTCCACCACTGGCTATGTTCTATCAGTCTATGGTAGTGCCGTGGTTTGGGGAAGCAAGAAGCAGAGCTCAGTTGCTACCTCAACTGTGCAAGCTGAGTTTATGGCAGCTGGCCATATTGTGAAGGAAGCCAACTGGCTAAGGGGCTTCTTGGAAGAGATAGGGGCTGCACCTTGGAGGGTCAAAATTTTCTGTGACAACCAAGGATGCATTTCTAATTTACGGAACCCCCTGTATTCCAAATTCACAAAGCACGTTGCAGTAAGCTTCCACTACGCTAGGGAAGCTATGGCACTTGGGCAGGTAGATATCCTCTATGTGGAATCTGCACGCAATGTGGCTGACATTATGACCAAGCCACTTGCCAAGCCCGTGTTTGTTGGTCATCGTGATTCACTAGGTTTGAGAAGATACACTTAAAGCATGCAGGCAAGGGGAAGTGTTGAGTTCTGAACATTATTATTGAATGCCTTGTGCTTTAAGTGATCTTCATGTGTGCACTATTAGGATATGGGTCCATTGAGAACATAAGGTACCTTGAGACACGGCAGATTCTGGACGTTTTCGAACATAAGGTACAATCCTATCTAGATCACACGTTTGTCGGATGAACTCTTAAGGCTGCCCCACCGGAGTGAATACCAACTGGTTGTGAAAGATGCTGGGCATCACCAGATGCTAGTCTTGTCCGACAGTTGTGTGTGGCACTCAGCAGACAGTCGTACGGACTGTAGCTGGAGTAACTTCGTCTATTGACGACCTGTCTGCTTTGTACAGGTACGGTGCGGCAGTGTGTGTTGTATCATTGTTGCTATTGTGAGAGTGAACAAGCTTAGTGTACCCTGTAGTCACTCAAACAGATAAGGGACAGTGACTTCAGGGAGTATAGGCATGTACTTGAACGTAGCCGTCTAGAGCCTTATCTAGTGATTGCTTGATCGGTGCTTGTGTACAAGATAATGATGTAACGTAACTGGTTGTGAAAGATGCTGGGCATCACCAGATGCTAGTCTTGTCCGACAGTTGTGTGTGGCACTCAGCAGACAGTCGTACGGACTGTAGCTGGAGTAACTTCGTCTATTGACGACCTGTCTGCTTTGTACAGGGAAAGTGTTGAGTTCTGAACATTATTATTGAATGCCTTGTGCTTTAAGTGATCTTCATGTGTGCACTATTAGGATATGGGTCCATTGAGAACATAAGGTACCTTGAGACACGGCAGATTCTGGACGTTTTCGAACATAAGGTACAATCCTATCTAGATCACACGTTTGTCGGATGAACTCTTAAGGCTGCCCCACCGGAGTGAATACCAACTGGTTGTGAAAGATGCTGGGCATCACCAGATGCTAGTCTTGTCCGACAGTTGTGTGTGGCACTCAGCAGACAGTCGTACGGACTGTAGCTGGAGTAACTTCGTCTATTGACGACCTGTCTGCTTTGTACAGGTACGGTGCGGCAGTGTGTGTTGTATCATTGTTGCTATTGTGAGAGTGAACAAGCTTAGTGTACCCTGTAGTCACTCAAACAGATAAGGGACAGTGACTTCAGGGAGTATAGGCATGTACTTGAACGTAGCCGTCTAGAGCCTTATCTAGTGATTGCTTGATCGGTGCTTGTGTACAAGATAATGATGTAACGGAACTGGTTGTGAAAGATGCTGGGCATCACCAGATGCTAGTCTTGTCCGACAGTTGTGTGTGGCACTCAGCAGACAGTCGTACGGACTGTAGCTGGAGTAACTTCGTCTATTGACGACCTGTCTGCTTTGTACAGGGAAAGCCGATTGCCCATAACCTTTCACAGGTTATGGGCCCACGCCCTTCCAGCTGAGCCAAGTAAAAGCAGGAGTGAAGGTCGTCTACGGATGGGTCAGACGTAAGCGTCAACAAAGGAGCTCGAGCATGGCGCAGCGGCGCAAGGGAACTCGAGTGTACCAGGACCATTATCTTACTCACAGTTTACCTTTCTGGGAAATTCATAATTGAAGTTTTAGCTGTGCTTTATCATTCATAGACGTTGTCTAGAAGCACTGAGTGAGTCGGGCCGGACTCCGGCGCAAACTTCTGAGGGGAACATATCTGCTACTACTGTGCAAGACTGGCTGGTAAATTTCCATGACATGGAGGGAATTGTAGGGTATTGCTGCATTCCAGAAGTTTATGAGTAAGTTTGGCTGGTGAAGTGACAATAGTATGACAAAAAGGGGCAAAGAAAAGGAAAGTAGCAGTGAAACAGCAATGTCTCAACCTGGAGAAGTCAGTGGGGCCACTCCAGGGCAGTCTATGACCGGGACACAATCAGCCACTGCAGAACCAAAGGTGGAGATTGACAAGGCAGCCTACATCCCCAATACCTCTAATCCAAAGATGACTGTCATGCTTGATGATGGAGGGCGCAATTTTGAATTTTGGTATGAAAATTTGGAGGCGTGCGCAAACACCAAGGGGGTCAGAGCGGCTTTGGAGAGGCCAATGCCAGGGTCGGTGGAGAACTCAGCCATCAAGCAGTGGCTGATCCAGTCAGTTCCAGTCATCTGGCATTCTCAGATCTCATGCCACAAAGCAGCGTTCGACTTCATCGCGTGGGTGAAGAACAGTCACACTGGAGGGAGCAACCAAGACATCAACCTTGAGTGGTACAAGGAAATGGAGCAGGGCATCAAGACAGGGGAGACACTCAAGGTCTACCTCTACAGAATGATGGATCTGGCTACAAGTCTCAGAAACAACGCGTTCATCCTCTTGGACCACAATGTTGGGGAGCTGATGGTGAAGGGCCTCCCTCCTGTGCTGAGGCTCGAGTCCCTGGAGGTTATGGCAACCGACAAGCCGCCATTGGAGCTGATTCAAAGAATCCTGCGCGCCGCAGCCAGCCGTGGGTACAAGGACCCACCTGCAGAGGGAACACCTCAGGCCATGGCAGCTGCAGCAGTGGCTGGTCCCTCTGGGGGGGTAGCTGGAGCGTCATCAAGCGCTGGAGCTGCACCAGGAGTGGGAGCAGTACCGGGAGTTGGAGCAGCACTACCAGCAAACGAACAGCCTCCCGCTGGCCCCTCTGCAACTACTTTTGGTGGCAGGGGGCGTGGACCTGGCAGGGCAAGAAGGCCCAGAGAGGAGCTTACATGCCACTTCTGCAAGGCAAAGGGCCACTTCATGACTGACTGCGGACCGCTCAGGCAGCTGCAGGCTCTGCATCAAAACATGCAAGCGGCAAGCGTTGGGCCTGCAGCTTACTGGGGCCAGGGAGGCCCACAGTCGTCTCCTCAAGCCTGGTGGGACCATGGATCTGGCCGGGGTGGCCCGCCTTCATCCGCTTCCAGCCCTGGACCTCCTTCAGCATATAACTATCCAACAAGTCAACACACGTTTCCGGGGTGGCATTTACCACCTCCACCCCCTCCTTCTGGTGAGGCGATGTTTATCTCTCTCAATGTGCTTGCCCCAACTTCGCATGGAGCTAGCAGCACATCTTGGTTAATAGATAGTGGTGCCTCTGTGCATATAGTCAATGATCTCTCATTGCTCCATAATCCAGTTATGCATAGACAGCCTCTTCCTCTGCACTTGGCAACCTCAGACGCCAAGGGAGGAATCATTGCATCTGGGTCTGTATGCCTTGTGAATGCAAGGCACGAAGTATTCTGGCTGCACAATGTGCAGTGTGTTCCTTCTGCGCATACCAACCTCATTTCAGTCACTGGTGCAATTCAGGATGGAGCATCTTTCCTGACTGACACTGCAGGTGGTTACACAGCCATGAAGGGACCTGAAGGGTGGTGTGGAGATATCACCCGCGCACGAGGTCTGTTTTTTTTGGAGTTTGTTAGTCCTGTCAGAGGGCAGCAAGTTGGCTGCAGACATATTGATCACATGGCTGAGGCGTCTCATCTTAGGAAAGGACACGTGTGTAGCGAGAGATCTCTGTGGCATGCTAGGTTAGGTCATCCTGGTGCCAGCAGCATGCAGAGGTTCTCCAAGGAAGATCTGGTTACAGGAATCAATATCTCCCTTGCTCCCTGCTCTGAGTGCCCCAAGCACTGTGAATCGTGTATACAAGGGAAACACTCCAGACCTCCTTTCCCTGTATCTTCCAGGCCTGCACATCACCCACTCGATAGAGTCCATGTGGATACTGTGGGTCCCATATCACCTCCTGCCATCACAGGTGAACGATATTGGGTCACTGTAGTGGATGAAAGTTCACACCAAGTTGCCTCCCTGCCTGTGAAGTCAAAGGATTGCATCCCAAAGGCTGTGATAGACCTGCTCCGTTTTTGGCAGACCCAACGAGGCACGGTTGTGAAGTGTGTGAGGACTGACAGGGGTTCAGAGTTCCTGAACCAGCAATTCAAAGAGTTTTGTGCTCAGCAGGGCACTAAGATGGAGTCCTCAGCGCCCTACACGCCTCAGCAGAATGGGGTGGCGGAGAGGATGAATAGGACCCTGAAGGAGCGAACAAGGACTCTGTTGGTCCATGCTGCAGCAGACCCCTCCCTTTGGAAGGAGGCGCTTGAGACAGCTACCCTCCTCTACAATGTGGGTCCTACTTCAGGCAGGTCCCTGACCCCCATGGAATTATTCTTTGGTGTCAAACCTGATGTGTCTGTGCTGCGCACGTTTGGCTGTGTAGCCCATGTGCACATTCCCAGTGGCCAAAGGTCTGTTTTTGGGCCCAAGACCATCCCTGGGATGTTTACTGGTTATTGTCCCCAGTCTAAAGCGTATCGTGTGTACGTGGGGAATGGAGTGTGGAAGGAGAGTAGGGACGTCAGCTTTATCGAGCACTTGAGGGGGGCTGAGAGAGTGGGTCTATCAAAGGTCCAGCCTGGGTCTGTCTATGATTCTAGGATATCACCCCCCCTTGGCAGTGAGAATCTGGCAACGCCTCAAGCAATTCCCTCTGCTGCTCCACCCACGTTCTGGGATGAGGAGGATGACCATGGAGTGGAGACGCTTTCCACTGGGGCTCCTGGGACCTCTGGACTTTGTGCTGGGGATCAGTCTGGAGACGGGACCACAGCAGCACATGACCAAGGAAACCCCACCAGCCTGGATTCTACTGTTGGGACCCCAGAACCATCTCAGCACTCGTGGTCGGTGCTTGAGCATATGCAGAATCTGGCCAGGGGGGGTGTAGAAACTCAATCCCAGGTAGAAAAAATGCAGAAGGTACAAGAGGGGTTGCGAATGCAGGGGAAGTCACAAATTCCCCTTCCTCCAGGGACCACCCTTACAAGGGAGCAGCGTTATGTACAGCGCGTGGCTAGGAGAGAGCATTCTGACATCCCATTGCATGCCCCTGACCCAGGTCAGGCAATTGTGAGTGAGCCAAACATGGTTGGTCTCCCTGATATGCAGGGGCAGGTTGAGACAGTCGAGGCTATGTTCGGTGCAGATGTAAGAGATGAGAGCAGTGGGTTAGACATGCCAGCAGTAGGGGAAGCTGGTGCCCAATCCCAGTCACTGGCTAGTCATGCTTATGGTGTGCAGGCTGACATTGTAGGCGCAGCTCAGGCAAGTCTGGGTAGTGTGCCCAAGTGTGAGTCCAGGAGAGAGAGAGAGCTGCTGCTCCCCTCTGCATTGCGGAAGGTGCGAGAATGTAAGGGTGCTGCACATGAGTCCAGTAGTCAAGGAGAGAGAGAGAGACTTGAGAAGGAATCAGATAATCCCGGCAGTACTGCCCAGTCCCAGCATAAGGTACATAATGTACCTTATTCTGGCAACCAGGGAGAGAGAGAGAGAGAAGGGAACAGCATCAGTAAGGCTGACAGCCCTGCTGCACCACAGCATAAGGTACAGAGTGTACCTTCTGTCACGTTGGGAAAAGTTCACGTGCCCTCAAACTTGAGGGAAGCCCAGCGCTCACCTCAGTGGGAGTTTTGGCAGCAGGCAATGCAAGAGGAGATGGAGTCTTTAGACACCCATGAGGTTATGCAGTATGTGGAAAGACCCCATGGGCAGAAAGTTATCCCTGTTCATTGGATTTTTTCTACAAAAAACGATGCACATGGGAATGTCACTCGGTTTAAAGCAAGATTGGTTGCCCAGGGTTGCAGACAGATTCCTGGTATAGATGTTGGTGAGGTTTTTGCACCTACCAGCAGCTATGGTGCTAGGAGAGCTGTGCTGGCAGTGGCTGCCACACAAAATCTTGAGATCCACCAAGTGGATATCAAGACAGCTTTTCTCAATGGGGAGTTGGAGGAAGAGGTCTATGTAACCCAACCACCAGGATTTGAGAATGGCAACACGAGAGTTGTGTGCAAGCTCAGGAAGGCACTCTACGGTCTTAAGCAAGCCCCACGGGCTTGTGAAATATTCTGGGCTTGGCGTATCCTGCATGGTGGCGGCACGGAGGGTGTTAGACGATGTCCTCCTACTTGTGCGTTGTTAAGTAGGCACGGACATATACAAGTCAAGGACTGGTTAGCAACTGATTGATAGACACCCGGAGTGCCACTATAGTTCCAACCAAGTGTTACAATATCTCTCATCTCTCCTAACAAGGTGACGCAGTTCAAACACGCCTAACCTGCTCTCACCCAGGTCGTGTTCATTACTTTGTCCGATGAGCTAAACTCAACTCTATATGTCTAACATGTTCTAACAATGTTCATCTGAGTGCTAAATCCAGGAATACAATAAGGATTAAGTCACCTGCATGGTGGCGGCACGGAGGGTGTTAGACGATGTCCTCCTACTTGTGCGTTGTTAAGTAGGCACGGACATATACAAGTCAAGGACTGGTTAGCAACTGATTGATAGACACCCGGAGTGCCACTATAGTTCCAACCAAGTGCCTTCCCTATCCGTGCTTGCCCCATATGCCTCCTTTCTACAAACGTGTCTGTAACTTGCGTTATGATAGTCTTCGTTCAAATGCATGTATTGCCTGGCAGAACTCAGGGTTCTGCCTCTCTTTCCTAATTGGTATTGTCTTCATACGGAGACTTGCCATTATTACTCCTCTGAGGGAAAGGCATAAAATTAATTAACACAACACTTCCCCTTGCCTTTACCTCACAGAAACTTGGCCAGTCCCAGTGAGTTACGATGTCCCAGAAACACTTGTCTAACTAGTGGTTTGGTAAAAATGTCAGCCACATTTCTAGCAGATTGAATGTACTTGAATTCAACCTGCCCCTTTGCAATAGCTTCACGTGCGAAATGACAGCTAATTGCAATATGCTTTGTGTGTTTGGAGTACACCGGATTCCTCAGGTGGTTTATACACCCTTGGTTGTCACAATGAATCTTCACTATCCACGGTAACACTCCAATTTCCTCCAGGAAACCTCTCAGCCAATTTGCTTCCTTCACAACAGCACTTGCTGCCATGAATTCAGCCTCCACTGTTGAAGTGGCAACAGCAGATTGCTTTTTACTTCCCCACACTACTGCTCCTCCAAACACAGTGAGGACAAAGCCAGTGGTAGAGAAGCGATGATCCTGATCACCTCCATAGTCGGCATCCACATAGCCTTCTAGCTCTATCTCCCCCCCTCCGAGAGTTAGAACCAAATCTCGGGTTCCTTTCAGATACTTCAACACACGGATGGCTTCATTCCAATGTGCTGTGGTGGGAGATATGCGATAACGAGACAATACACCTACTGCCTGAGCTATATCGGGACGTGTGGTGTTGGCTATATACAGAAGAGACCCTACTAACTCACAGTAACGGTGACCTGGAGGTAGTGGACTGCCAGCACCAATGCTGTCGCTCCCATCTCTCGGTGCAGGCCTTTGGGACATTACGAAATCTTTTGTCATGGGAGTATCAGGTCCCACTGACTCAAGATCCAAGCCAAATTTCTCTACAAGTGCATCGATTTTAGGGATGCAACTCAGGGTGATCAGCCCTTTATCTCTATCTCTCATCACTTGACATCCCAAGAAATCCTTCACTTCCCCAAGATCATGGATGGTGAATTCTTTCTTGAGAAGTCCCTTCACTCTCTCGATTTCTGACATGCCCTTGGAAACTATCAGAAGATCATCAACATAGATCAGCACATAGGACTTTCCTCCATCAGTAGAGCATCTCACATACACTCCCGCATCACTCTTGCACACCTCATACCCCATGACTTCAAGTTTGTCATTCAGGGTTTTGTGCCAGGCACGTGGAGCCTGCTTCAGGCCATACAACGCCTTTCTCAATCGGCACACAATATTCTTATCACCATTCTCAAAGCCAGGAGGTTGCGTTACATATACTTCCTCCTCGAGCTCACCATTCAGAAAGGCGGTCTTAACGTCCACCTGATGAATTTCACAGCCCTCTCTTGCAGCAACAGCAAGCAGAGCTCTTCTAGCTCCATAGCTACTAGTAGGAGCAAAGACCTCCATCACATCCACTCCAGGGATTTGTCTGCATCCCTGTGCCACTAATCTGGCCTTGAATCTCACAACATTGCCATGTGCATCCATTTTCACTGAAAATATCCAGTGAACTGGAATAACCTTATGTCCACGAGGTCTCGGAACATACTCCATGACCTCATGAGTATCTAGAGAATTTTGCTCTTCCTGCATAGCTGCCTTCCAGTATTCCCACTGGGGAGACATCTGTGCTTCTCTCAAATTAGAGGGAACGTGAATTTTCCCAAATCTGACACCTGTGTGCTTTTCCTCTGAATTGCCTGATTTTCTCTCACTTTGTCCAGAACCCACTACTCTTCCACTGACACTCGCTGAGTTACACATCACAGGCTCTCCAGTAGAAGTAGAATGCTCTCTCATAGCACGCTCTCGCTTGGACTCACACTTGGCTTTGCACAAGTTACTCTGCTCATCCCTCACATCATCCTCCCATGCACAGGTACCTCTCGGACAGTCTTTGTAATTTGGAATCCCTTCACATTGTCCAGACTTCCGATTCACCTCCTCAGACACACTCTGACATGCCTGCAAGAGTTCAGACTCTTCAGGTCTCTCACAAGCAACATCGGGATATGGCAGAGTGTCTGCATACTTCCCCTGATTTATGTGATCCACATGCCTCTCAGACCGACTGCATGTCACTGTTGGGAGTGACCTCACATCTCTGACATCACTCTCCCAGGCACAGGTACCTCTCAGTGAGCACTTGTAATTTGGTCTGTCTCCACAATGTCTGTGCTCCTGATTCACCTCCTCCTCTCGTCCCTTACATGGAGTCAAGGATGCAGATCCTGTCTCCCGCTCACAATCATGTTTGGCTGGTGCAGAGAAAGCATATGATGCTTCCTCTGACCGGTGGCTGCCACCACAGTCCCGTCCAGGAGTGCTCTGACTGGACGGGTTGCCAGAAGAACTCTGCATGGTCACATCTCTTACATTTCTCTCAGTCACTGAACAAGACCCACCCATACTGCTCAGCTCCCCGGGACCATTTGCAGCTTTGCATGTAGCTGCCCCCCTCACTGCACTCACATGCAATTCATGCCCCTCATGTGAATCACCCTCTAGCTGCACTTCCCCTGGTCCCTGTGACAGAGAGTCACATTCAGTCAACCCCTCTCGCTCTCTGCTCTCTCCCTTCTCCTGTGGCAGCAGGAGGTCTTTGGCGGCAGTGCGTTGTTCGTGTCGTTGAGCCCGGGTCAGGCCATCCAATTGGTGGTTGCGGCAATCAGACCTAGTTGGTCTGAGGACCTCCTGGGCTCGCTCCATCTGCGGTCGAAGGTGGGAGTCCTGTCTCACTCCTCTGGCTAAGTCCTGTACTGCCTCCAGGGTTTGATCCATCTCCACTGGGTCACACAGTCTTCTGGATTCAGGCTCGGGCTCAGCCTCACTGGGGGGTCCTGTGACAGGCTGTGTGGGGAGGTTGCTGGAGGCTGGCAGGTACTCAGGCTCACTGTGTGGGTCATCAAGATCTGTCTCAAGGCTGATGTTGGTTGTGCCAGGGGAGGTGCCGGGAAAGACTGGGGGAGTGTCACTTGCAGAGGGCTCAGGACACAGAAACTCTGTAGACTGTGTTGAGGAAACGCTCATGCCAACCCGAGAGGCTCCCCTGAGGTGCTCCACGAAAACCACATCTCTGCTCTCCTTCCAGATACCCCCTCCCACATAGATCCGATAGGCTTTGGAGGAGGCTGAGTAACCAGTAAGCATCCCTGGCACAGTTTTAGGGGAAAACACAGAGCGCTGGACATCAGGAATGTGCACAAAGGCCAAGCAACCCCAGGTACGCAGTGGGGTTACATTTGGTTTGTAGCCAAAAAATAATTCTGATGGCGTGCGGTCCCTCCCGGTACTGGGACCCATGTTCAGTAGGGTGCATGCAGTTTCCAGGGCCTCCTTCCACAACGTTGGACTGGCAGCTGCAAAAGCCAGAAGAGTCCTGGTACGTTCCTTGAGGGTGCGATTGGCTCTTTCAGCCGCTCCATTCTGTTGCGGGGTGTAAGGAGCTGAGGTCTCCAATTTAGTCCCCTGGGATGCACAAAATTCTTTGAACGTGGCATTCAGAAATTCAGTTCCACGGTCACACCGGACACACTTCACTTTGGTTTTCTTCTGGGTCTGCCAGTATAGAATGAGGTCCCTCACAGCAGCACTGATGGCATCTTTGGACTTCACAGGCAGGACCGCCTTTAACTGAGATGACTCATCCAAAGCAGTCACCCAGTAACGTTCACCAGTTACTGCAGCAGGAAAAATGGGGCCCACAGTGTCAATATGTACTCTGTCAAGTGGTTCAACAGCTGGTCTACTGCTTATTCCAAATGGAGGCCGAGACGTCTTTCCCTCAATACATGCTTCACAGTAGACTGGACAATTGGAGCAGGGACATAGGGATGTATCAAGTCCCGAGACCAGGTCCTCATTGGTTAGGCGCTGCATCCATGTTTCACCTGGATGTCCCATTCTGCTATGCCAGAGGTATCGTCTGGCACAGTTGTGTGAGTTTTGGGTGGGGGTTTTGGACTTCACAGCAGCTGAAATTCTTCTGTGGTTAACACTGGGACTCAGAGCTACAACTTGATGAATATAAAATAGCCCTTTCTCTGCACTGATCCGAGACCTCCAGCTGTTTGGACCACAGACTTCAGTGAACGCTCCAACATCATCTGTGCGAAAGACTGCCCCATCCCGCAATGCTGCAGATACTGACAGTATGTTTGAGGTTGCAGAAGGAACACACTGAACATGATGTATCCACAGGGGAACTCCCACTCGACTGAGGATGCAGACAGAGCCTGATGCTACAATTCCTCCAGTGGCATCTGAAGTGGCCAGATGTAATGGGATGGGTTTGGCATGCACAGTTGGATTATGTAGTAGGGTCACATCATTCACCAGATGTACAGATGCTCCACTGTCCACCAGCCAGGATTGCAGAGACGAATTTCTGACAGGAGTCTTCAGGATGTTGAGGGAAATTATGTATGGCATACCTCCAGGTGGTGGAGGTGGGGGAGCTGGGGGTTGGAACCATGCCGGAAAGGCATCCAGTCCAGGGTGCGCCAGCTGGGCTGCAGGAGGGTGTGGGCCACCCATATGTGGAGGTCCCTGTGGCCACATTCCCTGCAATTGTTGGACCGCTGCCACTACGTTCCGTTGGGTCTCCTCGTCCCGCTTCCTCTTTCGACAGTCCCTCCAGTAATGCCCCTTCTTATTGCAGTAGTTGCAGATGCCCTTAGTCTCGGACTTGGCCTCAGAGACAGTTGGTTGGGCCTGCTGATGGACTGCACTGGCAGCTGGTGGGGTATTGGCTCCACTGGAGCCTTGTCCAAGAGCCAAAACCCTTGGTTGGCGAGGAGCATATTCATCAAAACCCACTGCAGCTGCTGTGTTGCGCAGAAGTCCAGCCAGCTTCTCCAGGGGTTGTGCTGCAGCAGTTGTGATCATTCCTGGCTCTTTAGCTGCATCAGGCAAGCCCTGCACAATCTGGGTTGCAACGTGTGCATCCAGTAGAGCATGGTTGTTCCTGTCAAGGCATGCCTTCAGGTTGATCATTCTGTTGACATATTGCGAAATCGTCTCGTCATGTTTCATTCCCTGGCTCATTTCTTGGAGCCAATCTGCATTGGCCTCGATATTATATCCACCAATAAACTTTCTGCAGATGAACTCATATGCATCATAAGCAGAGGGCAGATTAGACAGAGGTCCCAGCCATTCCTCTGGGACTGACTCATAAATCAGTAACATTGCGGCTGCGTCATGTGCTGTACCAGGCATAGCCTCCAGGATGGCAGGCAAAGACCCTTTTGACTCATTTGCTGCCAAAAATGCATTCTTCCAAACAATAATATTTGTCCCCCGTTCCTTCAGTTTTATGTGTACCTTGACATTTGTTGGGATAATCTTGGGCAGCTCATCTCCGCTGCCTCTTGAGGTGCTGGGAGTACACGGTTCTCTGATGGGTGTGGATGAGGCTGGTTCACTGCTTGACGTTGATGCTCCACTAGCTGATGATCCTTTCTTCTTGGAAGTCATAATTCCCCAGTTGTCTTATAACTCCAGTACTCGCAAGGTAGCAGCAAGATCTTACTTCTGAACCAGGTGGGTTGAGCTAACGGACAGCCAACGTGAAGGTGAAAGATGTAGTCTTTGACGATAAAGGCTCTCTCGTCAGGATTGCGGTCTCCACGTTGTCCTCCTTCTCTGATTAGTTCGTTGTATGACGGAGGTCCTGATCTCAAGCGCGCTGGAACGTTGAGGTTGGTGGTCTTCCTGGCTGTTTGCTTTGTCCGCTTCTTCGCCATTCACAGTCTAGTGAGCTCCGATTTAGGCGCCACCCACTCTCAGCATCCGAGCCCGTGGGCCCATAACCTGAAATATTCTGGGCTTGGCGTATCCTGCATGGTGGCGGCACGGAGGGTGTTAGACGATGTCCTCCTACTTGTGCGTTGTTAAGTAGGCACGGACATATACAAGTCAAGGACTGGTTAGCAACTGATTGATAGACACCCGGAGTGCCACTATAGTTCCAACCAAGTGTTACAATATCTCTCATCTCTCCTAACAAGGTGACGCAGTTCAAACACGCCTAACCTGCTCTCACCCAGGTCGTGTTCATTACTTTGTCCGATGAGCTAAACTCAACTCTATATGTCTAACATGTTCTAACAATGTTCATCTGAGTGCTAAATCCAGGAATACAATAAGGATTAAGTCACCTGCATGGTGGCGGCACGGAGGGTGTTAGACGATGTCCTCCTACTTGTGCGTTGTTAAGTAGGCACGGACATATACAAGTCAAGGACTGGTTAGCAACTGATTGATAGACACCCGGAGTGCCACTATAGTTCCAACCAAGTGCCTTCCCTATCCGTGCTTGCCCCATATGCCTCCTTTCTACAAACGTGTCTGTAACTTGCGTTATGATAGTCTTCGTTCAAATGCATGTATTGCCTGGCAGAACTCAGGGTTCTGCCTCTCTTTCCTAATTGGTATTGTCTTCATACGGAGACTTGCCATTATTACTCCTCTGAGGGAAAGGCATAAAATTAATTAACACAACAGCTTGGCACAAGACCTTGAGCGACAAGTTGAGCGTGATGGGGTATAGTGTGTGCAAGAGCGACGCTGGGGTATACATCAGGAGGGCCCCTGATGGTAATCTGTCGTTTATTCTTGTTTATGTCGATGATCTTCTCATAGTTGCCAGAGTGGTTGCAGAGATTGAGTGGGGGAAAGAGTTATTGAAGAAGGACTTCACCATCCATGATTTGGGAGAGGTGAATGATTTCCTGGGGTGTCAGGTCCTACGCAATAGAGTTCAGGGCACTATTTCCATGAGTTGCACTCCCAAGATTGATGCTCTTGTGGAGAAGTTTGGCGTTGCTGATGATGGACGTGGGGTTGATACCCCCATGTCCAAGGACTTCGTGGCTAGCAGCAGACCCGAGTCCTCAGATGGTATGTCACATGGGGCTGGTACCCCTCTGCCACCTGGTCATCGATACTGCGAGTTAATTGGATCGTTACTGTACATAGCCAATACGACCCGGCCTGACATTTATCAGGCTGTTGGAGTGTTGTCAAGGTATAGAATGACACCCACTACCTCACACTGGAATGAGGCCATTCGAGTGCTGAAGTACTTGAGAGATACCAGAGAGTTAGCTCTTACTCTGGGTGGAAAGGGCCCTGAGCTAGAAGGCTATGTTGATGCCGACTATGCTGGGGACCTGGACCACAGGTATTCCACCACTGGCTATGTTCTATCAGTCTATGGTAGTGCCGTGGTTTGGGGAAGCAAGAAGCAGAGCTCAGTTGCTACCTCAACTGTGCAAGCTGAGTTTATGGCAGCTGGCCATATTGTGAAGGAAGCCAACTGGCTAAGGGGCTTCTTGGAAGAGATAGGGGCTGCACCTTGGAGGGTCAAAATTTTCTGTGACAACCAAGGATGCATTTCTAATTTACGGAACCCCCTGTATTCCAAATTCACAAAGCACGTTGCAGTAAGCTTCCACTACGCTAGGGAAGCTATGGCACTTGGGCAGGTAGATATCCTCTATGTGGAATCTGCACGCAATGTGGCTGACATTATGACCAAGCCACTTGCCAAGCCCGTGTTTGTTGGTCATCGTGATTCACTAGGTTTGAGAAGATACACTTAAAGCATGCAGGCAAGGGGAAGTGTTGAGTTCTGAACATTATTATTGAATGCCTTGTGCTTTAAGTGATCTTCATGTGTGCACTATTAGGATATGGGTCCATTGAGAACATAAGGTACCTTGAGACACGGCAGATTCTGGACGTTTTCGAACATAAGGTACAATCCTATCTAGATCACACGTTTGTCGGATGAACTCTTAAGGCTGCCCACCGGAGTGAATACCAACTGGTTGTGAAAGATGCTGGGCATCACCAGATGCTAGTCTTGTCCGACAGTTGTGTGTGGCACTCAGCAGACAGTCGTACGGACTGTAGCTGGAGTAACTTCGTCTATTGACGACCTGTCTGCTTTGTACAGGTACGGTGCGGCAGTGTGTGTTGTATCATTGTTGCTATGTGAGAGTGAACAAGCTTAGTGTACTGTAGTCACTCAAACAGATAAGGGACAGTGTGTTGAATGAATTGGTCAATACTGTACTTAGTGACATCCCCTGTCACATGCCATCAACAGCAGTGTAAACTATAGCCTTTATAGCCCTTTATGAACGGTATAGATCATACTCGTACCTCAATGACATAACACGTGACTTGTACGATATGCGTTCTCAATAGACATTACGTATGGTAGTACTTTAGGATCCCTGCAGTCCGAGCCATCCCTGGGCAGCCCAGGAACGGCTCGGTACTTGTCCGAAGCATGTTGGTATCCTTGACCAACCTCTACTGTTGGAGAGTGCTGTGTGCTGTTCCTGGAAACGTTGTAGCGTGGACGGTTTTTCCCACAGGCTACGAACTGACGCTGCCGTCGTGCCATCACTGCAGGTGTGTTTAGGATTCTCAAAGTCGTTCCAGATACGATTGTGCTCAAACATTCAGACCAGTTAGATATTACTGCTGTGTGCATTGATGAGAGTGCATGACGAGAGCGCACTGAATGTTTGACCTCATTGAGACTTATGTTGACGTCCACCGTTGTGGCGGTAAGATAGTTTCACTGTACAAACATCACAAAGAGACCTTGCTGAGTTACTGATGAACTATTATTGTATTCTAGTGACGTAAAGTAGACATCGCAAGGCCTCTTTGGTGCTGAACTCTGCTATCAGGCAAGGCGTAGTGTTACGTGGTCTTTAGCAAGAGTGAGAGCAGTTAACATCATTTGTAAGACTTGTCCGAAGCATGTTGGTATCCTTGACCAACCTCTACTGTTGGAGAGTGCTGTGTGCTGTTCCTGGAAACGTTGTAGCGTGGACGGTTTTTCCCACAGGCTACGAACTGACGCTGCCGTCGTGCCATCACTGCAGGTGACGCCGCAAGCAGAAATGCTTGAGGTTATGGGCCCACGCTTTCCAAGCTGAGCTTGCAGTGACGCACGACAGATTTCCAGGGAGAAAAGGGGTTTCGGACCCCGCTTCGAGACTGCGAGCTTCACTGACGAGTGAGGTCTGGCCGTTCAAACATATCGAGCTAGTCACGTAAAATTATTCCTTCTGTAGTGCTGGAAGGAATTGTTGTACAGTAGCAACTGGGCTGGGAAAGCAGAAGTACTTCTGGGACTGATCAACTCAGTGTCAGAGCTAGGAAGAAGTGCTTCCAGGGGAAGTCATTTAAGGCTTGGAGTGAAGAACTGGCTTGATCATGAAAACTAGAAGCAGACAAGTGATCATGAAAACGAGAAGTAAGCACACTGCAACGGAGTCTGGATCAGCTGGGTCTGGCTCCTCCATCAGTGCATCACCCAGCCAGCCAGCAAACTCCACTGCGCAGAGTGGAGAGATGTGCATCGCAATGACGAAAACCGGTGGCGTCGTCACCACGAATGTCAAATGTCCAGTGACTCTGGACAGAGAGGGAGTGGAATTTCCACTCTGGGATCTGGCATATGTGGCAGCCTGTGGCCTCAAAAGGTGCAAGGCAGCCATTGAAGCTCCAATGCCAGACACAGAGGAGAATGCAGCAGCGCTCCTAATGCTGATTGAGAGCGTCCCCAAGGCGTGGGGTGCCAAGCTGGCTGCAATGCAAGTGGCAGCCAATGCCTACCAGTGGGTTCGAGAGCGTTTTACTGGAGGGGCAGACCAGGAGGTAACAGCACGCTGGCTGGAGCTCCTACACACCAGCATGGGAGAGACAGAAACGTTGGAGGACTACTACAACAGGAAGGTGGCACTCTTCCATGCACTCAAGCGAAATGGGCACTCCATCATGGAGAGAGAAGCCAAGCTGGCAATCATCAAGGGCCTGCCAGAGGAAGCGAAGGAGACTGGGATGTTCTCCTCATCTGCTGGGAAGGATCTGGAGGGACTGTGGGAGATCATCTCCACCACAGCCAAGGGACTGGGCTTCAACGACCAGGTCCCCAGAGTCACCCCTGTGGCCAGGGCAGCCATCACACCAGCCTACTCCACCACACCAGGGACTGCAAGCCCACAGGAGACCCAAGCTGGAGGCCAGGGGGGCCAAGCTTCATCGACCAAGGTGGAGGGACGGGACCGGCGTGACAACAGGCGCTGCCGCTACTGCAACAAGCTAGGCCATTTTGAGAGGAACTGCCTCAAGAAGGAGGCGGACGAGAAGATGCAACAGAACCTGCAGCAAGTCATGGCTGCAATGGCCAATCTGCTTCCGCAATTCCAAAATCAAGCGTCGGCTGCAGTGGCTCGACCTCCGGAGGGCAGCGGGAACGGCAACAACTTTTTCCCCGGGGGATATCCACCACCCTCTGGTATGTCTGCCATGATTTCTCTGAATGTCTTAACACCAACACGCGTCATGCCAGAAGCGAGAAGTTTTCTGGTGGACAGTGGAGCCACCATCCACCTAGTCAATGATCTGTCCCTGCTACATTCCCCCACCCTGCACAGAAATCCCATTCCTTTGCATATGGCTACGTCAGATGCCACGGGACAGATAATTGCAACTGGTTCCCTATGCTTGAGCAGTGCAGAACAGCAACCCCTGTGGCTTCACAATGTGCATTGTGTTCCTTCAGCTACAGCTAATCTGATTTCAGTGACAGCTGCTATACGTGATGGGGCTAGTTTTGTGACAGACAGTGTGGGAAGTTACACTGGTATGCGTGGCGCTCAAAACTGGTCTTGTTCAGTTGCACAGAGAAATGGCCTGTATTTCTTGCAGAAGGTCAGTCCAGTCAGAAACCCTGTCTCTGTGTTCGTTAACACAGCCAGAGCACCAGTCGCTCATGATTGCAGATTGAGAGCACTGTGGCACAGTAGACTGGGGCACCCAGGGGAGGTTAATATGAGGCGACTGCAGTCTGAAGATTTGGTCCTGGGCATCCCTGTATCTCTCTCCCCTTGCGCAAACTGTCACTCTTCATGTGAAGCGTGCATTCAAGGAAAGCACAGTCGTCCCCCTTTTGGAACCAGTTCCAGAGCAGCCACTGAGCCCCTTGAGAGAATTCATTTGGACACAGTTGGCCCCATCTCCCCTACAGCTATTACTGGGGAGCGCTTCTTTGTCACGATTGTGGATGAGGCTACGCACTACGTCATAGCCCTGGCAGTAAAAACCAAGGATGCAATCAGCAGTGCAGTCAGAGACCTCCTGATTTTTTGGCAGAGGCAGTTGAACCGCTCTGTTAAGTGCATTCGTACTGACAGGGGGACAGAATTCCTCAACAGTACATTGAAGGGTTTCTGTACGCAGGAGGGAATTAAATTTGAGACCTCTGCAGCATACACGCCTCAGCAAAATGGCGTTGCTGAACGGATGAACCGAACAATCAAGGAGAAGGCCAGAACACTCATGTTGCATGCAGCTGCCAAACAGTCACTCTGGAAGGAAGCAGTGGAGACAGCCTGCATCCTGTACAATATGGGACCTGTGACTGGACGTGACAAGACGCCTTATGAAGCCTTCCATGGGGTAAAGCCCGATGTATCCCTGCTCAGGACTTTTGGCTGTCTAGCACATGTGCACATACCTGATCACCAAAGGGGAGTGTTTGAGTCTAAGACCTCCCCTGGTCTCTTCACAGGGTATTCCAGTGTGTCAAAGGCATATAGAATTTATATGGGAAACGGGATTTGGAAAGAAAGCAGAGATGTTACTTTTCTGGAGCACTTAAGGGGCGCAGACAGAGTGGGGCTTAGCACCATGTCTCCTGTGAGTCCAAATGCAGTCCAGCAGCCCTTTGCCTTGCCTTTTGTACAACAGGAGGGCCAGCAGTCCTTGGGTCAGTTGTCTTTTTGGGACTCAGATGATCCTGAGCCTCTCTGCAACCGAGAGGTCAACGTGCAGCAGTCCGGACCTGACTCCCCCTGTGCAACCACCCCCTGTGCAACTACCCCATGTGCAATCAACCCCTGTGAGAATTCTGAGACTTCAAGTGTCAACGTGGACGGGGAGCCCACTTCCTCGGAGCTGAGCCATACGCAGTCCGGCCACAGCTGGTCCGTACTCGGACACATGGAGAACCTGGCGCGAGGAGGCGAGGAGACCAAGTCACACATGCAACGTTTGAATAATGTGCAAGAATGTGTTCGAATGGAAGTTGGGGCCATGGGTGTCCGAGGGCAAGACGGGCTGACCCGGCAGCAACGGTATGATCAGAGAGTAGCAGCACGTGAGACTGCAGCTGAGGTCACTGTGGAACATGATGGAGATGTGAGTGATGGAGAGAATAGGAGAATGTCAGAGGCCATTTGCCCAGGGGAAGCAACGGAAGCTCAGCCTAATGGACAGGACTTGGCCAGGCTGGAGGGCATGTCTGATCATGTAAGCGCTGAGAGTGAGGCAAGAGAGGTCAGTTTGGAGATTTCCAATCAGACACTTGATGGACAAAGGGAGTCTTCAGATGGCCAGGCTCTGCGTGCTTGTGAGGGACACACTGGGGAGTCACAGGTGTGTTGTGAGAGTACAAGCGTGGATGAGAGAGACACCACTGCAGGGTGTCGCACAGTGCCAGATTATGCTGCGCCTTTAAGTGATGAGTGCATTTGGGACATGATGAGTGATGTAAGACCCAGATTGAGTGGAGCAGCATGTGAATCCTCCAAGGAGAGAAAGCTGCAGACACCTCCAGAGTGGGAGAGAGTCAGAGAGGTGTGTAACGCAGTAACCTCGAGCGAAAGAGTAGTGGAAGCACGTGCGTGTGAGCCTAGAGAGGATAGCCATGTTGTGCATGATCACAATCTGAATCCTGCAAAGGGTAAGATACCTGGGGTGAGGTGGTCCAAGGTGCCAATCCCTGGAAACCTCAGGGAGGCGCAAAGATCCCCTCAGTGGGAATTCTGGCGCCAGGCAATGCAAGAGGAGCAAGATTCTCTTGATGCGCACGAGGTGATGGAGTACGTTGAGAGACCCAGGGGACACAAGGTGATCCCTGTGCATTGGATCTTCTCTGTGAAGACTGATGCACATGGGAACGTGTTGAGATTTAAGGCTCGGCTTGTAGCCCAGGGCTGTAGACAGATTCCTGGAGTTGATGTAGATGAGGTCTTTGCACCCACCAGTAGCTATGGGTCCAGGAGGACTTTGCTAGCAACTGCTGCAGCAAAGAACATGGAAATTCACCAGGTGGATATAAAGACCGCCTTTTTGAATGGTGAATTAGAGGAGGAGGTGTATGTGACACAGCCTCCTGGGTTTGATAATGGCAACCCCAACATTGTGTGCAGACTGCGTAAGGCCCTTTATGGCCTGAAGCAGGCTCCCAGGGCTTGGCACAAGACCCTGAATGAGAAGCTGCTGAGTATGGGATATGAAGTGTGTAAGAGCGATGCGGGAGTTTACATAAAGAGACACGAGGATGGGGAGCTGTCATACATGCTTGTGTATGTTGATGATCTTTTGATTGTGGCAATGGGTGCGGAAGAGATAGAATGGGTGAAAAAGGAGCTGTTGGCAAGCTTCAAGATTCATGACCTTGGTGAAGTCAAGGACTTCTTGGGCTGCCAGATCCTGAGAGATAGAGAGAATCGGTGCTTATCACTGAGCTGCGTGCCTAAGATTGATGCACTGTGTGAGAAGTTTGGGGTGAGTGCTGAGTCACGTACAGTCGATACTCCCATGAGTAAAGACTTTGTGATGTCTGGGATGCCGCAGGTTACAGTGGGTGAGACCAGCTTTGGGTCTGGGACTCCACTGCCTCCCGGGCATAGATATTGTGAGCTTGTTGGGTCTCTGTTGTATATTGCTAATACAACTCGACCTGATATAGCTCAGGCTGTGGGTGTTCTGTCCCGTTACCGGAACGCTCCCACCACTGCCCACATGAATGAGGGCTTGAGGGTATTGAGGTATCTTCAGTCTACTCGAGAGTGTGTCTTAGTGCTGGGAGGGAAAGGGCCTGTGTTAGAAGGTCATGTTGATGCAGATTATGCTGGCGATATTGACAGCAGGCATTCTACCTCGGGATATGTGCTATCAGTGTTTGGCAGTGCTGTGGTCTGGGGTAGTAAGAAGCAACACTCAGTTGCTACCTCCACTGTGGAAGCAGAATTCATGGCAACCAGTCTGGCTATTAAGGAGCTTAACTGGCTGCGTGGGTTCATGGAGGAAATCGGAACTCCTCCTTGGTCAGTGAAGCTATACTGTGACAATCAGGGGTGCATTGCTAACCTGAAAAACCCACTGTATAGCAAGTATACTAAGCACATTGCAGTGTGCTTCCACTTTGCACGTGAAGCTATTGCAAAGGGGCAGGTTACACTCTGCTATGTGGAGTCTGCAAGGAACAAGGCAGACATGCTGACAAAGCCTCTCGCTCGCCCTGCCTTCCAGATGCACAGGCGAGGGTTTGGACTTGTGAAGATGACATAGGTGACAGGGTGCTGTCAAGGGGAAGTGTTGAATGAATTGGTCAATACTGTACTTAGTGACATCCCCTGTCACATGCCATCAACAGCAGTGTAAACTATAGCCTTTATAGCCCTTTATGAACGGTATAGATCATACTCGTACCTCAATGACATAACACGTGACTTGTACGATATGCGTTCTCAATAGACATTACGTATGGTAGTACTTTAGGATCCCTGCAGTCCGAGCCATCCCTGGGCAGCCCAGGAACGGCTCGGTACTTGTCCGAAGCATGTTGGTATCCTTGACCAACCTCTACTGTTGGAGAGTGCTGTGTGCTGTTCCTGGAAACGTTGTAGCGTGGACGGTTTTTCCCACAGGCTACGAACTGACGCTGCCGTCGTGCCATCACTGCAGGTGTGTTTAGGATTCTCAAAGTCGTTCCAGATACGATTGTGCTCAAACATTCAGACCAGTTAGATATTACTGCTGTGTGCATTGATGAGAGTGCATGACGAGAGCGCACTGAATGTTTGACCTCATTGAGACTTATGTTGACGTCCACCGTTGTGGCGGTAAGATAGTTTCACTGTACAAACATCACAAAGAGACCTTGCTGAGTTACTGATGAACTATTATTGTATTCTAGTGACGTAAAGTAGACATCGCAAGGCCTCTTTGGTGCTGAACTCTGCTATCAGGCAAGGCGTAGTGTTACGTGGTCTTTAGCAAGAGTGAGAGCAGTTAACATCATTTGTAAGACTTGTCCGAAGCATGTTGGTATCCTTGACCAACCTCTACTGTTGGAGAGTGCTGTGTGCTGTTCCTGGAAACGTTGTAGCGTGGACGGTTTTTCCCACAGGCTACGAACTGACGCTGCCGTCGTGCCATCACTGCAGGTGACGCCGCAAGCAGAAATGCTTGACTTTCCACATACTGCATAACCTCATGGGTGTCTAAAGACTCCATCTCCTCTTGCATTGCCTGCTGCCAAAACTCCCACTGAGGTGAGCGCTGGGCTTCCCTCAAGTTTGAGGGCACGTGAACTTTTCCCAACCTGACAGAAGGTACACTCTGTACCTTATGCTGTGGTGCAGCAGGGCTGTCAGCCTTACTGGTGATGTTCCCTTCTCTCTCTCTCTCTCCCTGGTTGCCAGAATAAGGTACATTATGTACCTTATGCTGGGACTGGGCAGTACTGCCGGGATTATCTGATTCCTTCTCAAGTCTCTCTCTCTCTCCTTGACTACTGGACTCATGTGCAGCACCCTTACATTCTCGCACCTTCCGCAATGCAGAGGGGAGCAGCTCCTCTCTCTCTCTCCTGGACTCACACTTGGGCACACTACCCAGACTTGCCTGAGCTGCGCCTACAATGTCAGCCTGCACACCATAAGCATGACTAGCCAGTGACTGGGATTGGGCACCAGCTTCCCCTACTGCTGGCATGTCTAACCCACTGCTCTCATCTCTTACATCTGCACCGAACATAGCCTCGACTGTCTCAACCTGCCCCTGCATATCAGGGAGACCAACCATGTTTGGCTCACTCACAATTGCCTGACCTGGGTCAGGGGCATGCAATGGGATGTTAGAATGCTCTCTCCTAGCCACGCGCTGTACATAACGCTGCTCCCTTGTAAGGGTGGTCCCTGGAGGAAGGGGAATTTGTGACTTCCCCTGCATTCGCAACCCCTCTTGTACCTTCTGCATTTTTTCTACCTGGGATTGAGTTTCTACACCCCCCCCTGGCCAGATTATGCATATGCTCAAGCACCGACCACGAGTGCTGAGATGGTTCTGGGGTCCCAACAGTAGAATCCAGGCTGGTGGGGGTTCCTTGGTCATGTGCTGCTATGGTCCCGTCTCCAGACTGATCCCCAGCACAAAGTCCAGAGGTCCCAGGAGCCCCAGTGGAAAGCGTCTCCACTCCATGGTCATCCTCCTCATCCCAGAACGTGGGTGGAGCAGCAGAGGGAATTGCTTGAGGCGTTGCCAGATTCTCACTGCCAAGGGGGGTGATATCCTAGAATCATAGACAGACCCAGGCTGGACCTTTGATAGACCCACTCTCTCAGCCCCCCTCAAGTGCTCGATAAAGCTGACGTCCCTACTCTCCTTCCACACTCCATTCCCCACGTACACACGATACGCTTTAGACTGGGGACAATAACCAGTAAACATCCCAGGGATGGTCTTGGGCCCAAAAACAGACCTTTGGCCACTGGGAATGTGCACATGGGCTACACAGCCAAACGTGCGCAGCACAGACACATCAGGTTTGACACCAAAGAATAATTCCATGGGGGTCAGGGACCTGCCTGAAGTAGGACCCACATTGTAGAGGAGGGTAGCTGTCTCAAGCGCCTCCTTCCAAATATTCTGGGCTTGGCGTATCCTGCATGGTGGCGGCACGGAGGGTGTTAGACGATGTCCTCCTACTTGTGCGTTGTTAAGTAGGCACGGACATATACAAGTCAAGGACTGGTTAGCAACTGATTGATAGACACCCGGAGTGCCACTATAGTTCCAACCAAGTGTTACAATATCTCTCATCTCTCCTAACAAGGTGACGCAGTTCAAACACGCCTAACCTGCTCTCACCCAGGTCGTGTTCATTACTTTGTCCGATGAGCTAAACTCAACTCTATATGTCTAACATGTTCTAACAATGTTCATCTGAGTGCTAAATCCAGGAATACAATAAGGATTAAGTCACCTGCATGGTGGCGGCACGGAGGGTGTTAGACGATGTCCTCCTACTTGTGCGTTGTTAAGTAGGCACGGACATATACAAGTCAAGGACTGGTTAGCAACTGATTGATAGACACCCGGAGTGCCACTATAGTTCCAACCAAGTGCCTTCCCTATCCGTGCTTGCCCCATATGCCTCCTTTCTACAAACGTGTCTGTAACTTGCGTTATGATAGTCTTCGTTCAAATGCATGTATTGCCTGGCAGAACTCAGGGTTCTGCCTCTCTTTCCTAATTGGTATTGTCTTCATACGGAGACTTGCCATTATTACTCCTCTGAGGGAAAGGCATAAAATTAATTAACACAACACTTCCCCTTGCCTTTACCTCACAGAAACTTGGCCAGTCCCAGTGAGTTACGATGTCCCAGAAACACTTGTCTAACTAGTGGTTTGGTAAAAATGTCAGCCACATTTCTAGCAGATTGAATGTACTTGAATTCAACCTGCCCCTTTGCAATAGCTTCACGTGCGAAATGACAGCTAATTGCAATATGCTTTGTGTGTTTGGAGTACACCGGATTCCTCAGGTGGTTTATACACCCTTGGTTGTCACAATGAATCTTCACTATCCACGGTAACACTCCAATTTCCTCCAGGAAACCTCTCAGCCAATTTGCTTCCTTCACAACAGCACTTGCTGCCATGAATTCAGCCTCCACTGTTGAAGTGGCAACAGCAGATTGCTTTTTACTTCCCCACACTACTGCTCCTCCAAACACAGTGAGGACAAAGCCAGTGGTAGAGAAGCGATGATCCTGATCACCTCCATAGTCGGCATCCACATAGCCTTCTAGCTCTATCTCCCCCCCTCCGAGAGTTAGAACCAAATCTCGGGTTCCTTTCAGATACTTCAACACACGGATGGCTTCATTCCAATGTGCTGTGGTGGGAGATATGCGATAACGAGACAATACACCTACTGCCTGAGCTATATCGGGACGTGTGGTGTTGGCTATATACAGAAGAGACCCTACTAACTCACAGTAACGGTGACCTGGAGGTAGTGGACTGCCAGCACCAATGCTGTCGCTCCCATCTCTCGGTGCAGGCCTTTGGGACATTACGAAATCTTTTGTCATGGGAGTATCAGGTCCCACTGACTCAAGATCCAAGCCAAATTTCTCTACAAGTGCATCGATTTTAGGGATGCAACTCAGGGTGATCAGCCCTTTATCTCTATCTCTCATCACTTGACATCCCAAGAAATCCTTCACTTCCCCAAGATCATGGATGGTGAATTCTTTCTTGAGAAGTCCCTTCACTCTCTCGATTTCTGACATGCCCTTGGAAACTATCAGAAGATCATCAACATAGATCAGCACATAGGACTTTCCTCCATCAGTAGAGCATCTCACATACACTCCCGCATCACTCTTGCACACCTCATACCCCATGACTTCAAGTTTGTCATTCAGGGTTTTGTGCCAGGCACGTGGAGCCTGCTTCAGGCCATACAACGCCTTTCTCAATCGGCACACAATATTCTTATCACCATTCTCAAAGCCAGGAGGTTGCGTTACATATACTTCCTCCTCAAGCTCACCATTCAGAAAGGCGGTCTT
Organism: Botryococcus braunii; assembly: GCA_002005505.1. Taxonomy (NCBI): domain Eukaryota; kingdom Viridiplantae; phylum Chlorophyta; class Trebouxiophyceae; genus Botryococcus; species Botryococcus braunii. The sequence goes on from KV908381.1 coordinate 632,565, forward strand.
AACGTCCACCTGATGAATTTCACAGCCCTCTCTTGCAGCAACAGCAAGCAGAGCTCTTCTAGCTCCATAGCTACTAGTAGGAGCAAAGACCTCCATCACATCCACTCCAGGGATTTGTCTGCATCCCTGTGCCACTAATCTGGCCTTGAATCTCACAACATTGCCATGTGCATCCATTTTCACTGAAAATATCCAGTGAACTGGAATAACCTTATGTCCACGAGGTCTCGGAACATACTCCATGACCTCATGAGTATCTAGAGAATTTTGCTCTTCCTGCATAGCTGCCTTCCAGTATTCCCACTGGGGAGACATCTGTGCTTCTCTCAAATTAGAGGGAACGTGAATTTTCCCAAATCTGACACCTGTGTGCTTTTCCTCTGAATTGCCTGATTTTCTCTCACTTTGTCCAGAACCCACTACTCTTCCACTGACACTCGCTGAGTTACACATCACAGGCTCTCCAGTAGAAGTAGAATGCTCTCTCATAGCACGCTCTCGCTTGGACTCACACTTGGCTTTGCACAAGTTACTCTGCTCATCCCTCACATCATCCTCCCATGCACAGGTACCTTTCGGACAGTCTTTGTAATTTGGAATCCCTTCACATTGTCCAGACTTCCGATTCACCTCCTCAGACACACTCTGACATGCCTGCAAGAGTTCAGACTCTTCAGGTCTCTCACAAGCAACATCGGGATATGGCAGAGTGTCTGCATACTTCCCCTGATTTATGTGATCCACATGCCTCTCAGACCGACTGCATGTCACTGTTGGGAGTGACCTCACATCTCTGACATCACTCTCCCAGGCACAGGTACCTCTCAGTGAGCACTTGTAATTTGGTCTGTCTCCACAATGTCTGTGCTCCTGATTCACCTCCTCCTCTCGTCCCTTACATGGAGTCAAGGATGCAGATCCTGTCTCCCGCTCACAATCATGTTTGGCTGGTGCAGAGAAAGCATATGATGCTTCCTCTGACCGGTGGCTGCCACCACAGTCCCGTCCAGGACTGCTCTGACTGGACGGGTTGCCAGAAGAACTCTGCATGGTCACATCTCTTACATTTCTCTCAGTCACTGAACAAGACCCACCCATACTGCTCAGCTCCCCGGGACCATTTGCAGCTTTGCATGTAGCTGCCCCCCTCACTGCACTCACATGCAATTCATGCCCCTCATGTGAATCACCCTCTAGCTGCACTTCCCCTGGTCCCTGTGACAGAGAGTCACATTCAGTCAACCCCTCTCGCTCTCTGCTCTCTCCCTTCTCCTGTGGCAGCAGGAGGTCTTTGGCGGCAGTGCGTTGTTCGTGTCGTTGAGCCCGGGTCAGGCCATCCAATTGGTGGTTGCGGCAATCAGACCTAGTTGGTCTGAGGACCTCCTGGGCTCGCTCCATCTGCGGTCGAAGGTGGGAGTCCTGTCTCACTCCTCTGGCTAAGTCCTGTACTGCCTCCAGGGTTTGATCCATCTCCACTGGGTCACACAGTCTTCTGGATTCAGGCTCGGGCTCAGCCTCACTGGGGGGTCCTGTGACAGGCTGTGTGGGGAGGTTGCTGGAGGCTGGCAGGTACTCAGGCTCACTGTGTGGGTCATCAAGATCTGTCTCAAGGCTGATGTTGGTTGTGCCAGGGGAGGTGCCGGGAAAGACTGGGGGAGTGTCACTTGCAGAGGGCTCAGGACACAGAAACTCTGTAGACTGTGTTGAGGAAACGCTCATGCCAACCCGAGAGGCTCCCCTGAGGTGCTCCACGAAAACCACATCTCTGCTCTCCTTCCAGATACCCCCTCCCACATAGATCCGATAGGCTTTGGAGGAGGCTGAGTAACCAGTAAGCATCCCTGGCACAGTTTTAGGGGAAAACACAGAGCGCTGGACATCAGGAATGTGCACAAAGGCCAAGCAACCCCAGGTACGCAGTGGGGTTACATTTGGTTTGTAGCCAAAAAATAATTCTGATGGCGTGCGGTCCCTCCCGGTACTGGGACCCATGTTCAGTAGGGTGCATGCAGTTTCCAGGGCCTCCTTCCACAACGTTGGACTGGCAGCTGCAAAAGCCAGAAGAGTCCTGGTACGTTCCTTGAGGGTGCGATTGGCTCTTTCAGCCGCTCCATTCTGTTGCGGGGTGTAAGGAGCTGAGGTCTCCAATTTAGTCCCCTGGGATGCACAAAATTCTTTGAACGTGGCATTCAGAAATTCAGTTCCACGGTCACACCGGACACACTTCACTTTGGTTTTCTTCTGGGTCTGCCAGTATAGAATGAGGTCCCTCACAGCAGCACTGATGGCATCTTTGGACTTCACAGGCAGGACCGCCTTTAACTGAGATGACTCATCCAAAGCAGTCACCCAGTAACGTTCACCAGTTACTGCAGCAGGAAAAATGGGGCCCACAGTGTCAATATGTACTCTGTCAAGTGGTTCAACAGCTGGTCTACTGCTTATTCCAAATGGAGGCCGAGACGTCTTTCCCTCAATACATGCTTCACAGTAGACTGGACAATTGGAGCAGGGACATAGGGATGTATCAAGTCCCGAGACCAGGTCCTCATTGGTTAGGCGCTGCATCCATGTTTCACCTGGATGTCCCATTCTGCTATGCCAGAGGTATCGTCTGGCACAGTTGTGTGAGTTTTGGGTGGGGGTTTTGGACTTCACAGCAGCTGAAATTCTTCTGTGGTTAACACTGGGACTCAGAGCTACAACTTGATGAATATAAAATAGCCCTTTCTCTGCACTGATCCGAGACCTCCAGCTGTTTGGACCACAGACTTCAGTGAACGCTCCAACATCATCTGTGCGAAAGACTGCCCCATCCCGCAATGCTGCAGATACTGACAGTATGTTTGAGGTTGCAGAAGGAACACACTGAACATGATGTATCCACAGGGGAACTCCCACTCGACTGAGGATGCAGACAGAGCCTGATGCTACAATTCCTCCAGTGGCATCTGAAGTGGCCAGATGTAATGGGATGGGTTTGGCATGCACAGTTGGATTATGTAGTAGGGTCACATCATTCACCAGATGTACAGATGCTCCACTGTCCACCAGCCAAGATTGCAGAGACGAATTTCTGACAGGAGTCTTCAGGATGTTGAGGGAAATTATGTATGGCATACCTCCAGGTGGTGGAGGTGGGGGAGCTGGGGGTTGGAACCATGCCGGAAAGGCATCCAGTCCAGGGTGCGCCAGCTGGGCTGCAGGAGGGTGTGGGACACCCATATGTGGAGGTCCCTGTGGCCACATTCCCTGCAATTGTTGGACCGCTGCCACTACGTTCCGTTGGGTCTCCTCGTCCCGCTTCCTCTTTCGACAGTCCCTCCAGTAATGCCCCTTCTTATTGCAGTAGTTGCAGATGCCCTTAGTCTCGGACTTGGCCTCAGAGACAGTTGGTTGGGCCTGCTGATGGACTGCACTGGCAGCTGGTGGGGTATTGGCTCCACTGGAGCCTTGTCCAAGAGCCAAAACCCTTGGTTGGCGAGGAGCATATTCATCAAAACCCACTGCAGCTGCTGTGTTGCGCAGAAGTCCAGCCAGCTTCTCCAGGGGTTGTGCTGCAGCAGTTGTGATCATTCCTGGCTCTTTAGCTGCATCAGGCAAGCCCTGCACAATCTGGGTTGCAACGTGTGCATCCAGTAGAGCATGGTTGTTCCTGTCAAGGCATGCCTTCAGGTTGATCATTCTGTTGACATATTGCGAAATCGTCTCGTCATGTTTCATTCCCTGGCTCATTTCTTGGAGCCAATCTGCATTGGCCTCGATATTATATCCACCAATAAACTTTCTGCAGATGAACTCATATGCATCATAAGCAGAGGGCAGATTAGACAGAGGTCCCAGCCATTCCTCTGGGACTGACTCATAAATCAGTAACATTGCGGCTGCGTCATGTGCTGTACCAGGCATAGCCTCCAGGATGGCAGGCAGAGACCCTTTTGACTCATTTGCTGCCAAAAATGCATTCTTCCAAACAATAATATTTGTCCCCCGTTCCTTCAGTTTTATGTGTACCTTGACATTTGTTGGGATAATCTTGGGCAGCTCATCTCCGCTGCCTCTTGAGGTGCTGGGAGTACACGGTTCTCTGATGGGTGTGGATGAGGCTGGTTCACTGCTTGACGTTGATGCTCCACTAGCTGATGATCCTTTCTTCTTGGAAGTCATAATTCCCCAGTTGTCTTATAACTCCAGTACTCGCAAGGTAGCAGCAAGATCTTACTTCTGAACCAGGTGGGTTGAGCTAACGGACAGCCAACGTGAAGGTGAAAGATGTAGTCTTTGACGATAAAGGCTCTCTCGTCAGGATTGCGGTCTCCACGTTGTCCTCCTTCTCTGATTAGTTCGTTGTATGACGGAGGTCCTGATCTCAAGCGCGCTGGAACGTTGAGGTTGGTGGTCTTCCTGGCTGTTTGCTTTGTCCGCTTCTTCGCCATTCACAGTCTAGTGAGCTCCGATTTAGGCGCCACCCACTCTCAGCATCCGAGCCCGTGGGCCCATAACCTGAAATATTCTGGGCTTGGCGTATCCTGCATGGTGGCGGCACGGAGGGTGTTAGACGATGTCCTCCTACTTGTGCGTTGTTAAGTAGGCACGGACATATACAAGTCAAGGACTGGTTAGCAACTGATTGATAGACACCCGGAGTGCCACTATAGTTCCAACCAAGTGTTACAATATCTCTCATCTCTCCTAACAAGGTGACGCAGTTCAAACACGCCTAACCTGCTCTCACCCAGGTCGTGTTCATTACTTTGTCCGATGAGCTAAACTCAACTCTATATGTCTAACATGTTCTAACAATGTTCATCTGAGTGCTAAATCCAGGAATACAATAAGGATTAAGTCACCTGCATGGTGGCGGCACGGAGGGTGTTAGACGATGTCCTCCTACTTGTGCGTTGTTAAGTAGGCACGGACATATACAAGTCAAGGACTGGTTAGCAACTGATTGATAGACACCCGGAGTGCCACTATAGTTCCAACCAAGTGCCTTCCCTATCCGTGCTTGCCCCATATGCCTCCTTTCTACAAACGTGTCTGTAACTTGCGTTATGATAGTCTTCGTTCAAATGCATGTATTGCCTGGCAGAACTCAGGGTTCTGCCTCTCTTTCCTAATTGGTATTGTCTTCATACGGAGACTTGCCATTATTACTCCTCTGAGGGAAAGGCATAAAATTAATTAACACAACAGGTCTGCTGCAGCATGGACCAACAGAGTCCTTGTTCGCTCCTTCAGGGTCCTATTCATCCTCTCCGCCACCCCATTCTGCTGAGGCGTGTAGGGCGCTGAGGACTCCATCTTAGTGCCCTGCTGAGCACAAAACTCTTTGAATTGCTGGTTCAGGAACTCTGAACCCCTGTCAGTCCTCACACACTTCACAACCGTGCCTCGTTGGGTCTGCCAAAAACGGAGCAGGTCTATCACAGCCTTTGGGATGCAATCCTTTGACTTCACAGGCAGGGAGGCAACTTGGTGTGAACTTTCATCCACTACAGTGACCCAATATCGTTCACCTGTGATGGCAGGAGGTGATATGGGACCCACAGTATCCACATGGACTCTATCGAGTGGGTTATGTGCATGCCTGGAAGATACAGGGAAAGGAGGTCTGGAGTGTTTCCCTTGTATACACGATTCACAGTGCTTGGGGCACTCACAGCAGGGAGCAAGGGAGATATTGATTCCTGTAACTAGATCCTCCTTGGAGAACCTCTGCATGCTGCTGGCACCAGGATGACCTAACCTAGCATGCCACAAGATCTCTCGCTACACACGTGTCCTTTCCTAAGATGAGACCCTCAGCCATGTGATCAGTATGTCTGCAGCCAACTTGCTGCCTCTGACAGGACTAACAAACTCCAAAAAAACAGACCTCGTGCGCGGTGATATCTCCACACCACCCTTCAGGTCCTTCATGGCTGTGTAACCCTGCAGTGTCAGTCAGGAAAGATCTCATCGAATGCACCATGACTGAATGAGGTGTATGCGCAAGGAACAACTGCACATTGCAGCAGAATCTCTGCATCACAAACAGACCAATGCAATTTCCTTGGTCTGATGCAGTGCAGAGGAAGAGGCTGTCCATGCATAACTGGATTATGGAGCAATGAGAGATCATTGACTATATGCACAGAGGCACCACTTTCTATTAACCAAGATGTGCTGCTAGCTCCATGCGAAGTTGGGGCAAGCACATTGAGAGAGATAAACATCGCCTCACCAGAAGGAGGGGTGGAGGTGGTAAATGCCACCCCGGAAACGTGTGTTGACTTGTTGGATAGTTATATGCTGAAGGTGGTCCAGGGCTGGAAGCTGGATG
>KV908382.1:0-45000 GCA_002005505.1 Botryococcus braunii
CCTCGCATTCCGTTACAATAATGGCCATATCTGGTCTTAAACGCGGTTTTCTCAATAGTATCTTCATGCATTCTAATTTAATGGTAACCAAAAGCAAGATCAAGTAAAGAGAATACACAACTCCCGTGCAATTGTTCAAACATTTCATCTATACGAGGCAAAGGATGTTGGTTCCTAACAGTAATCCTATTCAAGGCTTTATAGTCAATACACAGACGCCAGCCACCATCCTTCTTTGGGACAAAGAGAATGGGTGCACCAAATGGGGAAGTTGATGGGCGGATGAAACCCTTCTCCAGGAGCTCCTGCAGTTGTGCACTAGTTCAGCTAGCTGAGCTCCAGACAACGGATAAATGCGGGAGGCTGGTGAGTTGCGTCCGGCTCCAATCTAATGTGGTGATCTCCAGCACGAGAAGGAGGAAGGCCTTGAGGAAGTCCATATAAAACATGTTTAAATTCCTGCAATAGCTGCTCCAACTCTGGCACATCATAAGCATTAGTATCTGAGGTAGCATTAACTGCATTAAGATGAATAACGTACAATGGTTCCCCAACTTAACCATTTCCTCCACTTCCATGGAAGAAACCACATAACCTGGTATGCCTGACCTCTGACATCCCAAAAGCACATGTGTCTTGCTGTTATGAACCAAGGACACAGCATTCAACTTCCAATTTACAACTGGATTAAATACAGTTAACCATGGTTTACCTAAGACAAGGTCATAATACGACAACTCCGTGGGAAGGCAAGTGATTCCACAACTCAAAGTTCCCACACTCAGGTCAATTGACACATTATTTCCTACTACGGAAGTTCTGCCATCAGCTACACGTACAGTAACAGGTGAACTCAAAGGAATAGTGGGAAGGGCAAGCTTTTGAACAAGTTTATCATCAATAAAAATTGGCAGAGGCTCCACTATCTAACAAAATCCTGACAGACCTACCAGCAATAGTTCCCTCAAACTCAATGCAGATAGAGGATAAGTCAAGACCATTCACAATCTGACTACTGTTAAGCTGAACAAAGGAATCAAAACATGTTGCAAGCAAGGGTTTCTCCTTCACACAAAGAATACCAGTCTGCACAGACAACTTAAACAAGGGCAAGCCTGTAATTGAACTACAATGGGGTGAGCTCTGAAAGGTGGAAGGAATCCCCAATGAAGCCAAAACAGCTGCTGAAAGCAAGAGGTCTCCATGAGACTGTTGATTAGTAGTCCCTTCCAATACACGTGCACAATAGCTTGGGCAAGAGAGCACCGTCAAGCTGGTACCTGGTAACAACTGTGACACAACATTGCCCTGACAGTACACTCCCTGTCACTACCACTACAAAACAGGACAACATGAGAATCACTTGCAGGAAGGTGAGGAGCTGCACCACTCTTACACATGCAAACAGGACTGATCAGGTCACAGGCAGAGGGGGATGTCTTAAACTCTCTACACACACCATGCCCATCCACAATATGGGACATGAAAGAATGGCAACAGCTAGAGAAGAAATCCTGGAGATGCCCAACATCATGCAATACAGGAATACCATACTGGACTGCAGAACAGTTGGAAAACATCTGAAATCAGGGTTCACACTGCTGAAAACCAAACCACAAGGCCAAATCAAGTGTTATTTTACTTGGCACGTTGCTTTCTTAACTCAGAATGCAGCTGGAAGCAACGTTATACAGTGTGCCCAGTCTTGCCGCAATGGGTGCAGACTTGCGCAACAATTTTTGTCGGAACAGTGCCCTTGGTGGCAGGGTGGCCTTTTGGAGCAGGGTGCGGCGTTCTGGAATGTCCTGGGATATCAGAAATAGTCACAGCATGCTTGAAGTAGTCTGCCAGGCTCTGGGGATACTGCAAGGAGATGCTTTATTGCAAATCCGCTCTGCACCCCTGCAAAAACAAGTGGCACAAAGTATCCTCATGAAATGCCGTGGGAACCTTCGCCCTCAATGCATTAAAAGTGGCTATATAAGTCCTCATATCACTCTTGCCCTGTGATATGCCCAGCCACTGCTCCAAATGCCTCTTATGTAACTCAACATGCCTGAATGCAGCTGTCAACGCAGTTACAAAAGCACTCCACGTCCCCAAATCAGGCAAAGACCCTGAGGCAATCAAATGAAACTGCCCTGTTCACCAGTCACTAGCCTTTCCACGCAAAAACATCGTCGCCACCTCCACCCGACCGGGCGGATGCTAGATCTACGTCATACGCCCTCAGATACATCTTTGTCTGCGTAAGCCAAGGATCCAACTTCATTGGATCACCCTCAAACACAGGCGGGTCTGGAAACTTTAAAGAGGGCTTCCCTGAACCAGTCGGAACCGTGACCGGTGCCGTAGTAGCCGTTGGTGCTGGCTGAGGCACGACCACAGGTGCAGGCTGCGCTAAGGTTCGCTGAATCAAGATCTCAAGATCTTCTACAATGTTCTGTGTGGTTGTATCTGGAGGAGGATTCGACGGAACACCAGATCCTAATGCAACGGCTCCCTCGGATAGTGCACCGATGTCCACCAGATGCCTAAGCATACGCCGGGGATCTACCCCTGAAAGATCTACATCTTCATCATCAGGAAGACCTAAGGGTGGATCAGGCCCTGCGAGGCCAGGACTGTGGGCACGAGCCCTCGAACCCGAATGAGGATGCCGAGACATCACGACAACGAGAGAAAAAAGAAACACACCACGAACGAACGATAAAGGAACTAGCCTTTATCGCCGATACCACGTGTAGGATAACTGAGCGGAACTGGTTTTAGAGACAATGAGGCCGTTCGTGGTGAGCACAGAAAGAGTGTTACATGAATGATTCGCAAGCCCACTCTTAAACCCAGGGTGGATTGAATTATACTGTACTGCCACTGACGCGTAGTCGGGCAACCGAGCAAACTACCTGAGCGAGGTTGTACTGCGAACCAAGATCACAAGGCAAGTCATAGAGCAATGCCAAGGACCACTAAAGCATTATACCCTAGGCAATGCTACAGACGATGAGCGCTCATTCGTCAGGGGTGCGGTCTCCACGTAGTCCTCCTTGCCTGATTCGGTCGTTATAGGATGGTGGTCCAATCTTCAGGTGAGCAGGGACATTGAAGTTGGTAGTTTTCCGAGCCGTTTGTTTGGTTCGACGTTTCTTCGCCATTCACTGTCTGAGATTCTCCGATCCAGGCGCCACACACACTCAGCAGCAGAGTGGTGGGCCCATAACCTGTACGGTTATGGGCTGGGCGTATCCTGCGTGGTGGCGGCACGGAGGGTGTTAGACGATGTCCTCTCTACATGTGCGATGTGAAGTAGACCAAGGACATATGTGCAACAAGGACTGGTCAGCAACATATTGATAGACACCCGGAGTGCCACTATTGTTCCAACCAAGTGCCTTTTCTATCCGTGCGTACACCCCAAAACCTTCTTTCTGCAGACGTGTCTGTAACTTGCGTTATTCTCGTCTATGTTCAAATTGTGTGTATTGCCTGGCAGAACTCAGAGTTCTGCCAACCTTGCTCCCTATGATTGTCTTCATCAGTGGAAATGTCCATTATTACTCATCTGAGGGAAAGGCACTAATATTATATCACACAACAAAGAGCCTTGCTGTCAGTGGCAGCCAAAGCGGGGCTTGAAGTCCACCAAGTGGATGTCAAGACTACTTTCCTAAATGGAGAGCTGGAGGAAGAGGTATATGTCACACAAGCTCCTGGATTTGAGAATGGAGATCGCAACACTGTGTGTCGCCTGAAGAAGGCCTTGTATGGTCTGAATCAGGCCCCTAGAGCATGGCATAAAACCCTCAATGATAAGCTACAAGTCATGGGGTATGAGGTGTGCAAGCAAGGTGCAGGAGTGTATGTGAAGTGCTCTGCAGATGGAGGCAAGCCCTTTGTGCTCTGCAGGGATGACTTGTTGATAGTCTCCAAAGGCATGAGTGAGATTGATAGAGTGAAGGGGCTGCTCAAAAAAGGATTCACAATCCATGATTTGGGTGAGGTGAAGGAATTTCTTGGGCTGTCAAGTGATGAAAAATAGAGACAAAGGGCTGATATCCCTGAGCTGTATTCCAAGATCGATGGCTTACTGGAGAAATTTGGGCTGGATCTAGACTCATTGGGGCCTGACACCACAATGACTAAAGATTTTGTGGCTACTCAGAGGCCTGTTCCCAAGGATGGGAGTCATAGTATTGGGGCAGGGAGTCTTCTACCTCTTGGGCACGGATACTGTGAGCTAGTTGGGTCACTTCTGTATATAGCAAATACCACTAGACCTGATATAGCTCAGGCTGTGGGTGTAACAGAATGCGAGGATTTCCTAGCATTTCGGGACATTTGCAAGAGACGCCCTTTGGCGCCATACTGCACGCCCGTGGGAGCCACGTGGTTAGCCGCTCAAATGAGAGTAGCACCTTCCTTCGGTGATGGTTGCTTACGCCATGCGTAGTTGGCACTCCGTCATTGCGTGTGTTTGGTGACAATAGTTGTCACCGTTGGCACGCTAGTGAGTGGACGATCTAGGGCACCCACGAAGGTGTAGGGAGATAAGTCGTACATGGGTCGGGTTCAAATCGTTGGCGTCCCTTGGTTAGGTACACGCCTGCCGAGAAGGTTATCACGAGAGGAAACGACTGGAGAAACCACAAAGGGTAATTTGTGTGGTGGGGTGGTTCTTGTAAACTCTTGCTTGCCACTAGTCACGGACCTCGTGTCGCGCTTTGTTCCTTGCTCCCTCCCTGCCTTACTTCCCATGAAATTCCGCTAAGTTATCACATTTGGTATCGGCAAAAGCCGTTATCAATCCTTTGGGGCTCTTCGCTCAAGTTGTTGGAAGTTGGCAGATGCCGATGCAAGGATCTAGCTTTGGGATGCGCCTCGTAGATGAGCTCGGTAACGCCAGATAGGTTTAAAAACCTATCTGAAGACGACCGAAGCCTTTTGGCAAGTTCTTTGGGGGAAGGATACGAGGTTACGGATTTGTTGGAAGAAGACGTCGATTCCATGGAACCGATCGCCCCTACAACTGAGGGATCGCATAGCCGAAGGAAGAAACGATCTTTGTCCAAAGACGACCTTGAGGAATACGTTAACACCTTGGTGGAACAAAAGTTGGAGGCTCAGCAGGCCGAGGCCCAAGCACCGATCACAAAACCGGTGCAAGTGCGTGCTGCCCCTCCTCTCTTTAACGGAAAAGGAGGAAGTTTTATGTTTTTTGCTCGGAAATTGGTTTCCTATGCTAAACTTACGAATGTGCCTGATGCTAAGTGGGTTGCTTTGGCAGTGCAACACTTGGATGAAAGACCTCTTAAAGTATGGGATGCTTTTGTACGTAAGTGGGAAAAGGATGGAGGAGGGGAAGATGCCATCCAATGGGAACATTTTAAAGCTTTCTTGTCCAAACGCTATGATGCCACAGACACTGTAGCACTTGCAAGACAAAAGTTGGATAAAATATACCAAGGGAATGAAAGTGTGGAACGGTATATTGAGAGACTTGTTGCTTTGCTTTCGGATGTTGGGGTGGATCTTGAGGTGGAGTATGAGATGGTAGAGCAAGATAAGTTGCATTTATTCATGAAGGGGCTCAATGTGCAGCTTAGACTGGCAAGTACCATCAACCCGGGGACAGGGAAACCCTTTATAGACCTAGATGACTTGTGCTCTTTTGTAGTCAAGTACGAAAGTGGCTTCAACAGTGCCCATGGGGATGCACAGGGAGGTCCCACCAAGAGGAGGACAGTGACACACTTCCACACAAATCTTGGGGCAGCGCACATCCCAGAGGAAGTTCAAGGGTCACCACCCTTCTGGGGAGCTGTTGGAGGACACCCCCGGTGCACCAGGGAAGGGAGGAAAAGTGGACTCCCGGAAGGTCATCCCCGCTAATAGGGAATGTAACTTTTGTAAACAATTGGGCCATGAAGCGTGGCAGTGTCAGTTGAAAAGGGAATGGTTGGCTGCCAGAGCTAAAGCGGGAGGATTCCAACCACCAATTTTTCAACCGGGTTGCTTTCCCCCTGCACCACAAGCCCCACCAGTGGTGGCAGCAGTGCAAGGAGGGCTTCCACCACCTCAAGGGCAAGGTAAATGGCAAGGGAAAGGAAAGGGAAGAGGGAAGTGGAAGGGGAAAGGGAAGGGGAAACCCAAAACTTGACTCGCAAGGGTCATGGATCCCCATTGTTTGGCCTATGTGTCTTCACTCTCTGAACCCTTTGAAATGGTAGTACCTAAGAAAAATTGTGCAGTGGCTTACTTGCATGATTTCTTTGCAAAGAGAAAACATGATCCTAGCCTTGGTGCCTGCTTTGTGATTGGTCAAAAAGCATGGAAAAGAAGGAGGTTTTTCTTCGAGTACTAAAAGTCCTTGCTCGGGGATAGGGGAGAACAATATTTGTTCTCGGGCAAGGCAGGAACAATTCCTTTTTCATTTGTGCTTTCATGTGTCATGCCACAACCATCTTGTCATATAGGGCGTGTTGGGAATCTCTCACCACTCAACCTCACTTTTGCAGTTACTGTTCGGGGCTTGGAGTTTCGTGCACTCATGGACACTGGGGCTACCCATTCCTTTGTCCGGGGCAAAGTACTGCAAGGGCTTAAGTATAGTAAGGGAGCAACAACAGTAGTCCTCGCGGATGGGTCCTTTTCAGAAACCAAGGGGACGGTTGAACTTAGTGTTAGGTTCACCCCTTCGGTAGTCACCCGCCATAATTTCTTTGTATGTGATTCTATCATGGAGGGAGTGGACCTCATCCTTGGTCAGGACTGGATGTCTCCCAGTGAAGCCACAGTAAGTGTTGGGGTTGGGAAGGCACAGATAAAACATCAAGGGAAGTGGGTAACATTGGACCCTCACAGGAAAGTCTTACCCTGCACGTTGCAATGGGGTGTGAACATAGTGAGGAAGGGGAAGAATAAATTGGATCTATGGAAACTTTGTCTTTTGAATATTGCCATGAGACCTAAGGAGCATGCATGGGACGAGCAGGAGGAGGAATCATCCCGGGAAGAAAACGGGCTAAATCTCTCTGACGACGAATTTCATATCTCCTCAACCAACTCCATGGGACCGGGTACCCAGGGCGGGCCAGTCCCGGATTTATTCTCGGAACCCCCCGTCGAGGGGGAGGAGCAGGAGCCAACACCGTCGTCGGGTAAGCTCACGGGATCCTCAGGACTGGAGGAGGTGTTGAATGGCAAACCGGAACACTTGGGGGTGCTCCTTAGGGAGTACAGTGATTTGTTTCCTCAGGGTTTGCCAGGATTGCCACCGCACAGACAGGTGTATCACACCATCGGGATACAACCTGGCTCTGTACCTCCCAATAAGCCTTCTTATCGTTTATCTTCTCTAGAAATGGAAGAGTGTAATAAAACAGTGGATGAGCTTCTCGCATTAGGGCACATCCGGCCCAGTCACTCACCTTATGCTTCTCCTGTTCTTTTTGTTAAAAAGAAGGAAGGAACATAGAGCTGTCAACCAAATTACCATTCCGGATAGGTACCCCTTACCCCGGATTGATGATTTGCTTGATAGGCTCAGGAGTCAAAAGGGGCAAAGGTCTTTTCCAGCCTGGACTTATTGAGCGGTTATCACCAAGTCCGGCTTGAAGAAGAAGATATCCCAAAGACATCATTTAGAACACCATTTGGGTTGTACGAGTTTTTGGTGCTCCAGTTGGGTTTAACGAATGCTCCGGCCACTTTTCAGCGGCTGATGAATGAAATTTTCCATGATTTTATTCGGGATGGATTTGTTGTTGGCTATTTGGATGATGTGCTCATTTTCAGAAAAGATGAAAACATGCATTATGTTCATTTGGAAAAAGTCTTCGCTCGCTTGCGAGAGAAGCAAGTCTTTGCCGAGCTACCCAAGTGTGAGTTCATGCGTTCTGAACTTCGATACTTAGAGCATATCATTGGAAGGGATGGATTAAAGGTGGACCCACAAAAGGTGGAAGTAGTCAAGGAATGGCCCGTACCCAAAAAACACCACAGATGTCCGTAGGTTTCTGGGCCTTGCAAACTACTTCAGGAAGTTTATCAAGGACTTTAGTGCCATCGCTGCTCCTTTAACAAGGTTGTCAAGCAGCAAGAGGGCATCTGAATGGGGAATGGAACAGGAGGAATCCTTATCGGCATTGAATACTGCTTTGGTAGAGGCCCATATCTTATCACTGCCTGATCTTCGGAAACCATTCCAAGTGACATGTGATGCAGGTGATTTTGGGGTGGGAGCAGTTCTCATGCAAGATGGGGAAGTAGTAGCATACGATAGCAAAAAGTTGAATAGTGCAGAGCGTAACTATTTTGCTACGGAAAGGGAATTGCTGGCTGTAGTGTATGCTCTACAGGAATGGAGATGTTATGTGTTAGGAAACCAGTCACAGTAACCATTGGATAACATGGTGAAACTGGAATGGTGGTGGCCGGGAATGACAGAGGACGTGCGGGAATATGTTGCCTACTGTGATTCTTGTCAAAGGGTCAAAGCTTCAAACAAGTTGCCCGCGGGCCTCCTTCACCCCTTGCAAATCACGACTAGGAAGTGGCAAAGCATTTCCATGGATTTCATGATGGGGTTGCCACGGAGTGCAAACGGGAATGATGCCATATGGGTCGTGGTGGACCGGTTCAGTAAGTGTGCTCACTTTGTGCCCACCACCACCAAAGCTGACTCATATGATGTAGCAGTGTTGCTAAGGGATAAAGTCTGGAGGTACCACGGCTTTCCAGAGGAACTTGTGTCGGATAGGGATCCTAAGTTTGTGAGTAAATTTATGGATATACTCCTAAATTTAACAGACTGCAAACCTGCACGGTCTACAGCCTATCACCCACAATCTGATGGACAAACGGAAAAGGTTAACCGAATTCTTGAGGACTACGTCAAACATTATGTTTGGGATAAGCCTCAAGAATGGGAAAACCATTTGGCTGTTGCAGAGTTTGCCTATAACAATACATGGCAAGCCTCGATCAACACCACACCATTCCGCTTGACATATGGACAGGATCCAAACATTCCATTTGCTATGGGACACATGGAGGGGGGTAAAGCCGATCAAGCAGATCTTTTGCTCCGGAAGATGCAGGACTCCCTTACTCTTGCACGGAAGTTTTTGGCTTCAGCTCAGGAGCGGCAGGCGGCCCAGGCGAACCGCCGCCGCCGGGCTGTGATCTATAATCAAGGGGACCTTGTTCTCCCTTCGGACGAAGTTCCCAGCTGCTCTGACGTCGCACAAGTATATGAAGCTTGCCAGGCGTCGGGTTGGACCCTTCCGGGTCACCGCCGTCCATCCCAACTCTGTTGAGATGGACGTCCCCCCCCGCCCTGAAGTTTCACCCACGCATCAACGTGGAATATGTGGACCTCTACAAGGGCCACGTCACCCAGACCGCCTCGCCAACTATAAATACCAGCCTGGACCACGCATGGTCAAGGGCGATGACGGCCAGGATAATGCCGAGTACGTCGTGGAAGGCATCCTCGGTCACCGTCCCTTGATGGAGGGGGACCATTTCCTGGACGGCACCCCAGCCTATGAGTACTCGGTACTGTGGTCAGGCTACGAGGTTGATGACGACTGGGAGCCCTTGGAAATGTTCGGCCACGCAAAGGAGACCATCAACAGCTATCACCGTCACCAGGAGTTGGGCCCGCCCAAGTGGAGTGAGACGCCCGTTTGAGGCCTTTCCCCTGCCGCCAGCTCCTCCGGTCAGTTCTTGACTTTGATCTCTTTAGGAGGGAGTCCTTGTCGGGTACGAAAGGATCTGCACAGGCAAGGCGGTGGTAGGATTGCAAATGTGTGCACCCCCTCGGGATGGGATTGGGAGTGGGTCGCCCACTCCGGTGTGGGTGGACAAATGTCACACACCATGGCATGTTGCAGCCCGGAGTCTGCACGCTTTGGATAGGTGGGGGGGGGGGGGGGGGGGGAGTACACCTGCTAGCACAGCAATCAGTTGAGGATCTTGGGCACTTTCTACGTGACTGGAGGGGACTTGGAGATTCTTCTATGTGATTGGAGGGTCTTGGACTGTCTATGTCGATAGAGGGGACTTGGACTTTTTTGGAGAACTTGAGACCTTGGAATATGGGACCTTGGATCTTTGGGTTTTTGGGAATTTTGGAACCGTTGGACTTTGCTTCTTTGTTTGTTTATTTCTTTTGGATTATGGTTCAGAGCCAACGCAACCCGTTTCGTTCAGCATGAACTGGAATATGTACATTATGCGGTTCTGTACAGTATGTTGACTTGGGATCATTCATAACGGGAACGGGGCTCATTGGGAGCATGGAACTCCTCCATGGGAGTCCTCTACTTTTTGGGCTTCTGAACTTCTATTATTCTTTTATTGAGTTGTACGGTTTTGGATTAGATTTTATGTTCTTTTGGACCTTGGAACTGGGACACATGCTTTTCATGTTTGAGCATTTATTTCTTCATGTTTGTTCTTCGGATAAGATTAGACGCAAGCCTACCTAGTGTCCTAGAAATGCCATAAATAAATAAATGCCAAGGAAGTGTTTACATGGAGATATTATACATTGGAAGTGGGGACCCCATGAACCACCAATTCGGCAGGAGTCAGACGGCATTTGGAGGTTTGGGCCGTCCGGTTTACCCGTTTCTCTGGTTGTTCTTCTCAGTGAGTAGGTTTGCATGCGGACACGCAAAGGACTAAGGGGGAGATAATGTAACAGAATGCGAGCATTTCGGGACATTTGCGGGAGACGCCCTTTGGGGCCATACTGCACGCCCGTGGGAGCCACATGGTTAGCCGCTCGAACGAGAGTAGCACCTTCCTTCGGTGATGGTTGCTTACTGTAAACTTATGAGCTTGGCGTTTCCCTGTATGCCCCGGCACGAAGGGTGATTAGTTTGTCGGCACTCTTGTTGTGTGTCGGAGAACAAGCAGTGACCGGATATGTGTGAGGACTTGATAGGCAACAGTTAAGAGATAAGCACCCGGAGTGCCTTTATAGTCCCAATCAAGTCATTACACTGCTTCTTGCTTTCTCTCATCACTCAGTAGTTCAAACTACACAATCTACGGAACTACCAATAGTCTGCATTACCAGTGTCCGATGAGTTCAAACATTAGCATCATCCTAATAACATTACTGTACAATTCTGAGCTCGGCGTTTTCCTGTATGACCCGGCACGAGGGTGTTTAGCCCGGCGACACTCTTGTTGTATATCGAGTAACAAGCAGTGGCGACTGTGAATGAGATGACTTGACTGGCAACAGTTAAATGACAAACACCCGAAGTGCTTTTGATGTCCCAATCAAGTCTTACAATGCTTATTGCTCTCTCTCATCACTCAGCAATTCAAACTACTCTATCTACGAAGTTACTGATAGTCTGCATTACCGATGTCCGATGAGCTAAAACATTAGCACCTTTCTATTACACATTATCTAGACCCTATCCTAATCCAGTGTTCTTGTGTATGTGATGTCCTGACAACAGTTTACCTGTATGACCCGGCACGAGGGTGTTTAGCCCGGCGACACTCTTGTTGTATATCTGTTGAGTTGTGAACATACATTATAGAATGCCTTGTGCTTTAGGTGATCTTCAAATTTACATTATTAGGATACGGGTCCACTATCCACATAAGGTACCTCAAGACACGTTCGGATGAGGTCTATTTCGAACATAAGGTACAATCCGATTTAGATTACGCGTTAGTGTAAAAGGACTATTAAAGCTGCGATCACCGCATAGTCGAGCAACTGGTTTGGAAAGATACTGGGCACATAAGGATGCCAGTCTTGTTCATGCAATTGCATGTGTCTAAAGAGCACACAGTCGTCAAGGACGGTAGCTGGAGTGGCACGAACTTACGACCTGTCTGCTTGCTTACAGGTGCGGTGACGCAGGGTGTGAATTGGTAATGTGTTCATGTTTGATTGCTTGTTTGTAAGTGAACCATCTTAGTGGACAATCAAGTCTCCCAAACAGCTAAGGGACGGAGTCTTGATTGAGTATAGGAAGGTACTTGCTTTCAGCCGTCAGGAGCTTATGCGTGTGTAGATGCTCATTGACAGATCAACATGTAACGGAACTGGTTTGGAAAGATACTGGGCACATAAGGATGCCAGTCTTGTTCATGCAATTGCATGTGTCTAAAGAGCACACAGTCGTCAAGGACGGTAGCTGGAGTGGCACGAACTTACGACCTGTCTGCTTGCTTACAGGTGATGCCGAATGCCCATAACCTAACAGGTTATGGGCCCACCCAACTCTGGGTGCTGAGGACAAGCCGATATGTGGTTTTTGGGCAAGGCACTGGTGGCCAGCGGACACTACACAAGTCTACTCCAGACCCAAAGGGAGCGACAGCCCCGCAGTTTCTACCCCGCCTTCATGTCGCAGTATATGCTTCAGAATCCATTCGAATTGATTCTGAAATGCCAAGAAATCTTGGCAGTTTCATCCGCAAGGCGAGGTGGTGAATTCCCGGTTGGAAGGGCACGAGGCGGAAGACCACCTTGGGATGGAGGAGTGAAATTTTGAGTGCATATGGGAGGTTGTGTATGATTTGGGATCTGAAATTGTGAGTGTGTGGCTCAATGAGTTGAGAGAGGAAGTGATGCTCCTGTGTTACAGTAAGTGTACTGGTTGAGAGGTGAACCAATAGAAAGGCTTCTTTTTAAGTCTGCACCCTCTTAAGGCTGGAGATCAAGGGGGTCAGATTAACAAAAGTAGTTATGAATGACCTCTAACCACTGACAGCAAGTGTGATACTCAGCGGGAAGAAGTGGGTGGACCCTAGGGAGCCCCCATCCAGGTATTGGTAGACACCATGAGCAACAGTACAGGTACTGCAGCATGGGGATGGGCTTACATATGTGTTGTATGTGTAAGCGTGTGTAAAGGTGTCCATGAGCTGGGGCTTGAAAGACATTGATTGTGTATGTGTAAACAGCCAGGAGTTGGTGCAATATGGTGGTAAGGGACTTTTGGTTCCCCAGTCCACTGAGCACATTCTTATTGTGGTTTGCGCTGCTACTCGCTGATGGCTAGTCCCTAATGTTAAGGGTGAGAAAGGCTGATCAGGTGTCGCGTTCGGACTCGCTGATGGCTAGTCCCTAATGTTGAGGGTGAGAAAGGCTGATCAGGTGTCGCGTTCGGACTCGCTGATGGCTAGTCCCTAATGTTGAGGGTGAGAAATGCTAAATCGGGAGTCGTGTGCCTCATTGAACTGTCGTGCACTTGCGGAGTCAAGACCTCTTATCGGAACTGCTGTGTAATCAATGTCATGACTTGTCTTATGTGCCTGGCATTCCTTCCATGTTTTCCAGAGTGTGAAACTAGACATTGACTGGTTGTGTCTGGTCAATGATGTGTAGTCAATGCGATGTGTGGCTGATGTTGTGTGGCCAACGCGGTTTTCAAACCTTGAGTGGTCTTACATAGGGTCATATATGGGTCCAGTGTGGCTTGTGAGACCTCTCTATGTGTGTCTGTGTATGTGGTGTTGTGAAAATCCCTAAGGTATGCTGAGGTTTTTCTGACTTGGTGTTGAAAGTTTTTGGGTTGACCAGGAGTGAGTTGTGGGTGCCAGAAGATTACAATTTTATCGTTGCGCAATGCATGCGCTTCACACCCTGACCTACAGTCTGGCATGGACCATAGAGTAATTGACCCAGAATGTTTAAGGGGATATACATCAATGACCTGGTGTTGAAAGTTTTTGGGCTGACCAAGAGTGAGTTGTGGGTACCACAAGATTACAATTGTATCGTTGCGCAATGCATGCGCTTCACGCCCTGACCTACAGTCTGGCATGGACCATAGGGTAATTGACCTAGAATGTTTAAGGTGATATACATGAATGACCTGGTGTTGAAAGTTTTTGGGCTGACCAGGAGTGAGTTGTGGGTACCAGAAGATTACAATTTTATCGTTGCAATGCATGGTAGTTGACCCAGAATGTTTAAGGTGATATACATGAATGACTCTAGGAATGCAAAGAGGGGTAGAAATAGCTGCAAGTTAGTCTTAATCCATGGTGCGGGCTACACAAAGGATATGAGTGTTAGATGGGCCAAATTATGAACACCAAAAATTGCTAACATGTAAAGCTAATTCTGATATTGACATGGAAAAGAATTGGTTTCTGAGGACAATGAATTAATTTGAAGAGTTTTGGGTTAATCTGTGACATAATGTGGTCAGGGGAAGCTCATCAGTTATCGTTGCGCGCGTGCGCGCGTTGCGTTTTTCGCGCATTTGGATGTTGAGTAGCCTAATGTCTAGTAGTGATGATGAAGAGGATCTATTGTGCTCAACATGAGGTTACTGATAGGTACCTGTGATGACCCTAGCTCCTCAAGCAGAGGATGGTGATATTTGACCCAACACACGTAAGCGTTGGTGACTTTGTAAGTCATGTGTATTGTTGCAGCAACGCCCTTAGAGACTGATCATAGTACTGATGGTGTATAGATAAGACCTTTTTAAGGGTTATGTGTATAAATAGGGTAGAGGTGAGCTACCATCATTGTGACCAATACAAGTGAGCTTTGGGAGGTAGAATTGTCAGTTACAGACAATTTAATCCTAAGGCCTTGATGCATCGGTGCACCCTCACGTTAGAAAGCTAGACCGGGATAGCCAGTAAAATCAATGAAAGCTAGAGAGAGTTCTTACAGATAGCCACAGAGCCAAGTTTGGGAGTTGTGGCCATATGTGAGAAATCTTGAAAAATTCCAGATGAAAGTCGTTGATATCCAGACTCTAGGTTATATAACATGAAACATAGTTGTTAGATGCGTTTTTGAGTGCAGGTCGTTTGTAACGGTGTCTGTTTAGTCTTGATGCTTCAAATACTTAACCAAATAAAAGTATAGAGGTTGGAGAAATATAATTTGATCGACGGACCGTGAAACATGTAATAGCACTTCCAGGGGAAGCAATGTGAGTTAGGGCAAGACAACTTGAAAGTACTCAAGCAGTAAGTCCTGGGTCATGTTGGTTGTGCAAGTATTGGCCTCCATATGGTGATAGAAAGGGAACTCACACAGGAAATCACGGTCGCAACTAGTTTCGATGTCGCGCCGCGGACTAAAGGGTCAGTTGAAATGTATGGGGGGCTTTGAAAGTGAGGGGATGGATTTAGAGTTTACATGTATGTTTAGCTGTCATGATCATCATGACGGGTACGTATTAAATTCATGTCGTCATTTGAACACGTCGAGGAGACTAGTCTTCAATTGTTGTCAGAGGTATTACTGCGGTATACATGAGTGGTGTCTGTGGACTTAGAATAGCGTTGCAAAACGTTGGAAAGGGTGTGTGTGAGGATGGTCGTGGAGTTGATACTCCAATGTTCAAGGACTTTGTGGCTAGCAGCAGGCTCGAGTCCAAGGATGTGGAGTCAGTAGGGTCAGGCACTCCTGGCCATCGGTATTGTGAGCTTAAAGGGTCACTCAGGTACATTGCCAACACCACCAGATCTGAAATTGCATAGGCAGTTGGTGTGTTGCCAAGGTACAGAATGAGCCCTACCACTTCGCACTGGAGTGAAGCCATTCGAGTGCTGAAGTATCTTAGGGACACCCAAGAGTTAGCTTTAACTCTTGGAGGGAAGGTACCCGAGCGTGAAGGCTTTGTGGATGCCACTAAGCTAGGGAGGCCATAGGAGAGGGACTGGCAGATATCCCCTATGTGGAATCTGCTCACAATGTGGCTGAGTTTATGACCAAACAACTTAACAAGTCCGTGGTGTTAGTCATAGGGATTCACTAGGACTGAGAAGATACACATAAAGCATGCAGGCAAGGGGAAGTGTTGAGTTGTGAACATACATTATAGAATGCCTTGTGCTTTAGGTGATCTTCAAATTTACATTATTAGGATACGGGTCCACTATCCACATAAGGTACCTCAAGACACGTTCGGATGAGGTCTATTTCGAACATAAGGTACAATCCGATTTAGATTACGCGTTAGTGTAAAAGGACTATTAAAGCTGCGATCACCGCATAGTCGAGCAACTGGTTTGGAAAGATACTGGGCACATAAGGATGCCAGTCTTGTTCATGCAATTGCATGTGTCTAAAGAGCACACAGTCGTCAAGGACGGTAGCTGGAGTGGCACGAACTTACGACCTGTCTGCTTGCTTACAGGTGCGGTGACGCAGGGTGTGAATTGGTAATGTGTTCATGTTTGATTGCTTGTTTGTAAGTGAACCATCTTAGTGGACAATCAAGTCTCCCAAACAGCTAAGGGACGGAGTCTTGATTGAGTATAGGAAGGTACTTGCTTTCAGCCGTCAGGAGCTTATGCGTGTGTAGATGCTCATTGACAGATCAACATGTAACGGAACTGGTTTGGAAAGATACTGGGCACATAAGGATGCCAGTCTTGTTCATGCAATTGCATGTGTCTAAAGAGCACACAGTCGTCAAGGACGGTAGCTGGAGTGGCACGAACTTACGACCTGTCTGCTTGCTTACAGGTGATGCCGAATGCCCATAACCTAACAATATCGAGTAACAAGCAGTGGCGACTGTGAATGAGATGACTTGACTGGCAACAGTTAAATGACAAACACCCGAAGTGCTTTTGATGTCTCAATCAAGTGCCTCATTCCTTCGAGCCAGGAGCATATAGTCTTTCGAGCAAACCGTGTCTGATTACCTCATCCTCCCTCATCAACGTAAAATTGGTCTAGATTGGTTCTGGCACAACTCCTAGGTTCTGCCACCTATTACTCATTCTAATAAATGTTCTCACTGGTAATTGGAGCTGATCTGGCCACCATTACTCTTCTGAGGGAAACGCACCAAAATGTTCTTTCACAATTATAACACTTCCCCTTGCCTTTTCCTCACAAAAACTTGGCCAAACCCAGAGCCTCACGATGTCCTTGAAATACCTGCCTTGTTAAAGGCTTTGTGAATATATCCGCCACATTCCTTGCAGAAGGAACGTATTTCACATCAACTTGACCCAATGCAATAGCTTCCCGCGCAAAATGGAAGCTGATAGCAATATGCTTAGTATGCTTAGAGAACACTGGATTTCTGAGATGATTGATGCATCCCTGATTATCACAGTGAATCTTGACAATCCATGGGGAAATCCCAATTTCTTCAAGGAATCCCTTCATCCAATTGGCCTCTTTGACAGCTGCACTTGCCGCCATGAACTCAGCTTCTACAGTGGATGTGGCAACTGCAGACTGCTTCTTGCTCCCCCAAACTACAGCTCCACCAAACACTCGGATGACATACCCTGTAGTGGAAAACCGATGATCTTGGTCCCCACCATAATCTGCATCAACAAAACTCTCAAGCTCTGTGTCCTTCCCTCCAAGGACCAAAACGAGATCTCTGGTTGCCTTAAGATATTTCAGCACTCTGATGGCTTCATTCCAGTGAGCAGTAGTAGGGGTAATCCTGTACCTGGAAAGCACTCCCACAGCCTGTGAAATATCAGGCCTAGTGGTATTTGCAATGTACAACAGTGACCCAACCAGTTCACAGTACCTGTGTTCTGGTGGCAGAGGGCTCCCAGCACCAATGCTGTCACTGTTGTCCTTGGACATAGGCCTCTGTGTGGCTACAAAATCTTTAGTCATAGGGGTGTCAGGCCCCACAGACTCCAGATCCAGCCCAAATTTCTCAACCAGTGCATCAATCTTAGGGATGCAGCTCAACGAAATTAGCCCTTTATCCCTATCTCTCATCACTTGACAGCCCAGGAAATCCTTTACCTCTCCTAAATCATGAATGGTGAACTCTTTCTTGAGCAAACCCTTCACTCTCTCAATCTCTCCCATGCTCTTGGAAACTATCAGCAGATCATCTACATAAATCAACACAAATGACTTTCCTCCATCTACTGAGCACTTCACATAGACACCAGCATCACTCTTGCACACTTCATAGCCCATGGTATGCAGCTTCTCATTAAGGGTCTTATGCCATGCCCTTGGGGCTTGCTTCAGGCCATACAAGGCCTTCTTCAAGCGACACACTGTGTTACCATCCCCATTTTCAAACCCAGGAGGTTGTGTGACATAAACCTCCTCCTCTAATTCTCCATTCAGGAAAGCAGTCTTGACATCCACCTGGTGAATTTCAAGACCCTCTTGTGCAGCCACTGACAGTAAGGCTCTCCTGGATCCATAACTGCTAGTTGGGGCAAAGACTTCCATGACATCTACTCCAGGAATTTGCCTGCATCCTTGAGCTACCAGCCTAGCCTTGAACCTCAGCACATTACCATGGGCATCCATTTTCACTGAAAAGATCCAATGAACTGGAATTACTTTATGACCACGAGGTCTAGGGACATACTCCATGACCTCGTGGGCATCCAAAGAATTCTGCTCCTCTTGCATAGCAGCCTTCCAATATTCCCACTGAGGGGACTTCTGTGCCTCCTTCAGACTGGAGGGCACACTAATTTTTCCAAACCGCACCCCTGTGTGCTTCCCCTGATCTGGCTTGCTCTCATTCTCTCTTTCACTTACTACTCTTTCGCTCAATGTTGCCGCACTGCACACGGGTGCAGTTTGCGAGGATTCTGACTTTCCTCGCTGCTCTCTCCCCCTTTTAAACTCACAGTTTGCCCTTTCGAGCTTACTGCTTCGCACTCTCACATCATCCTCCCAGACACAGGTGTCTCTCGGAAAGCTCTTGTAATTGGGCAAATTCTCACACTGTCCAAGCTTCCGATTCACCTCCTCATCCACACTCTTACATGACTGACGTGCTTCAGCCTCGTTAGAGCTCTCACAGGCAATTGAACCACTCTGCACAGCTTGGACACTTGGTCTGTCTTGGTGTTGTGCCCATGTCTCTCTCTCTCTCTCTCTCTCTCTCTCTCTCTGTCTGCTCCCCACTAAACATGAGCGCTGGGGTGCAGGCCCAGCAGCACGCTCACAAGCATAGCCCACACTTGTGTGGCTGGCACCACATTGTCTTTGGGCATTACTCACAGAAACCACATCTCTAACAGTTCCCTCAGGCACTGAACAGGTCCCACCCATGCATCTCAGCTCACTTGGACCATTTTCAGTCTGATCAGAGACTGTCCCCCTCTCTTCACTCACAATTGAAACAGGTCTCTCTTGCGCCTGACTCAAATCCTGCACTTCCCCTGGTCCCTGTGACTTAGTGTCACCATCAGTCAGCCCCTCTCTCTCACAACTCTCTCCCCTATCCTGTGCCAGAAGGATTTCTCGAGCAGCAGCTCGTTGCTCATAGCGTTGAGCCCGAGACAGTCCATCCAAAGGAGGATTTGCAGTTGCAGGAGGAGTATTCCGGAGTGACTGCTGTGCTCGCTCTAAGGTCCGTTGATGCTGCCCACTGTCAGAGCTTCCTCGCGCAAGTTGCTGAAGTGTATCCAGTACCCCGGATTGGTCCAGATCCAGCTGAAGTGGTTCCTCACTCGGTCCAGGAACAATTTCTGGAGTGCCCTCCTCTCGGGAAGGCTTCCCCTGACATGCAGGCTCGGTTGCAGCCTGATCAGGGGGTCCTGGGAGGGTGCTGTCAGGTCTGCTGCTGGAGCAGGGAGCGCTGATAGCCTGATTCCGAGTGCTGCACTGAGGTGAGGAAGCTGCCGGGTTGCTGAGGGGCTGTTGGGCTGGCAAACCTTCCGGATATGAGAACTGCTGTGGCTGGTCAAGGAGAGTGGACATTCCCACCCGAGAGGCTCCTCGGATGTGTTCCACAAATTGGACATCTCTGCTCTCTCTCCAGACTCCCCCATTCAGATAAATACGATATGCCTTGGACACTGGGGAATAACCAGTGAACATGCCAGGCACAGCCTTTGGTGCAAATACCCCCCTCTGCTGATCAGGCACATGCACAAATGCCAGGCATCCCCAAGTACGAAGAAGTGATACATCTGGCTTGTATCCCATGAATAATTCACAAGGAGTGAGAGAACTGCCTGTACTGGGTCCCATGTTCAGGAGGATGCAGGCTGTCTCTAGGGCCTCTTTCCACATGACTGGACTGGCACCTACAAAATTGAGGAGGGTTCTGGTTCGCTCCTTCAAGGTCCTGTTGGCTCGCTCTGCTATCCCGTTCTGCTGAGGAGTATAGGGTGCAGACATCTCCAGCTTAGTGCCCTGAGACGCACAGAACTCCTTGAATCTGGAATTAATAAATTCTGTGCCTCTGTCACACCGAATGCACTTGACAGTGGTCCCTCTTTCTGTCTGCCAAAATAAAATCAGGTCTCGGACAACTGAGGCAATGACATCCTTTGACTTTACTGGTAGGACAGCTTTCCATCCAGAAGCCTCATCAGCTACAGTCACCCAAAAGCGTTCCCCAGATATTGCTGCTGGTGAAATGGGGCCCACAGTGTCAATATGAATTCTGTCAAGGGGGTTCACTGCGGGTCTAGAGCTTTCACCAAAGGGAGGACGAGCATGCTTCCCCTCAATATTTGGGAATTTTCACAATATTTGGGGCAATTTTCACAAGGGGAAAGGTGAGTGTCCAGGCCAGTGACCAGTTGCTCAGTGGACAGGCGGTGCATCCACGGTTCTCCTGGGTGTCCCATTCGACTGTGCCACAAAAAACGTTTGGCACAGTCATGCTTCTGGCTTCTGGCCTGTCTCTTCTTCAAAGCAGCTGTTACTGGACAGGGAGACTTATTTACAGTCACTGGCAGACAGTTGTGGATATAGTACAGGCCATTCTCTGAGTGAACAGGCATTTTCCACCCATTTGGACCAGACACAGCTGAAAAGGCTCCCACTCTGTCTGTGACGAAGCATGCTCCATCACGGAGCGCAGCAGATACTGACAGGATATTAGTTGTGGCAGAGGGAACACACTGAACATGGTGAAGCCACAGTGGAATGTGCTGAGGGGAAATGAGGCACACTGATCCAGTTGCAATAATTCCTCCTGTGGCATCTGATGTGGCTAGATGGAGAGGGATAGGGTTGGCATGTATGGTAGGAGCATGCAGCAGGTCC
This sequence comes from Botryococcus braunii, assembly GCA_002005505.1. Lineage (NCBI taxonomy): Eukaryota > Viridiplantae > Chlorophyta > Trebouxiophyceae > Botryococcus > Botryococcus braunii. Next base: position 20,975 of record KV908382.1, read on the forward strand.
AGACTGTTAACCAAATGGACTGAGGCTCCACTATCCACTAGCCAGGACTGTTTGGACTGTTTGTTGTGAACAGCATCCAGCACATTATAGGACACCACGTATGGCATACCTTCAGGGGGAGGAGAAGGAGGACCAGGAGGTGGATGCAGCAGTGGGAAAGCTCCAGCTCCAGGGAAAGCATGCTGTACCGAGGGAGGTGGCTAAGGGACTCCAGGGAATTGTCCTGGAGGCCACATGCCAGCCAGCTGCTGTACTGCTGCCACCACGTTCCTCTGGGTCTCTGCATCTCTCTGTCTCTTGCGGCAGTCTCTCCAGAAGTGCCCCTTTTTGTGGCAATAGTTGCAAGTCCCCCGTACCTCTGATTTTACTTCTGAGTCAGCTGGCGGCTTAGGCTGTGGCACTGCACAGACAGCTGGAACTGGAACGGCAGCAGGTGCTGGTGGTTGGGCCAGCATGACCACAGCAGGCTGGTCTCCATCATCGTTGTAACCAGATGTAGTGAGGTGACGCGTGCGGTGCCGCGTCTGCGTACCTCATGCGGCTCGCCTTTCGAATTATGTGCAGGTCTTTCGAATTACGTGCACGCCTGCATGTGTGCGCATGTGTCTTCACGCACGTCGTACTACGAGAAGCTTCACAATATAGGATGTTCATGAAATGTCCAAAAGGATGCCCTCTCGTCATCCTTCTCGTGGTGCTCGCGAGAGCATCACATAGAAGGGCGATGTAGCCGGGTTCACCACAAGTTGGACTCACACTTCGAGAGACACACTTATCTTTGGGGCCTGGATATATCTGTTGCATATTATATTGTATTGGCGTTGGCCATATTGTTTATTGGAGACTCGGAATCGCCTGCGTGAGGAGGAGCTGCGTATTGTAAGAGGAATCGGCGTCACGTTTACTGTCTCGCGGTGTCACCCCTTCCTTAAACCCTAGTATCTCTTATTATTAAACTTGCATACACGTCTCCCTTTGTTTCATTGGTATCGGCGAGGCGGTTAGAGCCTCGGTTCGAAGGGAGACGTAAGGAAGGTTGCCATCGGATTGTCCCTTGCGAGTATGGCGTCCGTCAGGAAAGGAAGCAAGTACGCTGGTATTCCTTTGTTGGAAAAGGAATTGTTGGAAGGGCTTGAAAAGGAGGGTGTCGAAGTGGACGATCTCATGCAAGAGGAGTTTGAAACGGAACCAGCTCCACCGCCTAAACCCACACCCAAACGGAAAACCAAGCTTGCACCAATGAAGAAACCCTTGAAGAAAGACAGAACCCAAATTTTGATTGCTAAGCTACTCAAAAGGATCGAGGCCTTGGAGGGTCAACGAGCTTCCCAGCGGACGCCATCCTCAAATCACGTAGTGCGTGTGCCTACACCCGCAATGTTCACGGGCAAACGGGGGAGTTTCCAGTTCTTTGCTAGCAAAGTAGAATCTTATGCTGACATCTCGAATGTGGCACGTGACAAGTGGGTGGCAGTCGCACTCCAGTGCATGGAGGAGCGACCTACAAAGGTGTGGGGAACTCACTTAAAAAGGAAGGAACGGGAAGGGGATCAAATGGAAGCAACTTGGGAGGAGTTCAAGACTTTTATGGGGAACCGCTATGACTCAACCGACCTTGTTATGGCCGCACGCCAAAAGCTTGATCATGTCTATCAAGGCCATGAAAGTGTTGAAAAATATATCGAAAGGTTCATAACGCTCTTGAGTGACGTTGAAACTGAGTATGAGATATGCGAAAATGATAAAATATACATGTTTCTCAAAGGCTTGAATGCTCATATTGGAGTTGCTTGCACGATAGACCCACAAACTGGTGTTAGATTCTCAGACCTCGACGTATTGTGCACTTATGTGGTGCAATATGAAAGTAACTTAAAGTCAGGGGGGATGCTGAGGGGACAGGAAGGAAGGAAGGTTCTCAACGCTGTGAAGAGGACTCCCTTAAGCACGCCGGCACACTTTCCGGGATTCACCCAGGGGCCTGTGCTTGGAGCCGTCGGCCACAGCGTTGGTGGGAAGTTAGATTCTCGGACTAGCGTCCCCTCCGAGCGCCAGTGTTACTTCTGCAAAAACTTTGGTCACGAGCAATGGCAATGTCAGGCCAAGCGGGACTACTTGCAAAGGAAGAGCAGGCGCGACAGTCAATTGCCCCCACCTCCTCCTTTTCCCTCTAATCAAGCTCGAGGTGGGCAGTGGAAGGGCCGTGGTGGCCGGGGAGGACATTGGAAGGGAAAAGGGCCGGGGCATAATCCTCAAAAGTAAATTCTGAAGCCATGGATGCCACTTGCTTGCATGAATTGCACTCTCTTGTGGCCTCCAAATTGGGAAAGGAATGGGTGAACCTTGTGGTGCCAAATGTTAGGAAGGCTGAATCTGAGATTTCCAAGTTTTTAGGGGAACAAAGGTGCAACCCGTCCCTCACTTGTTGTTTCATTGTGGGAAGGAAAGCTTGGAAAAGTAAGAGTCTCTATGCTCACCGTATGCAAGGAAGGATTGTGGAAGTGTGTTCAGGAAGGAAGGGACAGGCGGTAGACATGAATGGTCAAACTAGTGTATACCCATTCTCTTTTATATGTTGTGTGGTTCCCCCAAGACCCACACTCACCATGGGAAGTGTTACTACTGACTCTCCGCTCGCTATGACCTTTCCTGCGAATGTTAAGGGGAAAATCCTTTCAGTGTTGTTTGACAGTGGGGCGTCTCATTCCTTTATTAAAAGTGATACTTTGCAAGGACTAGGGGTGCGCTATAAACCCTCGAGTATCTCAGTGACTCTTGCGGATGGAAGTGTGTCTGATACGAAAGGAACGGTCGATGTGTCATTTACGCTTAAGCCCGGTGTAAGCTCCCGTCATAACTTCATTGTAAGCCCTGCCATGATTGATGGGGTAGACATGATTTTGGGGCAGGATTGGATGGAAGCAAGGGGAGCCTCCATTGATTTTCGTGTGAAAGCTGCTCACTTTAGACATCATGGGAAGTGGGTTACCTTAACACAAGCAGATTCACCCTTGCCGGTTGGGCCAAAACTTGTTTGGGGTCTTCAAGCAAAAGAAAGGAAGGAGGGAAGGAAGGACAGGAATGGAAGGGGATGGAAGGGGCAAGATGTATGGAAAGTTTGCTTGTATACTGTGCTTGTGAATGACCAGGCTGAGTTGGTGGACATCACCGGGGAGGACGCCTCAAGTGGGGTCGACCTGGCGGATACCGAACCAATCTGTGGACGACACGCCCGTCGTCACAAAACCCACCAGTGGTACCGGTATGACTTTCACTCAACAAATAAATGATATGTTGGAAGGAAAACCGCAGGCATTGAAGGAGTTGTTACGTGCTAATGAGGATTTGTTTGCCAAGCAACTCCCGGGGCTACCTCCGGAAAGGGAAGTATTTCACACAATTAATTTGGAGGAAGGACATCGGCCTCCCAATAGGCCCGCGTACTGGCTAGCTCCAAGTGAGCTTGCGGAGTGCGAGAAAACAGTGGATGAGATGTTGAAATTGGGATTGATCAGGCCAAGTTGCTCCCCTTTTGCTTCACCTGTTTTGTTCGTTAGGAAGAAGGATGGAAGTTTACGGATGGTTATAGATTACCGTCCCCTCAACAAAATCACCATCTCTGATAGATACCCTCTACCCAGAATTGATGACCTGTTAGATAAACTTAAGGGAGCAAAAGTGTTTTCAAGCTTGGACTTACTGGATACCATCAGGTCAGGCTTCGGAAGGAGGATGTGCCAAAGACTGCCTTTCGGACCCCTTTTGGTTTGTACGAATTTCTTGTTCTCCCCTTTGGTCTGACAAATGCCCCCGCCACATTTCAGAGGTTGATGAATGAAGTCTTTCATGACTTTATAAGGGAAGGATTTGTGGTGGTGTATTTAGATGATGTGCTCATTTACAGCAAAACGGAAGATGAACACTTGGGGCAGTTGGAGAGAGTTTTCACCCGTCTGCGTGAACATCAACTCTTGGCAAAACTTGTTAAATGTTCTTTCTTTGAGAACCAATTGAAGTACTTGGGACACATTATTGGTGCAAATGGATTGGAAGTGGATATGGATAAAGTCAAGGTGGTGCAAGAGTGGCCTTCACCCACAAACGTACCGGAAGTTAGAAGGTTTTTGGGGTTGTCTAACTATTTTCGCAAATTCATCCAAAACTATAGTATCCTAGCAACCCCATTGACCGCTCTCTCTGGAGCAAAGGCACCTTGGAAGTGGGGACAGGAGCAACAGGAAGCATTCACCAAAATCAAGGAAGCATTGGTAAGAGCCCCTATCCTGACACTCCCGGATGTACGTCGGCCATTCAAGGTGGTGTGCGACGCATGCGATTACGGCGTGGGAGCTGTGTTGTTTCAAGATGGGAAGGTTTGTGCTTATTTTAGCAAGAAGTTGGGAGCAAGCGAGAGGAACTACAGTGCCACGGAACGGGAATTATTGGCTGTGGTGTATGCTCTCACGGAATGGAGATGTTATCTTTTGGGGAAGCCAGTGACAGTGGTAACGGATCACAAGTGTAATACCTTCTTGGGTCAACAGGTTGGGCTTAGTCCTCGGAGGGCTCGGTGGGCCGAGCGCCTGCAGAGTGTTGAGATTGAATGGGTATGGGAACCGGGAAAGACCAACATTGCGGACCCGCTCTCCAGGTGTTTCACTCAACATGGTCACCCTGGATCTGGGGGGAGGGACAATGGAGTAGTGGCTGGGGTTGCCCTCCGGCGCAAGCGTACGCGCCCCTCTCCGGACTGCCTCACCCCCTCCAGATTGGATGCAGCTCGGTCCCGCAAGGTTCGAAAAGTCACGGAGCCCGCTCAGGAGGTCCAAGACCCCCTCGGCACGATGGAGCAAATTGGGTTGGCCAGCCCAAGTGAGCTCACCCCCGATACCGATGGGTACGAAGCCTTACTTGGAAAACTTGGGAAGGCTTACACAGATGATCCTGGGTTGGCAGTGCGCGCGAATCGTCGGAAGGTTAGTCTTAAGGGAGGCTTTTGGGAAAGGAATGGACGGAAGTATGTTCCTGCATTGTTTGAGGAAAGGAAGAATGGGGAACTTGTTGTTGAGAATCTGCGACGTGGAATTTTGGAAGCATTGCATGACCCGCCTCATGTTGGCCACCCTGGAGTAACTCGCATGTATGAGCTTCTCACAAGGGAATGGTATTGGCCTGGAATGTATGAGGATGTCAAAGCCTATGTTGCTCATTGTGACTCCTGCCAGCGGGTCAAGGCTCGGAATACTTTGCCTGCTGGTCTTCTTCACCCTTTACAAATACCAGTCAGGAAGTGGCAAAGTTTGTCCATGGATTTCATTACTAATTTGCCAAAGACTCCCAATGGAAATGATGCTATTTGGGTTGTCGTGGATAGGCTTAGCAAGTGTGCTCATTTTGCAGCTACAACCATGAATGCGGATGCTTATACGGTGGCACAATTGCTAAGGACACGAGTATGGATGTATCATGGATATCCGGAGGAAATTGTTTCTGATCGGGACCCCCGCTTTGTGAGTAAGTTTATGAAGGAGTTACATGAACTTACGGGATGTCGGCCTGCCCTTTCAACTGCCTTCCATCCTCAAACAGATGGGCAAACTGAAAGGACAAACCGCATTTTTGGGAGACTATCTGAAACATTATGTTGCAGATCATGGAAGGGATTGGGATAGTTATTTGCCCGAAGCCGAATTTGCGTACAATAACTCTTGGCAAACTTCTATCAACACAACACCCTTCAGGCTTACATATGGTCAAGATCCGAACGTCCCGTTTGCAAATGGGCACTTGGGAAAAACTGGAGTTGGGAGTGCGGATGAGTTTGTGAGGAAGATGGGTTTGGACATCCGACGGGCACAAAAGTTTTTGGCTGCAGCCCAGGACCGGCAAACTGCCTATGCAAATAGGCGTCGCAGCGATGTGTCGTTTGCGCCGGGTGACTACGTGCTTGTGGATCGGGACTTCTTTGCAGTTCACAGGAAACTTCCACAGAAGTTTGCGCCTCGGCGTGTGGGACCCTTCAAGGTCCTTAGCTCGCCTGGCCCCAACGCGTACCGCTTGGAGTTTCCAGACGGCTACGACCGGTATCATCCGACCGTGAATGTCAACTTCCTCACCCCCTACCGTACCGCTGATGTCGCACGTGTGCGTCCGCCGCCGCCGCCCCCGCACCTCGTCAACGACCATATCGAATACGAGATTGGTGGCATTGTGGACCACAAGCCACTCATGGACGACCGCGGCCGCACTCTCTACGACCCGGATGGAACCCCGCATATGCAATACCTTGTGCGATGGAAAGGTTACACGCCCGACGACGATACGTGGGAACCACTCACGAATTTTACGTGCTGCCGCCAGCAAGTGGAGCAGTACAGAGGGAGTCACGGGTTGCCTCCATTGCCTCCCAGGGGCACAATCCCTCGGATTCGCCCTTAGGCCCCGTCGACCGGTTGGCCCTCCTTGGAGGGGTCTCTCTGTATGGCCATATGGACTGTGGATAGGCTAGGGTAAGGCTGCCTTACCCGGTAGGGTGGACCATGGGTCCCTTACCTGGATAGATCATTGTGCACATTAGGCTCGACATGGCCGCTTCACTTCATTGCCACTGGACACGGAACTTTGGACTCTGGAACTTTGGACTCGAACTTGGTTTGAACCTCACTTGAACTTTGCCTTATGGACTTGTGGACTTCTCGACTTAAGAACTTCTGGACTTTTGGCTCTCCGTGGACTTAGCTGTTTCCTCCGTTTCGTCTTTTGTCATGTTTGTCCTGAATGATACTTATTCTTATTTCTATATGGTGGGGACCCCGATACGCAGCGATCGGCTGGGGTCTGGCAACACGGGAGGCGGGTTGCCCTTAGGTAGTGTTCTGAGTCTCCGCATGTTGGAAGGTCTTTTGTTGTTTTGTTGCGCTCTGCCTTCTGCGCGGGGACGCACAGGAATAGGGGGGGGAGTATGTAGTGAGGTGACGCGTGCGGTGCCGCGTCTGCGTACCTCATGCGGCTCGCCTTTCGAATTATGTGCAGGTCTTTCGAATTACGTGCACGCCTGCATGTGTGCGCATGTGTCTTCACGCACGTCGTACTACGAGAAGCTTCACAATATAGGATGTTCATGAAATGTCCAAAAGGATGCCCTCTCGTCATCCTTCTCGTGGTGCTCGCGAGAGCATCACATAGAAGGGCGATGTAGCCGGGTTCACCACAAGTTGGACTCACACTTCGAGAGACACACTTATCTTTGGGGCCTGGATATATCTGTTGCATATTATATTGTATTGGCGTTGGCCATATTGTTTATTGGAGACTCGGAATCGCCTGCGTGAGGAGGAGCTGCGTATTGTAAGAGGAATCGGCGTCACGTTTACTGTCTCGCGGTGTCACCCCTTCCTTAAACCCTAGTATCTCTTATTATTAAACTTGCATACACGTCTCCCTTTGTTTCACCAGAAGCTTCAGCTGTAGTGGTGATGAGGTCTGCCAGTTGATCTAGTGGGTGGGCAACTGCAGTGGGAAGAAGTCCGGGAGGATTGGCCGCAGCTGGCAATCCCTGCACTATCTGAGTGGCCACATGACCATCCAAAAGGTCATGTCCATTGCGCTTCAGGCAGCCCTTGAGATTTATCATTCTGGAGACATATTGGGATATTGTTTCACCACGCTTCATGCCTTTGGCCATCTCCTTCAGCCAGTCTGCATTGGCTTGTGTGTTATACCCCCCCACAAACTTTCTGCAGGTAACATCATATGCATCATATGCTGACGGCTTGGCTGACAATTCCCCCAACCATTCTTCTGGGACTGATTCATAGAGTAACAGCATAGCTGCAGCATTGTGGATGGTCCCAGGCATAGCTGATTGAATGGCAGGCAGGGATCCTTTGGCACTATTTGCAGCAGTGAATGCATGATCCCACACCACGAAGTTCTGACCCTGTCTCAGTAGCTTGATGTGTACCTTTACTTGGGTGGCAATGACCTTGGGAAGGATATCTCCCTCACCCCTTGACGTGCTGGGCGTGCACGGACTTCGCGTGGGAGATGAGGTAGACTCTTCCTCTGCTGACTGCGATTCTTCACTGGTGTGGGCGCCCTTCTTAGCCATGCTGCTGAACTCTAGTTATCCGTCGTGTGGTTCGGAGATCTTTGAGTCTCCGTCTTCGTCCTCGCTTTCTGGTTCTGTGCACCACTCCTCAGGGCTGTACCCCTTTATGCTTCCCAATAAGGAGATAAGGAAGTCTTCGTCAAACGAAGCAAGAGCCGTCAACATTGCGGTGTAGGCTGCCTTTTCAGCCCAGAATTCCTCCTTGTTTCGGTCTCCGATCTGCTGCAGGTGCCTTTCGAATAGTGCTCGCGTGACGAAGCCTGGGTCACCGTTGATAAAGGAGCACTCCCAGGCTGTAACTTTGTAGGCAGGGTAGACTGGGAATCTTTGTTTGAACCACTGCGGTGGGTCGAGTCTGCCCTGTCCGTATGCGCGGCTGACAAAATCCTTCACAATAAATGCTCGTTCTTCAGGTGTTCTCGGTCCAGTCTCTCCACCCGCTCTCCTCAAACTGTCATAAGTGGGTGGTGGTGGAGGTGGTTGTTGTCTCACAAGTCTCGTAGAGCCTGTCGCCATACGGCCGCTCTGTCTTGTTCGTCCCATCGTAGCTCCTTGTGCTCGGATGCCACATCTCAAGAGCTCAGCATAGAGTTGGTGGGCCCATAACCGGTACAATTCTGAGCTCGGCGTTTTCCTGTATGACCCGGCACGAGGGTGTTTAGCCCGGCGACACTCTTGTTGTATATCGAGTAACAAGCAGTGGCGACTGTGAATGAGATGACTTGACTGGCAACAGTTAAATGACAAACACCCGAAGTGCTTTTGATGTCCCAATCAAGTCTTACAATGCTTATTGCTCTCTCTCATCACTCAGCAATTCAAACTACTCTATCTACAAAGTTACTGATAGTCTGCATTACCGATGTCCGATGAGCTAAAACATTAGCACCTTTCTATTACACATTATCTAGACCCTATCCTAATCCATTGTTCTTGTGTATGTGATGTCCTGACAACAGTTTACCTGTATGACCCGGCACGAGGGTGTTTAGCCCGGCGACACTCTTGTTGTATATCGAGTAACAAGCAGTGGCGACTGTGAATGAGATGACTTGACTGGCAACAGTTAAATGACAAACACCCGAAGTGCTTTTGATGTCCCAATCAAGTGCCTCATTCCTTCGAGCCAGGAGCATATAGTCTTTCGAGCAAACTGTGTCTGATTACCTCATCCTCCCTCATCAACGTAAAATTGGTCTAGATTGGTTCTGGCAGAACTCCTAGGTTCTGCCACCTATTACTCATTCTAATAAATGTTCTCACTGGTAATTGGAGCTGATCTGGCCACCATTACTCTTCTGAGGGAAAGGAACCAAAATGTTCTTTCACTATTATAACAATTACCTAGACCCCTTCCTAACCATCTGTCAATGAGGCTTCAGCCTTGCAATGTCAGGTTACCTGTATGACCCGGCACGAAGGGTGATTAGCTCGTCGGCACTCTTGTTGTGTGTCGGAGAATAAGCAGTGACCGAATATGTGTGAGGTCTTGATAGGCAACAGTTAAGAGATAAGCACCCGGAGTTCTCTGCCCCTGAACTCAGTTAAGCCTAAACACACAGGCTAAACATAGTCTTCCGATATACGCCAGGAGTCTTCAATACTTTCCAATTCTTTAATGTCAGTCAGATAATCTTACAACATGTCAAAAGCTAGATACTCCACAGAAAATTGGGGCAGCCAAACACTCTGCTCGACCGACTGTTTCAGTTACTTGATGACGAGTAGTAATCCCGAATGCGAAATTCACGATGGAGAGCCCCAACACCATTGGAGACTAAGCAGGTGGAGCTCATGAGTGTAGACTTGTTATATTAGTAATGTAAATTTGTGCCTTTCCCTCAGAGAAGTAATAGTGGCCTAATCTGAGGAAATTGATAAGCTGGAGCAATTAGGAGAATGAGTAATTTATGGCAGAACTCAGAGTCCTGCCTAGGTCGATCTAGACTGATTCCTGTTGAGTTGTGAACATTATCATTGAATGCCTTGTGCTTTAGGTGATAATCACATGTACACTATCAGAATATGGGTCCATTGAGAACATAAGGCACCTTCAGACACAGTAGAGTGTGGACGTTTTCGAACATAAGGTACAATCAGATCTAGATCACACGTTTGTGGACAGAGGACTATTAAAGCAGCGACCATCGCACATGCGAACAACTAGAATGTTACAAGGGCTCGCTGAGAGGTGCATGTGCCTGGGAGGATGATGTAAGGGCTGTGAGGTCACAGCCTGCAGTGACAAACTGTAGGGGCTGAGAGCCATATAGATCACAGATACCAGGGGAAGTCAGGGGCAGTCCCGCATTGCCCCAGTAATAATGTTGCCCTAGTATAATGCTTGTGAGAGACCTGTAGAGCCTGAGCTCTTGCAGGCATGTCAGAGTGTGTCCGAGGAGGTGAATCAGAAGCTAAGACAATGTGAAGAAATTCCCAACTACAAAAGCTTTCTGAGAGGTACATGTGTCTGGGAGGATGATGTGAGTGAAGAGAGCAGCAACCTGAGAAGAGCGAAATGTGAGTCAAAGCGTGAGAGAGCCATGAGAGAGAATCCTGATTTCACTGGAGGGAATGGCAGTTACAGTGCGGCGAGTGTCAGTGGAAGAGTAGTGGGTTCTCATAGTAATGGCAGCAATCCACCTAATGAGAAAGGTGAAGAGGGGAAGCATACTGGTGTTAGATTTGGAAAAATCCACGTTCCCTCCAACTTGAGGGAAGCCCAGATGTCCCCTCAGTGGGAGTACTGGGAGGCTGCTATGGAGGAAGAGCAGAATTCTCTAGATACTCATGAAGTCATGGAATATGTTCCTGGACCTCATGGGCATAAGATTATTCCAGTTCACTAGATTTACTCAGTGAAGATGGATGCTCATGGTAATGTTGTTAGATTCAAAGCCAGGCTGGTTGCCCAAGGTTGCAAACAAATTCCTAGTGTGGATGTTATGAAGGTGTTTGCTCCCACAAGTAGCTATGGAGCTAGAAGAGCTCTGCTGGCTGTTGCTGCAAGAGAGGGTTTTGAGATCCACCAAGTGGATGTTAAGACTGCCTTTCTAAATGGGGAGCTGGAAGAAGAAGTGTATGTGACGCAGCCTCCTGGTTTTGAGAATGGAGATTGTAATACCGTTTGTCGTCTGAGAAAGGCTTTGTATGGTCTAAAGCAGGCTCTACGTGCCTGGCATAAGACCCTTAATGACAAGCTGGAAGTCATGGGTTATGAGGTGTGCAAGAGTGATGCTGGAGTGTATGTGAGGTGCTCTGTGGATGGAGGAAAATCATACCTGGCGACCGTCAGTCTCGCCAGATCCCTCACATACAGTACAGGCTGTAAGCGATGCCTGTGTGTGCTTCCCCTCTTGCTTATGTCTTAGTGCCTCTCTCTCTCTCCTTCTTTCACCGGAAATACATGAGCGCTGGGGCGCAGGCCCAGTCGCACTCTCACAGGCATGGTGAATCGAGTCTTGAGGGTTAAATTGCTTCCCCTCAAGTGTATGGCTGGCACCACTCCACATCACCACACATCAATGATATCAAATTCAACTGCGCTCTTTCACGCCAACCAGCATTTTCACAACAACCACTCCCGAAGCAAGCATACAAACAACAACCCCATCTTTCAAATGACACATCAGTTGGCTCGGCCACAATTATTGAGAAGGTGCATCCCCATTGCCACATGCACAACTCTCCAGGTTGCAAGCCGTATCCGATGTTTTCCAATGGATCCAATTGTCGATGTAGCTCCATCCAGTTGTCTCAAACCCCGAGCCCGCTCGCCTGTTTTGCAGCTGCTCTCTCACTGTACTGCTGGCTACTAATCAGTAACCACTTGTCGTTCCGAGTGTATCTTCACCACTCTAACTCTATCTGCAGCCCCACTGACCGTACGGCCCCGCGTGGCTCTTCTCTCTGGAGTGTCTTCTATCAGGATGACGTCGTCGTCTTGCATGCAATGAGCGGTGGGCCCATGACCAATTGTTGTATATGAAGGTGGCAGACGTATCGGTCAGCTCGTCCGTGTGCATGAAGAGAGACGTATCCCCTGTGAACACCACCAAGTACTCTCAATGTCTATATAGACCAGTGCTCGCACTGCCGTCTATATCTGCCGACTGCTCTCCGATCAGGACACCCTTGGCCCTTCAGCAGTCCCAGGAGTTTAATAGCTACTCCCAACCAATCGCTATACCCAGTGTGTAACTCGTCACACACAAATAGCCTTACTGTTCGCACGACAGTAACATACAAGCAATGCAGCTTCTGTATTGAAATGAGTGTGACAGCAGTATATCAAGCAGTCCTTCAATACAGAGCAAACACTATTCAGCTTGGAGCCCGAAGCCCAGATGCATTCCACACCCCATCGACTCGTTACAAATGGTTTACGTATATTTACCTGTGAACACCACCAAGTACTCTCAATGTCTATATAGACCAGTGCTCGCACTGCCGTCTATATCTGCCTGCACCCGAGCGTTACGATTTACTTGTGGGTTCATCAGGGTCCATAAAATATATCTAAACCGTATAAAACACACACGCAACCTATCCACATCTGTGTACGTACCGACTGCTCTCCGATCAGGACACCCTTGGCCCTTCAGCAGTCCCAGGAGTTTAATGGCTACTCCCAACCAATCTGCACAATATGCGGATCATCAGAGATCAAAACAAAACAGTTATTTAACCAGCAGGAGCAAGCTTGTTATACGTATCTGTACTCACCGCTATACCCAGTGTGTAACTCGTCACACACAAATAGCCTTACTTTTCGAACAACAGTAACATACAAGCAATGCAGCTCCTGCAACACAAGACACATGTAATGTTTCATTATCAGCAGAAACATCAGTATGCATGTGCTTAAAGCCTGCGATCGCAGCCACTCGACTGCAAACGTTACCCTTGCCAACGATCGCTCGCTTACCTGTATTGAAATGAGTGTGACAGCAGTATATCAAGCAGTCCTTCAATACAGAGCAAACACTATTCAGCTTGGAGCCCGAAGCCCAGATGCATTCCACACCCCATCGACTGCCAAGCTTGCTCGCGATCTGGCGTTTCTATACCTTTTGATCGTAACCGGCGGTAACGGTACAGTTCCTTTCGAGAGGCTGTACCGTACTGCATGGCCACATAAACAACGCTGACTTGGCCCTATGCCAACGTGTAGCTCTATAGCTGCACCAGGGATCTCATACTTATACACGTGTACACACTCAATGGAGTCTTTACCTTGTGACCTTACCGTCACTAGTACAAGACCTGTACTGCATGGAGGTCACTATATGATCAACCTAACTGAACATAATACATTACCCTTAGACACGCAATCAGGCGCATCCTCTTAATTGTACTCCACACGTGGAGAAGTTCAAGTTATACAATGTTTCCTAAAACCACTTGATAAACTGATAGCGCCCCTGTATCTAGTACGTTTGCCATCACGTATCTATACGTACCTATCAGTTTACACAACAATCTTCCCCTTTTAGAAAACATTTATAATGTCGTTCATTAATGTTGAGTTCAATTGGTCCCATTAACGCACTACTCTTCCTAGCCAAACCTAGAATCTTTGAAGCCCTAAAGCCCTAAAGCCCTAGAACTTCAACACTCTAGGCTTAACCCATTCTCAAGCTGTCACGGTGCTTGAGAAATGCTGGACTGGCCCACGGCTTTGTAAAAATGTCAGCCACATTGTCCTCGGTGTTGACATACACCGGCGTGATCTGCCCCCACGCAACCTTTTCCCTCGCTTGATGATAGCACACGCTAATGTGCTTGGTGTATTTGGACAACACATGGTTTTGCAGATTCGCAATACAACCCATGTTGTCAATTCTCAATTCTACACCAGACACTGGCTGACCGAGCTCCTTCAACAAGCTCCCAACCCACACACCTTCCTTTATTGCGTGGCTTGCCGCAATAAACTCTGCCTCAACAGTGGAAGTAGCAACTGACTGTTGCTTCTTACTTCCCCACGACACTGCTCCCCCATTCAACATGAGCACGAAACCAGTTGTTGTTTTTCGTGTATCAACATCTCCCGCAAAATCTGAATCTACAAAGCCAGCCAGACTTTGCTTCCCCTTCCCTCCATAAACCAAGCCCATCTCCTTGGTGCCTAACAGGTATCTCCCAATCCTCAACCCTGCACGCATGTGTGCAGTGGTTGGGGTAGCACGATAACGTGCCAGCAGACTAATAGCATGAGAAGTATCTGGCCGTGTGGTATTGGCCAAATATTGCAGCGATCCGATGAGCTCCAAGTACCGGTGTCTGTCCGGCCGTGAAGATCCAGAACCCGCATTCTCTTCCCCAAAGATCTGAGAACACTTCGTACCAACTTCTTGCTTCCCCGTTCCTTTGCTTCCCCCGGCCGGTACTCATCCTGGCATTGGAACACAAGCAAGAATCCAAAGCTCAACTTATTCTTTGATGACCACAACACAAACATGTACTACATGCTGTCCCTTCTTCCCTTTAAGAAAGGTACGAGCACTCTTAACATTACTTACTAGTCTAGAGCCACCGTTATTAGCAGAACCAACCCTCTACCATAAGGTGCTAACCACCTGAATTCACAAAGCCTGAATAGCCAGAAGCGCGGGACTACAAATTAGCAGTCCCCAACCAACACTTCTATTGTTAAAACCACTATTTGGTTTCCAGGTACACTCCAGGACCTTCAAACAACATGCATATCATGCAACAAACTGCAATGCAATTTAAATTCATGAGTTCTACCATTGTACTCAACCAACCAGTAGAGAGCTCAGCGCCCACAACAAACAAAGCTGTCAGTACATTCTCTTAATTGTTTCCAAATACCTCTCCTCAAACCCTGGGGAGATGCACGTCACACACAGTGACCAAATGTTCAAGGGCCAGAACACAAGGATCCTCAGCAAGGTCCCAGCCAATAACCATGGCTGAGATAAATCATGAGGTTAAAACAACTTAGGAGATTCGAACCACGAATCGTCCGGAGTATCGAACAGTACCCCGATCAACAAAATTCACACTTCGACACGGAGTCTTAAGCCAAAAACCGCGTGACTACCACTCGAATGCACTCGAGTCGAACCGTAAAACCAGAAATCGACGTGCAGTCTCTCTCACTAACGTGTGAGAACTAGACCAACACGTTTTCTGTGCAGTAAAGACTACAAGGCCTCCCTGAGCTACACAGGACCAGGAAAACACTCAGTTCACACCAAATTGTCTAAGCATTTTCTAACAATTATCTCAACCATAATGCCACACTAAAAGACCACTTTCCAAGTGTTTCTAGTGGCAATCTTGCACGTTGCGCACCAGCGCAACGATGTCTGAAAGCACTTACCCAGCCACAAGCCCCTTTCCAATTTTAACCAAAATCTTAACAACTCTACAGAAGATTGTAGAATCAAGTTGACTACCCTGGAGCAAAAATTACAACCCTTAACAATGGGCAGTATCTCCTCAACTAGATTTTACCTCAAAAGGTTGTCTGTCACACACATAAGAGTATTCCAGCCATCACACATCATGGCCCATCCCTACCTCAATAATCCAATCAACATCATGTCTTATCTTGTCAGAAAATTGTCACAGGAAACAAGGAAGTAACCAGCCTCTCATCAGAATGGTCCCCTTGCACCAATATTCCAACAAATACTCACCATTAAGGCAGCAACTGCTCTCAACAAGAACAGATGCCCCATCTTAACACATGCAATCGTAATCATAAGCATGACCTGGCAATCCAACCATATGAAAATCTTCAGATCATGGTGCTTGTGTAAACATAAACACAGGCACATCCCTCATGACATATGAGTTGATCTAAACATGCTGTCTCCAAGGAGTTTCAAGCAAGTACAGCTTCTTGAGTCCTACCCCTGACTCTCAGCTACATGCCTAAACATCTTAAACCAACCAATATCAAGACAGGAAATATCTCATCCCTTTGGTTTCTTGGATTCCCAACCACAACATTAGGAGGATTAAATGCCTACTCCATACTAGGATACCTCGGTCCAATTTGGCATGAACTTCCCTCCTCTATGTTTAAACCTTTTTTGAACCAAAATGCACCATGGATGCACTAACTCTGCTACCAACTGTTGAGCAAAATTCAAGCACTTCTGATCATCCCCTTTCTCTTTTGTTTTGATGTGAAGAGCACCCTCTTTCTACTGCAACCCATCCCATCACTGTGAATGTGTTCCAAGTGTTTTTATCACAACTCATGTACCCCAACAATTCTTTATCATCTAATCTGGATTAGATGATAAAGATTTCA
The DNA here is from genome assembly GCA_002005505.1 of Botryococcus braunii. NCBI lineage: Eukaryota > Viridiplantae > Chlorophyta > Trebouxiophyceae > Botryococcus > Botryococcus braunii. The sequence goes on from KV908382.1 coordinate 37,378, forward strand.
CCTTCTATGTGCCACAATCTGATGCAGTACTAACATTTACATCTTCCCCAGAACCCTCAAAGGAATACCAGATTTCCACTACCCTGTTCAATTTTTCCTTCCCAAGTCTACTCTCTCTGAATCATGATCATTCCCATAATCAACTTGACATCCTCTGAACTTCCAAAACTGATGTTGTAGAACTTGAAAGGCTCTCACATCCAATTTTTCTGAGCCCCAGGTACACTTCTTTGCGTCTCCCAAAACTCCCCTCCCTCTTCCGGGCAAGAACCTGAGTCTTGGAAACCCACACGTTTACGTAAAGATAACCTGAAAACTACTCACTCCAATATTTCTGCGCTAACCACTCTGATTTCCCCTTCCATGGATCTGGACTTAAGGTTTGAAGACATTTGACATTTCTGTAAGCCATCATGGTAAAGCACTAAGAATTTGGTGCAATACCAGACTTCACCACCTAAACGCGTGATCGCACCGATAACTTTTAAACTTCTCATGACCCATTTGTGCATCAGCTTTGTCCCAAACACTCCCACACTTGGACAGCATATTCAGCTCACACACTTTTAGACTCTAGTTGCTGCCATGCAATTTCTTATCCTCACTCAACCCTATATCTCTTATCTTGATCAACAAGTCCCTGTGTTGATTAAGATTTTCATGTGCAGCACTATCCTACAACACACACATACACATGAGTGCACAAGAGACAATTCATACTAACTCTACACCCAATCTAGTATCATGTAACTCAGCTCATGTTCATACATAACCTGCACATACTTGTTATCACTGTCTCTTTGACACCAAGTAAGCTCTTGCCAAGAGCCCCCCCTTTTCCTTTTCTTGGTTCAGGCTTAAATCCTAATATCAATAGGAAAAACCTACAGAAGAAACTGTAGACCGCCCGAGAGGATGTGCCCCCAATGAAACCTCATCGTGGGGCCAGCTCCAGCTACAAAAGCAGGAGTTGCTTGAGGTACTCAATGAGCCCGCCAGCCATCCTCTTCCACTGCATCCTCAATCAATGCAACTCAAAATTAGTGTCATGCTCACTTTTACTCATGCCAACCCAGTCAGACCAGCCATATTCCCTCCACTTCATTGCTTCACAATGCCAAACTGACTCACGTTTTTAAGTGATTTACATACACTAAGGATTTTGAACTCCAATGTTCACTCAACAATGAACATGATACCAGCAAAAACCCAGTCATCACATACCTTTGATGGTTATCATCGCTTCAACAACTTCACAAGAAGCCACTCACTCCTCTTGCATGTAATCTCCCAACATCTTAATCTTCACACAGCACCAAATCTCGCTCCCAAACTACATCTGGTACCATGCACCGTGATGTGAATTATGTAATCACCCTGGCTGAAACTCCACATCACCACACATCAATGATATCAAATGCAACTGCGCTCTTTCACGCCAACCAGCATTTTCACAACAACCACTCCCGAAGCAAGCATACAAACAACAACCCCATCTTTCAAATGACACATCAGTTGGCTCGGCCACAATTATTGAGAAGGTGCATCCCCATTGCCACATGCACAACTCTCCAGGTTGCAAGCCGTATCCGATGTTTTCCAATGGATCCAATTGTCGATGTAGCTCCATCCAGTTGTCTCAAACCCCGAGCCCGCTCGCCTGTTTTGCAGCTGCTCTCTCACTGTACTGCTGGCTACTAATCAGTAACTACTTGTCGTTCCGAGTGTATCTTCACCACTCTAACTCTATCTGCAGCCCCACTGACCGTACGGCCCCGCGTGGCTCTTCTCTCTGGAGTGTCTTCTATCAGGATGACGTCGTCGTCTTGCATGCAATGAGCGGTGGGCCCATGACCAATTGTTGTATATGAAGGTGGCAGACGTATCGGTCAGCTCGTCCGTGTGCATGAAGAGAGACGTATCCCCTGTGAACACCACCAAGTACTCTCAATGTCTATATAGACCAGTGCTCGCACTGCCGTCTATATCTGCCGACTGCTCTCCGATCAGGACACCCTTGGCCCTTCAGCAGTCCCAGGAGTTTAATAGCTACTCCCAACCAATCGCTATACCCAGTGTGTAACTCGTCACACACAAATAGCCTTACTGTTCGCACGACAGTAACATACAAGCAATGCAGCTCCTGTATTGAAATGAGTGTGACAGCAGTATATCAAGCAGTCCTTCAATACAGAGCAAACACTATTCAGCTTGGAGCCCGAAGCCCAGATGCATTCTACACCCCATCGACTCGTTACAAATGGTTTACGTATATTTACCTGTGAACACCACCAAGTACTCTCAATGTCTATATAGACCAGTGCTCGCACTGCCGTCTATATCTGCCTGCACCCGAGCGTTACGATTTACTTGTGGGTTCATCAGGGTCCATAAAATATATCTAAACCATATAAAACACACACGCAACCTATCCACATATGTGTACGTACCGACTGCTCTCCGATCAGGACACCCTTGGCCCTTCAGCAGTCCCAGGAGTTTAATGGCTACTCCCAACCAATCTGCACAATATGTGGATCATCAGAGATCAAAACAGAACAGTTATTTAACCAGCAGGAGCAAGCTTGTTATACGTATCTGTACTCACCGCTATACCCAGTGTGTAACTCGTCACACACAAATAGCCTTACTGTTCGCACAACAGTAACATACAAGCAATGCAGCTCCTGCAACACAAGACACATGTAATGTTTCATTATCAGCAGAAACATCAGTATGCATGTGCTTAAAGCCTGCGATCGCAGCCACTCGACTGCAACCGTTACCCTTGCCAACGATCGCTCGCTTACCTGTATTGAAATGAGTGTGACAGCAGTATATCAAGCAGTCCTTCAATACAGAGCAAACACTATTCAGCTTGGAGCCCGAAGCCCAGAGACATTCCACACCCCATCGACTGCCAAGCTTGCTCGCGATCTGGCGTTTCTATACCTTTTGATCGTAACCGGCGGTAACGGTACAGTTCCTTTCGAGAGGCTGTACCGTACTGCATGGCCACATAAACAACCCTGACTTGGCCCTATGCCAACGTGTAGCTCTATAGCTGCACCAGGGATCTCATACTTATACACGTGTACACACTCAATGGAGTCTTTACTGTAACGGCAGGAAGCTGCCAGGTCCTGAAATGTGTAGGATTTTGGGCAGGAAGCTGCCGGGTCCTGAAATGAAGGTTCTGGAAAGTGGCACGCGTCTTGGCGTCGAAGGAAGTCCCGGTGCTGACCGGCTTGTAAGAGATTCCGCTGAATGCTCTAACCTGACTGGTGTCTCGTCTCTCTCTCTCTTCCTTTGCCACTATATTTACCTTGTGACCTTACCGTCACTAGTACAAGACCTGTACTGCATGGAGGTCACTATATGATCAACCTAACTGAACATAATACATTACCCTTAGACACGCAATCAGGCGCATCCTCTTAATTGTACTCCACACGTGGAGAAGTTCAAGTTATACAATGTTTCCTAAAACCACTTGATAAACTGATGGCGCCCCTGTATCTAGTACGTTTGCCATCACGTATCTATACGTACCTATCAGTTTACACAACACTCCTGCCTTTCTTCGCTCGTTATATGTTGGAGGAGGAGGTGGAGGAGGAGGAGGTCTACCTCCGCACGTGCTCATGCGTCCGCTTTGCCTCTTTCGCGCCATTGCAGATTACTTTGCTCGAGTCATACATTTTACATGCCCCGCATAAGAGTCGGTGGGCCCATAACCTGTAAACTTCTGAGCTTGGCGTTTCCTGTATGACCCGGCACGAGGGTGTTTAGTCCGGCGGCACTCTTGTTGTGTGTCGATTAACAAGCAGTGGCGACTGTGAGTGAAGTGACTTGACTGGCAACAGTTGAACGACAAACACCCGAAGTGCTTTTGTAGTCCCAATCAAGTCTTACAATGCTTATTGCTCTCTCTCATCACTCAGTAATCCAAACTACTCCATCTACGTAATTACCGATAGTCTGCATTACCAATGTCCGATGAGCTAAAACATTAGCACTTTCCTAATACACATTATCTAGACCCTTTCCTAATCCATTGTTCTTGTAGGCGTAATGCTATGACAACAGTTTACCTGTATGACCCGGCACGAGGGTGTTTAGTCCGGCGGCACTCTTGTTGTGTGTCGATTAACAAGCAGTGGCGACTGTGAGTGAAGTGACTTGACTGGCAACAGTTGAACGACAAACACCCGAAGTGCTTTTGTAGTCCCAATCAAGTGCCTCATCCCTTCGAGCCAGCAACATATAACCTTTCTAGCAAACCGTGTCTGATTACCTCATTCTCCCTAATCACCGTGAAATTGGTCTAGATTGGTTTTGGCAGAACTCCTAGGTTCTGCCACCTATTACTCATTCTAATGAATGTTCCCGCTAGTTAATTCGAGCTGATCTGGCCACTATTACTCTTCTGAGGGAAAGGCACCAAATGTTCTTTCACTATTATAACACATACAAGTAATCGTGTGTGAATTACCAGCAAGATACTAATTGTTTAATATGCACAGGATGACACATGTGTATGTCTCATCAATTGTGATCTATAATATTAAATACAAATTGGATCTTGGAGGTAATCGTTAGATAGGCAAGTGTCGTATACTGCCCGGTGTAAGTCAATCCGTAGTGTTTGTGAAACATCTTGTTGTCTCAAACACTGACTCTCAGCCTGACCTCAATTAACTCTCATCTGTGTTGGCATCGTGGATGCATTGTTTCAAATCAAGAGGAGATCAGACTGACCTGTTAAACTGCTTCCATCATACAATGGTGTTGATATTGAAAGTATTCACTTACTTGGATGACACATGTGTATGTCTCATCATATGTGATCTGTAATATAAAATACAAATTGGATCTTGCAGGATCCAGAGACAGACCTTCATGTAACGGAACTAGAATGGAAAGATGCTGGGCACGTAAGGATGCTAGTCCTGTCCATTTAGTGCATGTGTCTAATAGCAGACAGTCGTCAAGGACTGTAGCTGGAGAGACACTTACGACCTGTCTGCTTGCGTACAGGTGATGCCGAATGCCCATAACCTTCTAGGCTTAAGAACCCACCCGCCAACCCGTTCCCGTGGTCCCCGTGGAGCCGATGCCGTACACGAGCGATCCGCCCTGAGGCGACCGTCGAGCGTGGGCCCGACTATGGCCAACAACCTTTTGAAGTAGTGCATATCGGACGGAATCAAGTGTGAGGTTGCACCTTCTTGGTAGAATTGATACAACTTTGGCTGCTAAAGCTGTGTGCAAATTGAAATTGAAACAAAGTAATCAGTAACTCATATGGATTTGACGGGATCTCTTGAACATCTCCAAATTCGATGCGAAGAATGTTCGTCCATGCCTCTTTCTATCCTATTCGTTTTTTCCTTAGAACAGTTGGTGTAGCTCTGCTGCGTGATGTATTGCTTGTCTCGAGCTCGTACGCGGGGTCGTAACCCCTTTCGATTTACCACCGACCAACAGCCCGTGCATGCTGTAAAGCTAACTTTTGGCGTTTCTTCCAAAATGTATTCTGGGTGTTGTGCAGCTTTTCTGGATGGACGCTCTCAAGCGAACACGTTAAGGCACGACTTTGCTCGCCGATTACAAGCAGGTGCCGCACCCTCCAGTTTGTTTGAATTCAGAGTTTGACACTGGGACTTGCGCCGTTTATCATTTGTACAGCCAAAGAATTCATCAGTGATTTGCGACGAACACAGCATTTGCCGTTGGCTCAATCTATAGGTTTCCCGTTTCACTGTTCCTTTACTAGGGGTTTATGCGCGCTGCCATTCTTAGACGGCCTGGAACTGTTCTGCAGGTGTCGAACTAGACGGAACTGAAAGGTTGCTTTTGAATCCCATGGCAAAGGAGTTCATACCTCCTGCAAGGGATGGACAAACCAGCGCGAAGTGCAAGGTATGAGCCCTGCATGCACCTTAAGCTGGACAACAAGGCAGACATAGTATGGTGGCTCCAATCAAGTCAGACTCCAACGCAGGACGGCTTCTGGTTTCCACCGCCATGGTAGCCTTTATATTGGTGCTTCCTTTAAGGAGAGGCCTGAAATATTACAAAGACTAATTTTGTTCCACAAAAAGCTATGATTTGTCTCAGCCGTTTTGTGTGCAGTTTGCTGAAGCTCCGTGCTGTTCTTGCAGGGTAGCAATGGTTTTGAGTTTGCACATACTTTAGCCCATGAACGAGGGCAACAAGCGCCCAGAAGCAAGTCTCAGCAAAAAAGGAAAACTCAGCAGCAGAAACAGCTGGAAGAAAATATCAAGCGGACAGTCTATATATGTGATATCGACCAACAAGTATGGGCTGTGGTGTGGCTGGGGCTTGGGCAAATCATCACGGTTTTTCAAGAAACCTTGGTGTGCAGGTGACAGAAGAGCAACTTGCGAGTCTTTTTAAAGACTGTGGACAAGTAGTGGATTGCCGCGTTTGTGGAGATGCAAACTCAGCCATGAGATTTGCTTTCATTGAATTTGTTGAAGAAGAAGCAGTGACTAAAGTGAGCTAATTCTGCATGGTCCTGATTCATACTGATGCTGGAACTGTTGTTTAACTTCATCCTTACTTTGTCTTGTATTTTGTTTTTCTTGTCTTGTCCCCTCTTACATTGAGTTATCCCCTTCTGCAAGCTTTGGCTAGCCTGCAGACTGGTGCATGGTAGCCATCTGTAAAATTTAACATTGCCTGTGCAGGCCATTACAAAAAATGGAACGGTTCTGGGAAGCCATCCATTGCGGATCCTTCAGTCCCGAACAGCAATTGTTCCTGTTAATAACCAATTTCTTCCACGCTCATTACAAGAACGCGAGCTTTGTAGCAGAACAGTTTATGCTGCAAACATTGATAAAAGATTGGAAAAGGACCAAGTCCAATGTTTCTTTGAAGGCCTTTGTGGTATGCCTGGGTTGCCGTGGGTTACATATGGCCATAGTTGTCAATCCTGTGCATTGCATTTGTATGAAGGTGTGTGTGTGCGTGTGTGTGTGTGCGTGTGTGTGTGTGTGTGTGTGTGTGTGTGTGTGTGTGTGTGTGTGTGTGTGTGTGTGTGTGTGTGTGTGTGTGTGTGTGTATGTGTGTGTGTGAGTGAACGTGCGCTCGCGTTCGTGCGTCTGTGATGGGATTCATGGAACCCTTGAAGCTTCTCCTCATTTGATGTATACTTGTTACTCTGTGCTAACTTTGCGTCCAATTGTGAAGGAAAAGTCACCAAGCTTCGGCTCCTTGGCGATTATCATCACGCGACACGGATAGCATTTGTTGAGTTTGCCACTCCAGACAGTGCCAAAACGGCGTTGCAGATCAGCGGGGCACTCCTAGGTAATATAAATCCCTTGAGCTCCCCAGATGCTAGAACCTGAGTCTATGCATTGCACGCCATCACTTTAACGCAGGTTAAATTTGCAGCTGTAAATACAGGTATGGCATGTGCAGGTACACTTCCAGTTAGAGTTTCACCTTCGAAGACCCCAGTCCGCACTTGATGTTGCAGATGCCACGAGTATTTTTCTCTGCACTGCCAGCGACGCAACACCATAGCTTGTGTTTATGTCTTTGTCCTGGCATCTAGATCCGAATTTTTGCAACATCATCTGTCATATG
>KV908382.1:50000-57500 GCA_002005505.1 Botryococcus braunii
GAATACCTGTGGTCCAGGTCCCCAGCATAGTCGGCATCAACATAGCCTTCTATCTCAGGCCCCTTTCCACCCAGAGTAAGAGCTAGTTCTCTGGTATCTCTCAAGTACTTCAGCACTCAAATGGCCTCATTCCAGTGTGAGGTAGTGGGTGTCATTCTATACCTTGACAACACTCCAACAGCCTGAGAAATGTCAGGCCGGGTCGTATTGGCAATATATAGCAACGATCCAATCAACTCGCAGTATGGATGACCAGGTGGCAGTGGGGTACCTGCCCCATGTGACATACCATCTGAGGAATCGGGTCTGCTGCTAGCCACGAAGTCCTTGGACATGGGGGTATCAACCACACGCCCATCATCAGCACCGCCAAACTTTTCCACAAGAGCATCAATCTTGGGAGTGCAACTAATGGAAATAGTGCCCTGGACTGTATTGCGTAGGACCTGACACCCCAGGAAATCATTCACCTCTCCCAAATCATGGATGGTGAAGTCCTTCTTCAACAACTCTTTCCCCCACTCAATCTCTGCAACCACTCTGGCAACTATGAGAAGATCATCGACATAAACATGAATAAAGGACAGGTTACCATCAGGGGCCCTCCTGATGTATACGCCCGCATCGCTCTTGCACACACTATACCCCATCACGCTCAACTTGTCGCTCAAGGTCTTGTGCCAAGCCCGTGGGGCTTGTTTTAGACCGTATAGTGCCTTCCTGAGCTTGCACACAACCCTCGTGTTGCCATTCTCAAATCCTGGTGGTTGGGTCACATAGACCTCTTCCTCCAACTCCCCATTGAGAAAAGCCGTCTTGATATCCACTTGGTGGATCTCAAGATTCTGTGTGGCAGCCACTGCCAGCACAGCCCTCCTTGCCCCATAGCTGCTGGTGGGTGCAAATACCTCCCCAACATCTATCCCAGGGATCTGTCCACACCCTTGGGCAACCAACCTCGCTTTAAAGCGAGTAACATTCCCATGTGCATCATTTTTAGTGGAGAAGATCCAATGGACAGGAATAACTTTCTGTCCATGTGGTGTGTCCACATACTCTAGAACCTCATGGGTATCAAGGGAATCCATCTCTTCCCTCATTGCTTGTTGCCAAAAATCCCACTAAGGGGAGCATTGGGCCTCAGGTTAGATGGCACGTGAACCTTTCCCAGCTTGACATAAGGTACATTTTGTACCTTATGCTGAGACTCTGCAGTACTGTCAGCACGCCTGGGACTGTTGTCTTTTATATCCCTCTGATCCTGGTTCCCAGAATAAGGTACATTTTGTACCTTATGTTGAGATCGTGCAGTACAGCCAGAACTGCCAGAGCCCTCCCCAACTCTCTCTCTCTCTCTTGGACTGCCAAACTCATGCGCTCCACCATTACAATCTCTCACCTTTCTCAATGCAAGTGGAAGCAGCAGCTCTCTCTCTCTCCTGGACTCACACCTAGGTACACTACTCTGACTTTCCTGAGCTGCGCCTATTGTGTCAGACTGCACCCCATAAGCATGATTTGCTCCCAGCTCAAATTGGCTACGTGCTTCCCCTGCTGCTGGCACTTCTAGCCCACTACTCTCCTCGCTAACATCTTCTCCAAGCATAGCCTCCCCTGTCTCAACCTGCCTCTGCAAATCAGGGAGGCCTACCAAGGGTGGCTCACTCACAAGTACCTGGCCTGAGCCAGGGTCATGCATGGGGACCCCTACTGAGTCCCTCCTAGCCTGGCGCTGTTCATAACGCTGATCCCTTGTGAGGGTGGTTCCTGGGGGAAGTCTATGTTGAGTCTTCCCCTGGAACCTGACCCCCTCCTGCATCTTTTGCAATTTGTCCAGTTGCGATTGCGCTTCAGCACCCCCCCGAGCTAAATTTTGAAGATGTCCCAGCACTGACCAGGACTGCTGTGAGGTCCCTGAGGTGGCAGGGGAACCATCCTGGCTGCTCGGGGCTCCAGCCACAGGTCCGACTGAGCTCCTCAGCCTGCTGTGATCCTCTGGAGGGCTGGCAGTGGTAGCAAGAGATCCAGTGGGCTTGCACTCCACCACTGGGTCATCCTCTGCTTCCCAAAAATTCACGGGAATGGCTGTTGGTGAGCTGGGGACATTGGAATTGCCTCCCCTGCCATGCGAGGACGCTCCTGAGAGCCATTGAGGGGATCCAGGTTGCACCTTAGACATACCCACTCTCTCCCCCCCTCTCAAATGCTCAAGGAATGTAACGTCCCTGTTCTCTTTCCATACACCATTGCCTACGTACACTCTATAGGCCTTAGACTGTGGGCAATACCCAGTGAACATGCCTGGAATGGTCTTTGGTCCAAATACAGACCGCTGACCTGGGGAAATGTGAACATGTGCCACACAGCCCCATGTGCGCAAGGAAGCAACATCAGGCTTTATCCCATAGAACATCTCAGTAGGGGTCAGAGGCCTGCCTGTGGTGGGGCCCACGTTGTAAAGCAGGGTGGCAGACTCCAGTGCCTCCTTCCACAAGAAAGGGTCTGCTGCAGCGTGCACCAACAGGGTCCTTGTGCGCTCCTTCAGAGTCCGATTCATGCGCTTATGTCCATTTTGCTAAGGCGTGGATGGAGCTGAGGTCTCCATTTTAGTGCCCTGCTGAGAACAAAATTCTTTGAACTGCTGATTCAGAAATTCTGTCCCTCTATCAGATCTCAGACACTTCACCACTTTCTCATGAAATGCCTGCCAGTACTTCAAGAGCTCAATGAGGGCCTTGGGAATGACTTCTTTCGACTTCACTGCCAATGAGGCTATCAGATGGGATTTTTCATCAACCACAGTAACCCAAAAACGCTCTCCCGTGATGGCAGCTGGTGAAATGGGCCCCACAGTATCCACGTGCACTCGATCTAACACACTCTCTGCAGGTCTAGATGAAGCTGGAAAGGGGGGGCGAGAATGTTTCCCTTGCATACATGACTCACTCTGGGGAGGACACTCTGAGCATGGAGCAAGGGACACATGGATCCCAGTTACCAGATCTTCGTTGTCCAACCTTGTCATACTCTTAACCCCAGGATGACCCAACCTTGCATGCCACAGTAGTCTATCTATACACACGTGTCCTTTCCTAGCATCATACGAGGCAACATGAGGACTGGACTGTGGCTGCGCAGCATGCTGGCTCGTGACTGGACACACCCATTCTAAAAAAAACAGCCCTCGCTCTCTGGCTATCTGACCAGACCAGCCTGCTGGGCCTTTCATGGTCGTGTACCCACCTGCACTGTCAGTGAGGAATGACGCTCCATCCTGAATGGCTCCTGTGACAGAAATCAGATTAGTGTGTGCAGTGGGCACACACTGCACATTATGCAGCCAAAACACCTCTTGTCTGGCATTGACCAGACACACAGACCCAGTTGCAACTATCCCTCCTTTGGCGTCAGAAGTGGCCAAGTGAAGAGGGAGGGGTTGGGCATGCATGACTGGGTTGTGTAGTAACCACACATCATTTACAAGGTGCACCGATGCACCACTATCTATCAGCCACGAGGTACTGCAAGCCCCATGAGACGTAGGGGTAAGCACATTCAACGAAACGAACATAGGCTCACCAGCACCTGGAGGAGGTGGTGGTGGGAGATGCCAGCCTGGGAAGAAGGGGAAGATAGTGGACACAGATCCAGGAGCATTTGAGGTTGACACGGGAGGGCGTCCTCTGGATTGGCCAGCATCCCACCAGCTGGCTTGTTGCTGAGGAGCTCCAGTGCCCCACCACGCAGCTGGGCCCGCACTTGCAGCTTGCATTGTGCCATGTAGAGCTTGCTGCCTCTTCAGATCCAGGCACTCCCTCCATAAATGTCCCGTCCTGTTGCAGAAGCGACACGCCAGTTCCTCCTTTGGCCTCCTGCCACGTCCAGACCCTCACCCCCTGCCTCCAGCGTTGTGAGCAGAAGGGCCATAGGGGGCCTGACCATCAGCAGGTGCTCCAGCTCCCACTCCTGGTGCTGCTCCAGCGCCCGGTGCAGCTCCAGCGCCTTGGGGAGGCCCAGGGATTCCACCTTGAGCTGGCACGGCTGCTGCTGCTGCTGCCACAACTGCTGCAGCTGATGCTGTGACTTGCACTGACTCTGCCAACGGGATATCCTGGTACTCCAAGTTCTCAATGGCAGTGAGGATCGTCTCCAGCATGTTGTAGGGGTCTGACTTGGCGGAGGTAATTGCCCAAGCGTCGTTCTGCAAAACTGCAGGTAGCCCCTTATACATATACCTGCAGATCTGGCGGTCGCCCAGCTGATGGTAATTGGCCTCCAGGGAGGCGGCAATACTGATGACTCGGTGGCACCATTCTTGCACTGTGTTGTATATTGAGTGGAGGCTGCCGTAACCGTCAGCGGTCCGTTTGCATGAAGAGAGACGTATCCCCTGTGAACACCACCAAGTACTCTCAATGTCTATATAGACCAGTGCTCGCACTGCCGTCTATATCTGCCGACTGCTCTCCGATCAGGACACCCTTGGCCCTCAGCAGTCCCAGGAGTTTGATGGCTACTCCCAACCAATCGCTATTAACCAGGGTGTAACTCGTCACACACAAATAGCCTTACTGTTCGCACAACAGTAACACACAAGCAATGCAGCTCCAGTAACACACGACACATGTAATGTTTCATTATCAGCAGAAAGATCAGCATGCATGCGCTTAAACCCTGTGATCGCAGTCACCCGACTGCGACCGTTCCTTTTGCCGCAGATCGCAAACTTACCAGTATTGTTATGTGCAAGATCCCCTCGTTATCCTGCAACCATACAATACTGGGCAAACATTTAACAGCTTGGAGCTCGAAGCCCAGATGCATTCCACACCCCATCGACTGCCAAGCTCGCTCGCGATCTGGCCATCTGGCGTTTCTATACCTCCTGATCGTAACCGGCGGTAACGGTACAGTTCCTCTCGAGAGGCTGTACCGTACTGCATGACCACATAAACAACCCTGACTTGGCCCTATGCCAATGTGTAGCCCTATAGCTGCACCAGGGATCCCAAACTTATACACGTGTACACACTCAATGGAGTCTTTACCTTGTGACCTTACCGTCACTAGTACAAGACCTGTACTGCATGGAGGTCACTATATGATCAACCCAACTGATCATAATACATTACCCTTAGACACGCAATCAGGCGCATCCTCTTACTTGTTCTCCACACGTGGAGAAGTTCAACTTATACAATGTTTCCTAAAACCACTTGATAAACTGATAGCGCCCTTGTATCTAAGTATGTTTGCCATCACGTATCTATACGTACCTATCAGTTTATACAACACACTGTCTCTCCTTTCACCATGCCTTGTTTGAGCCCCTTGATCCACTTCTCGTTTATTTCCCTGTCCTTCCCTCCAGTGCAGCGGTCTGCCATCCACTGAATGAAGTCAAAAGCGCTCCCCCGCTGTTTGACTTCGTCATGCCACATGGGTGGGACAGACTGCAAAATGAAATGCTTTACTGCTGCGTTCTCTGCAGTCTTAGGCATGGCTGTCTCCAACGCTCCCATGGCTCCTTTTTGCATTGCGCAGGACTCCAGCTCTTCACGCCAGGCCCTGAAATTAGTGCGATCAGCCTTCAGCTGCGTAGACATCTTGGGATTGGAGGAGTTCATCGTGTATGCATACGAGCTGGCTACAGTGCCTCCAGTGGTCTGTCCTGACTGTCCAGCTCCTGAGGAGGCTGTGCTGCCTCCTGCTGGTGTTGCCATATTCTCTGTACTGCTGGGATTACTTTCAGAAACCTTGCTTTGAGAACGAGTTTGAGGTCTGGTCATACACTTCACTTCCTCTCACAGAGTTCAGCCTGACACAGCTGATTTAAGCATAACCTTCCGTCGTACACCACAGCACTTTCAAGTATTCCACCCTTTCGAGGTCTATCATGTAACCTTTATATGCAAAATATGCAAAATATTCTTCAGCAATTCAATCGCCTGACCACCCGGACCTACTGACGGTCTCACGATAACGACGACGGGTGATAATCTCAGGTCACTTCACGATTAAAAAAAAAAAAGAAAAAAAAAAAAAAAAAAAAAAAAAAAAAACTTCCCAAGAGATTGAAGACTCTGTAGGTAGGCCTTCTGAGTGAATATCCAGTTGTTCCTTTTTCACTTCTTCTTGCCGTCAGGCGAGTCCGTGGAAAACCCAGTACAGATGCATCCGATGATGACATGCACTCCTGTCTGCCCTTGGCTCAGCTGGAAGGGTGTGGGCCCATAACCTATAAAAGGTTATGGGCAGTGGCGTATCCTGTAAGCAAGCAGACAGGTCGTAAGTTCGTGCCTCTCCAGCTACAGTCCTCGACGACTGTCTGCTCTTTAGACACATGCCACTGCATGAACAAGACTGGCATCCTTATGTGCCCAGTATCTTTCCAAACCAGTTGCTCAACTATGCGGTGATCGCAGCTTTAATAGTCCTTTCACACTAACGCGTAATCTAGATCAAATTGTACCTTATGTTCGAAATCGTCCACAACCTAACGTGTCTTAAGGTACCTTATGTTCTCAATGGACCCATATCCTAATAGTGCACACCTGAAGATCACTTAAAGCACAAGGCATTCAATAATAATGTTCAGAACTCAACAACGTGTGTGATGTGTAGCTAGCAAGCAACAAATGGTTATGTACTTTCGTAACCACATCATTTTTCCATAGGATCTTCAGGATTCTAGTCCTAGACCTAGAGACACAAGAATGAAGAGAGGAAGCCGTAGGGAGGAGCCTGGGGTTTGGGAGGATCATGTGGGTGCATACTGAAATGCAGTACTTGGGCATACGGTATGGTAAACTTTTCGTGCTACGCATCCCCCGGGTGGGGGGGGGGGCGATTCAAGTGGGTGCAATATGTGGCAATAACTTCAAAGGCAGCGCTTGAATTACGCTGTCGACAGTCATTGTTCCCCACCCGGCGCGGGGGGTAGGGGGTGCTTCATGTCCGAGCCGCTTGGACTGCGGGACACTGAGTCTAAATTTTTCCACCAAGGTGTTAAGATAAAAAGTGAAGCGTGTTCAACCGCACACCATGAATCCTGCATGCGGGTACACAGTTTCCACGGGCCATAGACAAAAAATGATGGCGAAAACCCCTAAGAACATGGCAAGGAAAGGCACGGAGAGAGCGACACATAAGGAATGGGCACAATTGCAAGAGGAGGGAAGAGAGGGGGGGAGGGGGGGGGAGAGAGAGAGAGAGAGAGAGAGAGAGAGAGAGAGAGAGAGAGAGAGAGAGAGAGAGAGAGAGAGAGAGAGAGAGAGAGAGAGAGAGAGAGAGAGAGAGAGAGAGAGAGAGAGATGGATAGATAGATACATAGATAGATAGATAGAGGGGTGGGGGGAGAACAATGTTTTCGGTGGGTGTGTGTGAACAACCCTTATCACACACACCCACCGAAAACGTAAACACGGAGGCACAGGGTGGGGAAGGGGAGAAGATATATGACACCACGCCGAGGTCTTACCCAGGGCTTGCTGACGACTT
>KV908382.1:62500-99690 GCA_002005505.1 Botryococcus braunii
ATAATAATGTTCAGACCTCAACAACTGCCCTTGGGGCCCCGTCACTGCGGGATTCTGGTCTAGGCGTACCATAGAGATACCTCGGGCAAGTGTACACCCAGGATGCGGTCTGGTGTCTGGAGGAGACTCGCCGGCTCAAAGTGCAATGTATAGAATTGTGGCAGTGACCTTCTATACGCCGCTGCCTGTGGCTATGGCTTGCTTTGGCAGGCCTCCTGGGAGCTCAGTCACCTTGGAGGGGGAGAATGTAGCGCGCGGCAGGCAGACTCTGCCGGATGCCAAGCGGTACATTAGACTAGGCGTAGCCTCTTCACGCTAGTATATACGGTGTGGCGCTCGGGCTACACTGACACTTTCATCGGTGCAAACAACTCGGATAACTTTACAGGGAGCTGGAAGAGGAGGTGTATGTCACCCAAGCTCCTGGGTTTGAAAATGGTGATCGAAATATTGTCTGCCGCCTGAAAAAGGCCCTTAATGGCCTAAAGCAGGCTCCTCGTGCTTGGCATAAGACCCTGAATGACAAGCTGGAAGTCATGGGGTATGAGGTGTGCAAGAGTGATGCAAGAGTGTATGTGAAGTGCTCTGTGGATGGAGGCAAGTCGTATGTGCTAATCTATGTAGATGATCTGCTGATTGTATCCAAGGCCATGAGTGAGGTTGACAGAGTGAAGGGGTTGCTTAAAAAAGAATTCACCATTCATGATTTGGGTGAAGTGAAGGATTTCTTGGGTTGCCAAGTGATGAGGGATAGAGAGAAAGGTCTGATCTCTTTGAGTTGTATTCCCAAGATTGATGTTCTTGTGGAAATTCTGGGCTGGATCTGAAGTCATTGGGCCCCAATAACTAAAGATGTTGTGACATCTCAGAGGCCTACTCCTAAGGATGGGAGTGACAGTGTCGGCGCCGGGAGCCTTCTACCTCCTGGGCATCAATACTGTGAGCTTGTGGGTTATTACTCTTGTACATAGCAAATACCACTCGGCCTGACGTTGCACAGGCAGTGGGAGTGCTCTCTCGGTACCGAATGACACCCACTACAGCACATTGGAATGAAGCCATCCGTGTGCTGAAATATCTGAAGGAAACGAGATAGCCGGTTCTGGTTCTTGGAGGCAAGGTTTCAGAAATTGGAGGGATTTGTTGATGCAGATTATGGTGGTGATCAAGATCACCGGTTTTCCACAACAGGCTTTGTCATCTCACTCTTTGGTGGTGCAGTTGTGTGAGGGAGCAAGAAGCAGTCTGCTGTCGCCACATCAACGGTTGAAGCTGATTTTATGGCTGCTAGTACAGCTGTGAAGGAAGCAGATTGGATGAGAGAATTTCCGGAGGAAATTGGTGTCTCACCTTGGATTGTTTAAATCCATTATGATAATCAAGGGTGCATTAATCACCTCAGGAATCCAGTGTATTCCAAGCACACGAAGCACATAGCAGTTAGCTTCCTTTGCACGTGAAGCTATTGCAAAGGGGCAGGTTGACATCAGGTACATTGCATCTGCAAGAAATGTTGCAGAAATTTTCACGAAACCCTTGACTAGAGAAGTTTTTCAGGGACATCGTAGTTCTCTAGGTTTGGCCAAGGTTTTGTGACGAAAAGGCAAGGAGAAGTGTTGTGTTATATAAGAATTTTTGTGCCTTTCCCTCAGAAGAGTAATTTTGGCTTTATGATGGAGAACATTGAGCTGGACACAATTAGCTGGAATGAGTAATTGATGGCAGAACTCAGAGTTCTGCCCAACTACGTAGACAAGTTTTGCTAGATAGAGGTAATGTGGTAACTCAACACGTTTGCTGAGAAAGCCTTTATGGTGCCGTCTCAAACGGACAAGGCACTTGGTTGGGACTATAAGAGCACTCCGGGTGCTTGTCTTTTGTTGCCAATCAGTCCTTGACTCATATGTGTTACGGTCTGCTACACACACACAGCAGACGTAACACCGACTAAGCACCCTTCGTGTCCGGCGCCATACAGGTAACTCGGTTTGGACAGGTATTACTTATAAGTTTGCGTGACAGCTTAAATTAAGACATATCGTTGTTATTTTCCTCAGAGCTGGACTCATCAGACAAGGTCATGTGAGTAATCAGCTCATGAGCGGGATTGTTTAGTTTGAACCTTATCAAGTGATAGATGAGAGAGAAAGAGAATGTAATGACATGGTTGGGACTACAAGAGACTCCGGGTGCTTGTCTTTTGTTGCCAATCAGTCCTTGACTCATATGTATTACGATCTGCTACACACACACACCAGACGTAACACCGACTAAGCGCCCTTCGTGTCCGGCGCCATACAGGAATACGCCAAGCCCATAACCTCACACTTCTCCACCACAGGTTTTTTGCCCCGGCCCCGCCGGGCTATTTACGCCAGGTCAAATCGCACGAGAGAGCAGGATTCGAGCGCTGTGAGCTCAGCAGTACAAATCCGGAACAGCCACACCACAGCTTCTTGCATGCACGTACACGGGACCTTGTGGGGCTTGATGAGGGCCCCATCTGCTCCTATAGGTCCCTTCACACCTTCAGTGCCAGGTACGGCAATACGAACATTAAACTTCACACTTTCACCCTTCGGTGGGCTGTGGGGGTTGTTTGTGCTGTAGGGGTTCTTAGCTCGTCAGACAGAGGGTTTTATATAATTCTTGAGGGGTGGGGGGTAGGGGTAGGTATCCGTAGGTCTGGGCCCAATCTGACCTGCTCTTTCTGGGTTTCCCGGGTATTTCTTATTAGTCATGCTGGGGGGAGGGAAATAGGTCACACCCATGGGTCACATTGCCGGGAGTGTCGGGGTGGGAGTTTAGGGCTCTCGCCCCCATCTTCCTTTTTCCTTCGGAAATGGAGCGCTGAGAGGCTCTCAGCGCTCCATTTGCTCAGTGAGAGCTCGAGAATTAAGGAGCGCCGAGAGCTCAGCGGTACATTCGTACATGAAAGGGGTACAGTACCCCGGGTACCCCGGGTACTGCAGCTTGCAACGGATTCTTCCGAAGGGACTCCTTCTCAGTGCAACCTCCAAAGAAGAGCAAGAAAAAGCTTGGCCCCATTCTAAATCCCCACGGGAGGCCTTTCAAACTTTCTCTCTTTGTTTCATATCGCTTATTGTGTCTTGCAACTATTGTTATTTCCGAGATATGTATGTCAAAGGAACTCGATATGCTGATGCTTTCTTCATGGGACCCTTAACTTGACTTAAGTTGACTGAAACTTCGAAACCGCATGTATGTGATCTCGGCCTTAGTTGTCACGTCTCCGATAAGCGGTCAATGGTGGTGCTAATATGGGTGTTCCTTTACTCCATGGAACCCCAGAGTAGTGAAGTTAATATCACACCCAGCAGTTTGTCTGCTCGAAACCAGCAGAAGCTAGAGCAGCATACTCGAGATTTTGAGAGGGTGTGTATTCACTTCTTCTAGGATCCAACCAGCGTGCATCGTTGCCTTTGCGGAAATACCTTTGCACCACTCTTAGATGCATTCGTTAAAGCATACGAAATCAATATTTCATCTTATATGGTTGTTTGCAGCAGGCGTTTCGCCTGCCCTCTTCTTGTAGCTTCGAAAGGTGTCGTCTTTGCTCTGGAGTCGCATCAGGCGAAACATGATTTATATCATAAATGTGCCTCATGATCATGGAAGGTGTGGTATATCCGACAAGGTGTCTCTCCAGCATCCTCCCATGTCCCTCCATGCCCTCGACCGCCAACTTTTGTGGGAATAGCTCAGCTGCTAGACACCTTTCCCGGGGACCTCTCATGGATAGTAAGAGAGGGCATCCATTCTAATGTCAGAGTTCCCATACTAGCAAAGCTCCTCTAGCTCGCCTTGCTCGAGATGCATGGGACATGGTGTCACTCCGACATACTCACAAGCTCATCCATGGCCTCAAACCCTTGTAGGGAATACCTCTGGAAGTTCAGTCCCCTCACCTATTACGTGTGCTGCCAAACGCCGTTCCAGACTACGTCTCAAGGATAATAGCAGAGGACATCCATTCCCTTCAGTCAAAGTTCCCTGTGCTCACACGGCCCCTCGAGTTCGCAACGTAATTCCAACTCCTATTTACAACCTTATCGTCCGTGTCTTCCGGGCTCTACTCCCACCATCACCACCAACGTAGTATAATGTGGTGAAGGCATTTGTAACTGTACATCGTATTTGTTTGGAATTAAAGACATTTGTAACTCCAACTCGTATCACAATCGTGTTTGCTCCACCAAACCAGGGCAGGCCACCACCACCATTATGCCCAATTGCGACTCACGCCACCTTCACGTACCGCCAAAGGCCGGGGCTGAAGCTGGCCCTTCTCGCCAGCAATACTCGTTTAAAAAAGTAATAGTGTGCATGACCCTGCACACGCGGAGACGAGATTATGTAAGCACCACCAATACTTCCCGTGGCCCCATACATACACGAAGTTTCTTGGTCTCCACCCAGCATAAGTAATGCCTTCAAGAAAAGCACAGACATACCAATGTGAACAAAATTAGTTCCTGGTTGTTGTACATGTAGGCGACCCTGTCATCCGGATGGATCCACAGCATCCCCAGCAATCTGTGGATGTACACGGAAACTGTGAGATTATGAGCTTGGCGTATTCATGTATGGCGCCGGACACGAAGGGTGCTTAGTCGGTGTTTTTCCTGCTATGTGTGTGTAACAGACCGTAACACACATGAGTTAAGGACCGATTGGCAACAATACAGACAAGCACCCGGAGTGCTCTTATGGTTCCAACCAAGTCATTACATTCTCTTTCTCTCTCGTTCATCACTCGATAAGGTTCAAACTAATCCTTCCCGCTCATAGACTGATTACTCACACTACCTTGTCTGATGAGTCCAACTCGAGGAAAATTACCAATGATGATATGTCTTCACTTATTGTTATATTGGTGAGATGAATTTGTGCCTTTCCCTCGGGAGAGTAATAGTGGCCAAATCTGATCAGAATGACAAGCTGGAACAATTAGGAGAATGAGTAATTAATGGCAGAACTTAGAAATTCTGCCAAGGTCAATCTAGACTGATTCCACTTAGGTAGAGGGAATGAGGTAATTTGACACGGTTTTGCTAGGAGAATATATGTCGCCGGCTCGCAAGGCTGAGGCACTTGATTGGGACTATAAAGGCACTCCAGGTGCTTATCTCTTGACAGTTGCCTATCAAGTGCACAGACACAGTCGGCCCTGCTTGTTTATCGACACACAACAAGAGTGCCGCCGAGCTAAACACCCTTCGTGCCGGGTCATACAGGTAACCTGATGTTGCAGCACCAGATGCACATGAACAACTGGTTAGGAGGAGGTTTAGATAATGTTATTAGAATAGTGCTAATGTTTTGACTCATTGAACAACGGTAATGCAGACTATCGGTAGATATGTAGAGTGATTAGTTTGAATTACTGAGTGATGAGAGAAAGCAATAAGCATTGCAATGACTTGATTGGGACTATAAAGGCACTCCGGGTGCTTATCTCTTGACAGTTGCCTATCAAGTGCACATACACAGTCGGCCCTGCTTGTTTATCGACACCCAACAAGAGTGCCGCAGAGCTAAACACCCTTCGTGCCGGGTCATACAGGAATCGCCAAGCACATAAGTTTACAGGTTATGGGCCCACCAACTTTTATGCTGGGCATGCAAGATGTGTGACCCGAGTGGCAGAATCTGCAATGGCGCGAACGAGGCAAAGTGGACGAATGCGTTCCGGCGCACCTGGTCCTCCTAGACCACTACCACCTCCCCCTCCATCCTATAACGAACGAAGAAAGGCTGGAGGAGAGAGAGGACCACGGACAGTAGAAGAACGGGCATTCATTGTAAAAGATTTTGTCAACGCGGACTATAGACGAGGAGCTCTTACGCCGCCCCAGTGGTTTCAGGATCGCTTCCCTATATATCCAGCCTACAAATTTACGGCGTGGAGCTCTCATTCATCAACGGAGATCCTGGATTTTTGACCAAACCTATCTTTGAGAGGCATCTGCAGCAGACAGGGGGACCATCCCAAGAAGCATACTGGACGGAGAAAGCCGCTTACACAGCCGTCGAGTCTGCATTGATCAGGCTAGGAGACGACTTCTTGGATCGGCTGATACTCTACAGTGGGGCCTACCACGAAGACGAGTGGCTGACTGAGACAGACAGTGAGGACGAAGGCGGAGACTCGCGACTGTCAGAGCGTAGTGACCAGTAATCAACCACCTGCAGAATGAAGAAGAAGGGTTCCAGCACCAGTGAGGCATCTAAGTCAGCCAGCGAACAGTCTACATCAACTCCGACGCGAGAACCCTGCACACCCAGCACATCCAGGGGCGAGGGAGACAGCGTGCCAAAGGTCATCGCCACCCAGGTCAAGGTCCATATCAAGCTCCTGAACAAAGGTCAGAACTCTGTAGTGTGGAATAATGCCTTTCTTGCGGCTAATGATGCAAAAGGCTCGTTGTCTGCAGTCCAGGAAGCAATGCCTGGAACTACCCACAATGTTGCTGCCTTGCTGCTATTGTATGAATCAGTCCCATAAGATTGGCTAGGAGACTTGTCGAGTAAACCCTCAGCTTATGATGCCTATGTACACATCTGCAGAAAATTTACAGGTGGACATAATGTTCGCGCCAATGCTGATTGGTTGAAGGAGATGTCCAGAGGCATGAGACAAGGAGAGACAATGTCCCAGTATGTGAATAGGATGATCAACCTCAAGGGTTGTCTGAAACGCAATGGTCATGACCTCCTGGACGGACATGTGGCAACACAGATTGTGCAAGGACTGCCTGCAAAGGAGCCAGGGTTACTGCCTACTGCCGTCGCCCATCCATTGGTCCAACTGGCTGACCTCATCTGCACCACAGCAGAAGCAATTGGCTACAACGACGATGGAGATCAGCCAGCAAGGGTCATGATGGCTCTGCCTGCCCCAGCAGCAGATACCCCTGTCCCTGCTGCAAGTGTGGTAAACCAGCCCAGGCAACCAGCTGATGCAGATCCAAAGGCAGAGGTACGTTGGACCTGCCACTACTGTCATAAAAAGGGGCACTTCTGGCGAGACTGCCGCAAGAGGCAGAGGGACGCAGAGACACAGAGAAATGTTGTGGCAGCAGTGCAGCAACTGGCGGGCATGTGGCCCCAAGGACAGCTCCCCGGAGGACCTCAACCTCCTCTAGCAGTTCAGCATGTTTTCCCTGGAGCTGGAGCCTTCCCACTGCTGCACCCTCCACCTGGTCCACCCTCACCTCCTCCAGAAGGTATGCCGTACGTGGTGTTTTACAATGTATTGGACTCCCTAAACAACAAGTAGTCCAAAAATTCCTGGTTGGTGGACAGTGGAGCATCCGTGCAGCTGGTCAACAATCTGTGAATGCTCCCACAGTACATGCCACACCCATCCCATTACAGCTTGCCACCTCAGATGCTACTTGGGGAATTATTGACACTGGATCTGTATTTCTTTTGACCCAACAGCGTGTCCCACTGTGGCTGCACCATGTGCGGTGTGTCCCCTCAGCTACAACAAATATTCTGTCAGTGTCTGCTGCCCTTCGTGATGGAGCTTGCTTTACCACAGACAGTGTGGGTGCATTCACAGCAGTGTCAGGTTCAAATGGTTGGAGAATTCCTATCAGATCAGAAAATGGCATGTTTATATCCATGATTGCTTCCCTGTTACCACAAATAGAAGCCCTTTCCCAGTCACAGCTACAGTGAAGACCAAGCGCAATAAAAAT
This sequence comes from Botryococcus braunii, assembly GCA_002005505.1. Classification (NCBI taxonomy): domain Eukaryota; kingdom Viridiplantae; phylum Chlorophyta; class Trebouxiophyceae; genus Botryococcus; species Botryococcus braunii. The sequence continues at coordinate 70,231 of KV908382.1, forward strand.
CCAAAGCATGACTGTGCCAGAAGATTATCTGTGGCATAGCAGAATTGTTGGAGAGGATCCGACGGAAGGGTTTAGGAAAGAAACGCAAGATTGTTACAAAGGAGCAACCGCCCAGACCACCAGCCACGTCCAAGTCCCTTTCCCATAATATAAGGCTATATTCTAGTCTAACTCTAATTATTATATTACTCCCTGACACCCGCTACTCCACGGTGCTTCGTCCCATAAGGTCGCGTCACACCGCGTCAGAGACTCGGCGGTACGACTGTACCGGAATCCCTCTAACACCATCCCCCTCTTATTCTTTGGCCGTCCCGGCAAAGACGAGTGAGGAGACTAACTAGTCCTAGCCCTCGGTGGTCTTGTCTGACGTTCCAAGCTCCATGTCAGACCCCTTCCAAGTCCAATGTCCAGTCCCAGTCCCTTACACATATACTGAAGTACGAAAGTCTAAGTCTATGTCCGGGTCCCAACACAAGTCCCAATACGAGGTCCAAGTCCCAAGTAACTTAATGCCATCACTCTACTATTCACGTTGCAAGTTGAGCATCTAAGGCAGCAATACACAAGTCCCGCGGGTGAGCAGCCCGTGCCACACGCACCCTAAGCAATCACCTTGTATTACGTAAGCCCCGTCCCATGCCATGCTCTTGTACTAGGATACCCCCAAGGTACACTCTGGTGTGCCTGTCCAAAGCTTCCCTGATGGCCAAGGATGTACCAAGGGGCCGACCCGACCTCCCAGGGTGACTAAACTAACGCTTTCGTTTCTTTTTCCCATCTCCCTTGGCCTTCACCCCGTGGTTATCCCAATACGTCTGCAACGCCTCCCGCGCGTGTCCTAAATGATCCTCAGGCTCCCATGTATTATTGATATCTTCGTACCCTGTCCACTTAATGAGATACTCGCGTTTAACTTGTCGCCCTCGTCCCTTTTTCTCCCTATGTGCTAACACAGCCTCCACCTCATACTCCAATTCACCATCTATCACCTCTGGTGGAGGTGGAGGTTGAACACTACCGTCACTACAGTAAGGCTTTAACAAGGAAACATGAAACACATCATGAACACGCATTGACTTGGGTAACCGTAACTTAAACGCTACGGGTGACACCACTCTATCTATAACAAAGGGACCTATAAAGCGTGAAAGTAACTTCCGAGTACGCGTATGCTTGAACTTAATGTTTTTGCTAGATAAAAGCACCTGTTGCCCTACTTCAAAGGTTGGACCATCACGACGATGACGGTCTGCAAACGCTTTCATACGATCCTGGGCAGCCTTGAGACACTGCCGAGCCCGTTCAACATCATAACGCATGCGGCGTACAAATTCTTGTGCCGCTGGGACATAGTCATCTCCTAAGAAGCGTACGGTCATCCGAGAAGGTAAAACTTCTTGGAAAGGTATCCTTGGGTCCTGCCCACAAGTCAGCCTAAACGGCGTAGAATTTATAGACGCTTGATGTGTATTATTATACTCAAACTCAGCCTCACAAAGATGTACGTCCCAATCCGTATGCCTACCCGTTACATAATGACGTAGGTAATCTTCTAGAATACGGTTTACCCTTTCGGTCTGCCCATCCGTTTGTGGATGGAAGGCCGTGGAGAGAGCGTTACGACACCCCGTGAGCTTAAACAGCTCTGAACAAAACTTATTGACCCAACGGGGGTCCCTATCACTAACTATCTCCATGGGGAAACCATGTAATGTAAATACTCTAGTCCTAAGCAGGTTGGCAATGTCTACTGCATCGGCCTCCGTCCAAGTGGCAGCAAAGTGTGCACACTTAGAGAGACGGTCCACTACTACCCATATGGCATCATGCCCAGACTTAGTTTAGGCAAGCCAGTGATCAAGTCCATTGAAATGGATTGCCACTTCCTAGTAGGTATCTCCAAGGGATGCAAAAGTCCTGCTGGAAGGTGTGAGGAGGCTTTTACACGTTGACAACTATCACAATGGGCCACAAAATGTCGAACATCCTCATAAACTCCTGGCCACCACCAAGATCTAGCCACCAACTCTAAGGTACGATCCCGCCCAAGATGGCCCACCACTGGTGGCCCGTGGAGATTTTCTAAGACCTCCCTGCGTAGATTATACTCGGTCCCTTCCCTATCTACATGATGCGAGGGAACGTACACACGCGAGTTTTTATAGAATAACCTATCCCTAAAGGTTACCTTACGACGGTTTTGCCGTCGCTGGAGCCATGGATCACCTAAACTAGCCTGTTTGATACGGTCCAGTCACACGCCCTCCTCTCCGGGATGCGAGGGTAGGGTGATAGCCCCTGCAGTGACTCCAACCCCCATCGCCCCGGCAGTCCTTTTAGCATGTGCGGGCCCCATAAAATCAGGGTGACGCGAGAGTGGGTTGGCAGGGTTTTGTCGACCTGGTGCCCAGACCCACTCCATGCTAAAATTTTGCAAGAACTCGGCCCACCGCGCCCGTCGAAATGTTAGTGAGGACTGTTCCTGTAAGAAACTATTTGACTTATGGTCTGTAATGACCTTAAAGGACTTTCCTAACAAGTAACACCGCCACTCCTTTAAAGCATACATGACCCCGGCCAACTCTTTCTCGGTTGTAGAGTAGTTTCTCTCCGCATCATTTAATTTTTTGCTGAAATATGCTACCGGCCTATCATTCTGCAGTAAGATTGCCCCTACCCCTACATCAATGGCATCGGAAATGACCTTGAGCTCAAAGGCCTTGGTCATATCCGGCAACACTAACACAGGTGCGGAGGTTAGAGCGTCCGTAATTCGTTGAAATGCACGTTGTTCTACCTCCCCCCATGCCCAAGGGCGTTTGGTACTCGTCAAGGATGTCAAAGGTGCTGCAATGATACTGTAACGCGCGATAAACTTACGAAAATAATTGGCCAATCCGAGAAACTGCCTTACGTGCTGTACGCTAGAAGGCGTGGGCCATTTATTAAATACCTCGATCTTCTCTGGATCAGGTTTAAGCCCATCCTTCCCCACAAAACGTCCTAATTATTTAAGTTCGTGTGTGAGAAAGTTACATTTAGACAACTTAGCATACAACTGATGTTCCCTTAAGCGGTCTAGCACCCGCTTGAGGTGGTGCATATGGTCCTCTGAAGTTTTACTGTGTACTAACAAGTCATCAAGATATACAACAACAAATCCTTCTCGGACAAAGTCATGAAAGACAGTTTCATTAAACGCTGGAATGTTGCTGGGGCATTAGTGAGCCCAAATGGTAAAACTAAAAATTCATAAGAACCAAAGGGAGTCCGGAAAGCTGTCTTCGGTATATCGGAATCCAAATGCTAACTTGGTGGTATATACCTAGAACTTGAAGGTATATACTTGTCTGGATATATCCAAACAAGAGTTCGAAAGAAGAGAAAGGTTTTGCACCTTGAAATTTGTCAAGCAGGTCGTCTATCCTAGGCAAGGGATATTTATCTTTGACAGTCAAGTTGTTGATGGCCCTATAGTCTATAACCATCCGGAATGTATCTTCGAAGGAATTCTTTCTTTCGTACAAACAGGATGGGACTGCCATAAGGTGAAGCACTTGGCCTTATCAAACCTTGCTGAAGCAATTCTTCCACCTGCTTTTTACATTCTTCTATTTCAAGATGAGAAAGACGATACGTTGGCCTACAAGGGGGTCTGTGTCCCGGGTCCATTGGAATAGTGTGCGAGACTTGCCGCACGGGCGGCAAGCTCGGCAATTTAGTAGGAAACCTATCCACATACTCCATCAATAAATCTTTTAGAGCATCGGATTTTTCCAGCAACTCTATGACACGACGGGAGTTTTCATTTAATTGGCCTTCGGAACCCAACAAGTCCTCTTCCCAAGGGTTCAACTGTTCTGAAGCCATGGCGGCTGCAGAAAATATCTTTTGCACCTCTGGGGTCATTTCATTCAATGTAACAGTAGTAGTACCTTCTTTTGAATCCCCGGTGCTTGTTCCCACAAGTCCCCAGAATGCTTGCGCACCCTTACGCAAGTACCGGCAAGCTGTCACCGCACCTACCACCTTTGGCGGTCCTCTCCGCTGATTTCCCCAGTAGTGAGTAGGTGTGTTGGACAGACTGACATAGTTGTGTTTTGCTCGGAGGTAACACATGTTATTCCCATAGTTTAAAATTACCCCCCGAGCCCGTAGAAAATCTTGCCCCAAAATAACATCTACCCCATCCAAAAGGGTATCGCATACGATGAATTTTCTTTGGTCGGTAATGTGGGAGGCTAAGTGTATTCTTAACCGAGCCCTGCCCGCTGACTTCATCAGTTGACCATCTGCCAACTGAATGTTGACACTTTCAGTACTCGGCCTGATTCCCAATGTATTTAAGAAAGAAGCTCTAACAAAAGAGTGGGTTGCTCCGGAGTCCATAAGAGCAGTACCCCATACCCCACTTACATTAAGTTAAAAATTATGTGTAAACTTCTGTTACCAAAAGCCTGTGCAAAGCTTATGTTATACTTGGGGGCAGCATAAAATTTGTGAAAGAGTAGGGAGTATTTCTATCTTTCTTACCCTGCCCAACTAATTTCATTCCCTTGGTGAGAGAGTAAACACTATGAACTTTTTCCCCTATTAAGAAACACTCCGATAAGTGTGGGTTTTTCATTTGTGCCTCTAAAAAGGACCCTAACACTTCTGCTTTTCCAGGGGATACAATCACAAAGGAAGGTCTAGAAGTGCCATCTTCAAAGCACTACATCTCCTTCCTCTTGTGTAAATCGACAATGAAGCAAAGTTTCAAGTGTTTTCTGTTGTTCGGAATAAAATTTGTCGAGACGAGTAAAATTTGGGGAATGTGGGTTTGCCATTTAATATCTCCCCCTTCCCCTTCTTCCTCCTCCTCCTCTGCCTCTGCCCCTGCCTCTGCCCCAGCCCCATCCTCTGCCCCTGCCCCTGCCTTGTCCATATCCCTGCACCATCCCTGCCCCTGCTGGCAGAGCCTGTGGGGCAGGAAGACCATGAATGGCCCCCCTACCCCTCCCCTGTGTCATGTAAATGTGTGGGGGGACTCTGTTCTCCACCGCACACTGCTGTAAGCATAACTCAATTGTGAGTTGATCAAACTGAGTGAGGGGAATATTGTTCTGAAGTTTCCTAAAGGGGCACATGTGGAATTCATGACCCCTACAATGGCAAGCATGGCAACGCCTATCTGGGGGGATTGCTACCCGAGTATCAACTCGGAGATGTGGAGCCGCACCATCCCTTCTTTGTGGATACGGGACGTATGGTTGAGCCCCTCCCCAAGCTTGTCCAGCTGCCAGTCCAGCCATACCAGCCACTCCAGCTTGCTCCTGAAGCGCTGGTGGATGAAACAATAATGGCTGCTGCCATTCCCACTGTCCCAGTCCTTGCCCTTGTCGTTGGGGTGGTTGCAAAGCAGCTGCTTGCCCACTCGGGGCCCCCATCCTGGTCCTTTTGAAGTGTCTCTGCCCTCCCCCCATGGCAGCCTCATACTTTGTTAGAGCATTGATCAGTAAATCTAAATCATCATAGGGTAAACCAGTGCCCGGATCAATAATTGCTTTGTCCTGCAGTTCCTCGCGTAAGTCTTTTTTAAAGCGATGCAACTTTTCTCCCATGGACAAAGTTTCATGTGCTTCAACTTCTCCAAACAAAGTAGTGATTCTTTCCACGTATTTTGACAAAGGCTCATTGCCTTGATACACAATATCAAGTTTATTACGGGCTGTAGTGCACTCTATCTTGGCTATCATACACACTTTGCATCAATTCGTTCATAATGTCTAACGTCACCTCTTCATTAGGATTTGCTCGTTCAAATGCAGCTCGTTTTGATAGCCAGACCTTTCTAGGAAGTTTCCCTAAGCACCTGTATGCATAATCCACTCGCAAAGCTTGTGGCACCTTCGTTAGTACGCAATAGGAGCGGACATCAGCCATAAATTGCTGCTAGTCATCTTTTCGACCTCCAAACTTTTCTTGTAAGTGCGCCCTAATTGCAACGGGACGAACCTCTGCTTCTCCTTCTCGTTCTTGTTGTCGCTCTTGCTCGCGATGGAGCAGATCGTCAAGTTGGCCTCGCAGGGCGTCCATGCGCTCGTTGAGAGCGGCATTATCCGCCTGTATAGCTGCCATTATTTGATTTCGATTAGCCATTTTTACTGCCCGAGCAAAAGAAAGAGATCGAGTTAAACCAGGCGGAGGCCCCAACGGGGCGCCGAGTGAAACCCGCGCTAACGCACCACAGATACCGCAAAGCTCTTCTTCAAATGATGTATAACTATTATTGGAACTACTATACACACTCTCCGTGGCCGGAGAGGGGCCTAGCCCCTCGCCGATACCAGATGTTGGAGAGGATCCGTCGGAAGAGTTTAGGAAAGAAACGCAAGATTGTTACAAAGGAGCAACCGCCCAGACCACCATCCACGTCCAAGTCCCTTTCCCATAATATAAGGCTATATTCTAGTCTAAATCTAGTTAATATATTACTCCCTCACACCCGCTACTCCACGGTGCTTCGTCCCATAAGGTCGCGTCACACCGCGTCAGAGACTCGGCGGTACGACTGTACCGGAATCCCTCTAACAAGAATGGGACACCCAGGGGAACCATGGATGCGGCGCCTGAGCAATGAACAGTTGGTCACTGGAATTGATACTTCTCTGTCACCATGTGAAAGATGCCCCAAATATTGTGAAGCTTGCATTGAGGGAAAGCATTCTCGCCCTCCTTTGGAGAAAGTTCCAGGCCTGCAGTGAACCCTCTTGACAGAGTGCATATTGACACAGTGGGCCCCATTTCCCCCGTTGCCATCACAGGCGAGCGATATTGGGTGACTGTGGCAGATGAGGCATCTGGCTGGAAAGCAGTCCTGCCTGTGAAATCAAAAGACGTCATTGGATCTGTGGTAATGGACCTTATATTGTTCTGGCAGTCTGTCAAGTGCATTCGTTGCGATCGAGGCACAGAGTTTATCAATTCCAGTTTCAAGGAATTTTGTGCCTCTCAGGGAACAAATTGGAGATGTCTGCTCCATGCACTCCGCAACAGAATGGGATAGCAGAGCGAGCCAACAGGACCCTGAAGGAGCGTACCAGACCCCTTCTCAACTTTGCTGCGGCCAGTCCAGTGATGCGGAAAGAAGCCCTGGAAACGGCATGCACCCTCCCTGAATATGGGACCCAGTACAGGCAGGCCTCTCACACCCTTCGAAATGTTTATGGGCTATAAACTAGATGTCTCCCTCTTGCGCACATGGGGATGTCTGGCATTTGTCCATGTCCCTGATCAGCAGAGGGGTGTTCGCCCAAGGCAGTACCGGGAATGTTCATAGGATATTCCCCGGTTTCTAAAGCATTTCATATTTATCTGGGAGGAGGTGTCTGGCGAGAAAGCAGAGATGTAAAATTTGTGGAGCACATTCGTGGGGCACCTCGTGTGGGAGTGAATGCTGCCCCTGAGCAACCACAGAATTTCTCATATCCAGAGGGGTTAGATCATCAGCAGCAAATCTATGAATTCCCAGCAGACAATCCACGGATAAGTTTCAGGAATGAAGCTACCAGCCTTCCCGTGTCCAGCAACAGTACTGACAGCGCCTTCCCAGAACCCCTTGACGAGGTTGCAACCGAGCCTGGCTGTCAGGGGAAGAACCGCCCCACGGAGACAACCACCGAACAATCCTCTGGACCCCCGGAGAAACCGCCACCTCCGGATCTGGACATGTCTGGCATGATGGAATCACTCCGCCACCTGGGAAGAGGTAGTAAGGACCGTGGACAACATCGGCCCCTTTTGGAGCGTGCACAGCAGTCCCTCCGAACCAGTCAACCGGCTGGGAAAGACAAGCGGCCAGACTGTCAAACTCGATCTCAACGCTACGAACAGCGAACTGCCACACGTGAACTCCTGCTGGCATAGGAGAAGGGTGAGAGCTGTGAGCGAGAGGGGTTGACCGAACGTGACAGTGAGTCACAGGGACCAGGGGAAGCGCAGGACATGGGTCAGAACCATGAGAGACCTGAACTACATGTTAGTGATGAGAGGGGGACACTCTCTGAGCAGACTGACACTGGTCCAAGTGAGCTGAGTTGCCTGGGTGGGACCTGTTCAGTGCCTGAGAGCAATGTTAGCAATGTGAGCTGTGAGTATCGCATGGATTGCCCACCTTGTATCTCTGATATCACGGAACAGTGTGGTGCCAGCCATACACCTGAGGGCCATGTCTGTGAGGGTGCGACTGGGCCAGCGCCCCAGCGCTCATGTCTGGCTGAAGGACGAAAGAGAGAGAGAGAGAGAGAGAGAGAGAGAGAGAGAGAGAGAGAGAGAGAGAGAGAGAGAGAGAGAGAGAGAGAGAGAGAGAGAGAGAGAGAGAGAGAGAGAGAGAGAGAGAGAGAGAGAGAGAGAGAAAGAGAGAGAGAGAGAGAGAGAGAGAGAGAGAGAGAGAGAGAGAGAGAGAGAGAGAGAGAGAGAGAGAGAGAGAGAGAGAGAGAGAGAGAGAGAGAGGTTTTCAGACACGCCAACAGGAGGGGAAGTGCGCACAAAGGACACACCCTGCCTGCTCTGAGAGAGCTGGCGAGACTGACGTTCGCCAGACATGTCAGAGTGCGACAGAGGAGGTGAATCGGAAGCTTGGACAATGTGCAGGAACACCAAATTACAAGAGCTTTCCGAGAGGTACCTGTGTGTGGGAGGATGATGTAAGCGTGGGGAGCAGCAAGCTTGAAAAGGCAAACTGCGAGTCAAAGAGAGAGAGAAAACAAAGGAGAAATCCAGAGGCAGTTCAGGCTGCTCCCGTGTGTAGTGCGGCGAAGGTCAGTGGAAGAGTAGTGAGTGCTGGAGAGACTGAGAGCAACTCTACTGAGAAAAAGGGAGAAAAGGGGAAGCACAGTGGAGTTCGATTTAGCAAGATTAGCGTGCCCTCTAGTTTGAAAAAAGAACAGCAGTCCCCACAGTGGGAATACTGGAAGGCTGCTATGCAAGAGGAGCAGGATTCATTGGATGCTCACGAGGTTATGGAGTATGTTCTTAGACCCCGAGGACATAAAGTTATTCCAGTTCACTGGATATTCGCAGTGAAGATGGATGCCCATGGCAATGTCATCCGATTTAAGGCCAGGCTGGTTGCTAAGGGATGTAGACAAATCCCTGGAGTGGATGTCATGGAAGTGTTTGCTCCAACAAGCAGCTATGGATCCAGAAGGGCACTGCTTTCAGTTGCTGCAAAAGAGGGTTTTGAAATCCACCAGGTGGATGTCAAGACTGCTTTCCTGAATGGTGAGTTAGAAGAAGAGGTGTATGTCACACAAGCACATGGGTTTGAAAATGGAGATGGCAACATTGTCTGCCGCTTGAAGAAGGCATTGTATGGCCTGAAACAAGCACCGAGAGCCTGGCATAAAACCCTCATTGAGAAGCTTCACACCATGGGCTATGAGGTCTGCAAGAGTGATGCTAGTGTCTACGTGAAGTGTTCAGTAGATGGAGGGAAGTCATTTGTGTTGATCTATGTTGATGATTTGTTGATTGTTTCAAAAGGCATGGGAGAGGTTGAGAGAGTGAAGGGGCTTCTCAAGCAAGAATTCACTATCCATGATCTGGGAGAGGTGAAGGATTTCCTGGGCTGCCAAGTGATGAGAGATAGGGACAAAGGGCTCATTTCATTGAGCTACATCCCCAAGATTGATGCCTTGGTAGAAAAATTTGGTTTGGATCTGGAGTCATTGGGACCTAGCACCCCAATGACTAAAGATTTTGTTGCCACTCAGAGGCCTATGTCTAAGGACAGCAGTGACAGTATTGGGGCTGGGAGCATTCTGCCTCCTGGTCACCGGTATTGTGAGTTGGTTGGGTCACTGTTGTATATCGCCAATACCACCAGGCCTGATATAGCTCAGGCAGTTGGTGTGCTCTCTCGTTATAGAATAAGTCCCACTACAGCACACTGGAATGAAGCCATCGGGGTGCTGAAGTATTTGAAGGGAACGAGAGGTCTAGTTCTGGTCCTGGGAGGCAAGGATACAGAATTAGAAGAGTTCGTTGATGCAGATTATGGAGGAGATCAGGATCATCGCTTCTCTACTACAGGTTACGTAATTCGAGTGTTTGGAGGAGCCGTAGTTTGGGGGAGCAAGAAGCAATCAGCAGTTGCCACCTCCACTGTGGAGGCTGAGTTTATGGCGGCAAGTGCAGCTGTCAAGGAGGCCAATTGGATGAAAGGCTTCCTGGAGGAAATCGGAAATTCCCCATGGAATGTCAAGATTCACTGTGATAATCAGGGATGCATCAATCATCTCAGAAATCCAGTGTTTTCCAAGCACACCAAGCACATTGCAATCAGCTTCCACTTTGCCAGAGAAGCTATTGCATTGGGTCAAGTTGACGTTAGGTATGTCCCCTCAGCCAGAAATGTGGCGGACATTTCTACCAAGCCTCTGATAAGGCAGGTATTCCAGGGACATCGTGAGTCTCTAGGTCTGGCCAAGTTTTTGTGAGGAAAAGGCAAGGGGAAGTGTTATATTGGTGAGACGAATTTGTGCCTTTCCCTCAGGAGAGTAATAGTGGCCAAATCTGATCAGAATGACAAGATGGAAAAATTAGGAGAATGAGTAATTAATGGCAGAACTTAGAAGTTCTGCCAAGGTCAATCTAGACTGATTCCACTTAGGTAGAGGGAATGAGGTAATTTGACACGGTTTTGCTAGGAGAATATATGTCGCCGGCTCGCAAGGCTGAGGCGCTTGATTGGGACTATAAAGGCACTCCGGGAGCTTATCTCTTGACAGTTGCCTATCACTTGACAGTTGCCTACCAAGTGCACATACACAGTCGGCCATGCTTGTTTATCGACACACAACAAGAGTGTCGCCGAGCTAAACACCCTTCGTGCCGGGTCATACAGGTAACGTGATGTTGCAGCACCAGATGCACACGAACAATTGGTTAGGAAGAGGTCTAGATAATGTTATTAGAATAGTGCTAATGTTTTGACTCATCGAACAGCGGTAATGCAGACTATCGGTAGATATGTAGAGGTTTTAGTTTGAATTACTGAGTGATGAGAGAAAGCAATAAGCATTGTAATGACTTGATTGGGACTATAAAGGCACTCCGTGTGTTTATCTCTTGACAGTTGCCTATCAAGTGCACATACACAGTCGGCCCTGCTTGTTTATCGACACACAACAAGAGTGCCGCCGAGCTAAACACCCTTCGTGCCGGGTCATACAGGAATCGCCAAGCACATAAGTTTACACTTATGCTATCACGCAAACTCTTATGCAATTCCTACCCAAACCAAGTTACCTGTATGGCGCCGGACACGAAGGGTGCTTAATCGGTGTTACTCCTGGTGTGTGTGTGTTTGTGTGTGTGTATGTGTGTGTGTGTGTGTGTGTGTGTGTGTGTGTGTGTGTGTGTGTGTGTGTGTGTGTGTGTGTGTGTGTGTGTGTGTGTGTGTGTGTAGCAGACCATAACACATATCAATTAAGGAATGATTGGCAAAAGTACAGACAAGCACCCGGAGTGCTCTTATGGTTCCAACCAAGTGCCTTGCCTCATATGCCTGCACCATATGAGGCTTTCCTAGCAGAACGTGGCAAGTTACCGCATTACCCCTATCGAGTCAAATTTGTCTCCATTGTTGGGCACAACTCTGAGTTCTGCCATCAATTACTTCCGGCTCATTGTTCTCAATCATAGGGCCATAATTACTCTTCTGAGGGAAAGGCACGAATATTCTCATATCACATAACACTTCCCCTTGCCTTTACCTCACACAAACCTGGCCAAAAGTAGAGAATCACGATGTCCTTGGAACACTTGTCTAGTCAAGGGTTTCGTAAAGATGTCTGCCACATTTCTTGCAGATGCGATGTACCTAATATCTACCTGCCCTTTTGCAATAGCTTCTCGTGCAAAGTGGAAGCTAACTGCAATGTGCTTAGTATGCTTGGAATACACTGGATTCCTGAGATGATTAATGCATCCTTGATTATCACAATGAACTTTGACAATCCAAGGTGAGACACCAATTTCCTCCAAGCACCTCTCAGCCAATTTGCTTCCTTCACAGCTGTGCTGGCACCCATAAATTCAGCTTCAACCGTTGATGTGGCAACGGCAGACTGCTTCTTGCTCCCCCACACGACTACACCTCCAAATACTGAAAGGACCGAGTACTGCTCGCGAAAAGGGCCAGCTTCAGCCCCGGCCTTTGGCGGTACGTGAAGGTGGCGTGAGTCGCAATTGGGCATAATGGTGGTGGTGGCCTGCCCTGGTTTGGTGGAGCAAACACGATTGTGATACGAGTTGGAGTTACAAATGTCTTTAATTCCAAAGAAATACGATGTACAGTTACAAATGCCTTCACCACATTATAATACGTTGGTGGTGATGGTGGGAGTAGAGCCCGGACGACACGGACGACAAGGTTGTAAATAGGAGTTGGAATTACGTTGCGAACTTGAGGGGCCTTGTGAGCACAGGGAACTTTGACTGAAGGGAATGGATGTCCTCTGCTATTATCCTTGAGACGTAGTCTGGAACGGCGTTTCGCAGCACACGTAATAGATGAGGGGACAGAACTTCCAGAGGTATTCCCTACAAGGGTTTGAGGCCATGGTTGAGCTTGTGAGCATGTCGGAGTGACAACATGTCCCATGCATCTCGAGCAAGGCGAGCTAGAGGAGCTTTGCTAGCATGGGAACTCTGACATTAGGGAATGGATGCCCTCTCTTACTGTCCATGAGAGGTCGCCGGGAAAGGTGTCTAGCAGCTGAGCTATTCTCACAAAAGTTGGCGGTCGAGGGCATGGAGGGACATGGGAGGATGTTGGAGAGACACCTTGAAAGATATACCACACCTTCCATGATCATGAGGCACATTTATGATATGAATCATGTTTCGCTTGACGCGACTTCAGAGCAAAGACAGTACCTTTCGAAGCTACAAAAAGAGGGCAGGCAAAACGCCAGCTGCAAACAACCACATAAGATGAAATATTGATTTCGTATGCTTTAACGATTGCATCCAAGAGTGGTGCAAAGGTATTTCCGCAAAGGCAACGATGCACGCTGGATGGATCCTAGAAGATGTGAATACACACACTCTCCAAACCGCGCCTCAAAATCTCGAGTATGCTGCTCTAGCTTCTGCTGGTTTCGAGCAGACAAACTGCTGGGTGTGATATTCACTCCACTACTCTGGGGTTCCATGGAGTAAAGGAGCACCCATATTAGCACCACCATTGACCGCTTATCGGAGACGTGACAACTAAGGCCGAGATCACATACATGCGGTTCCGAAGTTTCAGTCAACTTAAGTCAAGTTAACAGTCCCACGAAGAAAGCATCAGCATATCGAGTTCCTTTGACATATCATATCGGAAATAACAATAGTTGCAAGACACAATAAGCGATTTGAAACAAAGAGAGGAAGTTTGAAAGGCCTCCCGTGGGGATTTAGAATGGGGCCAAGCTTTTTGTTGCTCTTCTTTGGAGGTTGCACTGAGAAGGAGTCCCTTCGGAAGCATCCGTTGCAAGCTGCAGTACCCGGGGTACTGTACCCCTTTCACGTACGAATGTACCGCTGAGCTCTCGGCGCTCCTCAAGTCTCGAGCTCTCACTGAGCAAATGGAGCGCTGACAGCCTCTCAGCGCTCCATTTCCGGATTTGTACTTAGAAAAAGTTTTAAGTGTGCATGACCCGGCACACGCGGAGACGAGATTACGTAAGCATCACCAGTACTCCCCATGGCCCCCATACCTACACGAAGGGCCTTGGCCTCCACCCAGCATAACCAAGCCCTTGAAGAAAATCACAGACAGACCAATGTGCATACAATTAGTTCCTGGTTGGTGGCGGGCGACCCCGTCATCCGGATAGATCCACAGCATCCCCAGCAACCTGTGGATGTACACGGAAACAGGGACGTGGTGTAGAAGTGAAGGTTTTATTACCTAACAGGGGGATGCTTACACTCGAATATGAGTGAGTACACGTTTGAAATAGTGAAAGCTGTTATTGGAACATGCCTAGGGGGTCTGCACCGTACCTGTGTCTATAGGTTTGGGTGGGAATTCTGATTGCAGATGTGATCAGTATCTGAACCAGAAATCCCGTGTACGTGGATGCAAGTCAATAGCGTGTTTGTGTGTCTTGGCAATACCCTCTGTATGCATGCATGGGTATGTAAGTGGTCAGTCAAAGGAGCTTTTGGCAATATGCATGGGCCACAATAACTGTACTGCTGAGCTCTCAGCGCTCGAATCCTGCTCTCTCGTGCGATTTTGATCTGGCGTATATAGCCCGGCGGGGCCGGGGCAAAAAAAACCTGTGTGTGTAGCGGACCGTAACACATATCACCCAAGGACAAATATTTTGTGCGGATTTTTGGAGGTCCACCGTTTTGACGAATTGATTGGCAAAATGTGGGAATTTGTAAAGGGATAGTGGCCCCTTTGGAATCAGTACTCTATGAGCTATTTTTGAGATATGAGTTGGTGCCTGCCCCGGACTTGTGTACTTGACAAAATTAGCCGTGCGTGCCGGCGTGGCAGGTTGACTGATTGATTTGAAAAGGGGGCCCACTTTTCGACAGCACCACACACAAGCGCAGTAAGTACGTTCCAAGAAAGACACCCTTCATGTTGTGTGAATAGGGCTACTGATTGCGTGTTCTTAGTTTAAAGCGCACTCCTTCTTCCCTTGCATCTGTACACGATTTTCACAAGTTGACACCGTTTTCGCTAGAAAAGCTCGCGTTTTGCAGCATATTGCTTGGGCTTTGTTGTTGATAGATTTGAGAAGCAATTTTGTGTCAGGGGTGGGTGGCAAGGGAAGGACCTGAGCTCCTTTGAGTGCCTCTGTGGGGGCCGGGGAAAAGCGGTTTGTCCTTTGGCACGGGAGGCTCGGACTAGGTGGTGTTTTGTTGGACTAGGGCTCCTACAGTTGAGAGCTGCAAATCAGGGGGCCATCTTTAATTAGGCATATAAGAAAGCACACTGCTGCAAACAGAAATACAAGCTCCCCGTGAGGTAGCCCAACGAACAGCCTTGACAATACATTAAACTTGGGTGAATCCCATGCCTGGCACATGCGCTATAGCACTTTCCCTCGAAGGCAGTGTTGCACAAAATTTTTGCCCTTGGGTGTCGTAGGCAAGTAAGGCATACTAGAGGTCGATTTTTTAGCGGAAACCGCCGGATATGGCGAGCGGCACTCTATAAAAAGCACACAAAGCACTAAACATTACTATATTCGCAGTTTATCATTACATGCAGTTCGAATTCGTTATTATACCGCTCCGTGTCTTGCGAATGGTTCAGGATTGGCCACATGCGCGACCCCATCGGCGGGCACGATCATTTTTTACAGAGATTATGGGTTTGTCACAAAGCTATAATAACTTAAAAATCCTTTTACCAACTGTTTTTGCCCAAACAATGGGATCTGATACCTCTATAGAGGGTGGACGTTGGCATGTGGAGCCCACGTGCTACTACCTAAAGATTCTCATCCTTGGAGTCGATCTCATGACCCATTCCCCGTAAATGGTCTATGGATGGACGAGCTGCACCATCTTTGATATAAGTACAATTGTTTTTGCAGGGTTACAATAATGTTCAAGGCCAAGCATGCCAAGGAAGGAAGCGTACGCTAGCCGGTACCCCGTCCCGCACGTGCGAGTGATTTGATTGTGTACCTCACCGTGCATGACTTTTTAGAAGGTGGTGGTCCACAGGGATGTGAGCAAAGGCCTTTGTTAGGTAAACGTTAAAACTTGCTCATCTTCTGTGGCGCACGTTATGACAAAGCCTTTGGGGCCCAATTGCCCTTGCTCTCTTTAGCCACGTGATGGTACAGATCCAGCAATCTGTCTACATTCTTGACCACAACTTCCCCCAAATTGACTTCTTCCCAGACCTCTTGCATGTGGCCCAGCACTCATCCATGTTGAAGGGCCACCACCCCTCATCCACCTTAGCAAACATCCTCTTTTTGAACCGCCCGTGTGCATGTTCAATCGGTTGGTTGAAATCCGGTGCCCACGGTGGAAGGGGGGCCCTTTGGGAGGGGTGAATGCCTGCAACCTCAAGAAGGCGTTCTGGGCATTCATGGAAGGCTGCATTGTCGTAGGAGAAGAGGAGGCTTTCCTCCATATATCTTGCCTTCTCTGTTGGAAGCTTGTCATGGAGGCGGATACCGATCTCCGTCACCATCTCCTTCATCTTGTCACAAAACTCAGCTTGACTCATGCCCTTTGCAGCCTTCCCGGGATTATTCTTGACCTGCACAAGCCAGGACGACCTTCTCACGTGCGTGCCGCTGCAAACAAGAAAGAAGAAGTGCTGTGCTCTGCATTTTGGTGTACAACGAGGAACCAGGACACTCCATTTGCATCCACCCTTTTGAGAAGCAGCCAACAGTTCTTTTTCTTTTGTTCAAATTGTAAAGAGGGTTGCAAACACCTTGTTTACATCACGTGCAAGAATGCAGAGAGGCATTTGAAAGGGGGGTCGCTCAATTGCTTGATTTGCAACCCCAAGCCTCGAAGGAGTCGGTTCGAGCTTCACGTGCAAGACGTACTACATTTAGCGTAATGGCATCATCAAAACAGAATTTGTAGAATTTAGAATTGATATAAAAATCCCTGTGACTCACACTCTTTGAGTAAGTGAACTGTGCCCAAGTGAAAGCTTGTAGAAGTGGACGAAACACGACCAAGCAAACGGGACAGGAGCTTGATAAGGGCACTCAAGACTCTGTTACAATAACTACTAATCTAACGATGTTGCATTACCTGTGACTCACACTCTTTGAGTAAGTGAACTGTGCCCAAGTGAAAGCTTGTAGAAGTGGACGAAACACGACCAAGCAAACGGGACAGGAGCTTGATAAGGGCACTCAAGACTGACTGATCCCTTGGACACTTCCTATATATACTAACTAACGAGACTACTCATTTATTAGCCTCCTGACAGGTTTGCAACTCCAGATCTTAAGAGAGTACGGGCACGATCAAGTTTGCATGCCATCAGTACTATGCACTGGAATTTCAATGTACCTCATGATTCGACATGTTCGTCGATGAATAGTACGAATCTCGGTCGATGCTAATATCGAATCTAAGTGACTCGAAACTTTAACTCACCACCGAGATGAACCTCGAATCAACCACCAAGGACCGCAGGACTTAAAGTCTCACGATCGATGAGGTCCGGTATAAGTATACCTTACTAGAAAACAACCAGAAAACAGCCCGAAATTGTACCAGGGCCTCTATAAATCACTATGAGTGTCAATTTACCTTAAAGTACCATACAGTACAAACCCACCCAAGTGAACTAAAATTGTACCTTAATGTTCATGAGCATTTTTAATATTATAAACCCTTGAAATGAATTGATGTGGCTCACAAACATGCTAATATGAAATGACCCAACATGTTTAAGAAATACCTAAGGTATACTTGTTAGTGTCCATTTTTCTAACACCTCCCCTCATGTGTAGGGAGAAACATCTCTTAAAAATATTGTTTGAAAATGGGTCACAAATTTATTTAAGACCTGCCATTGCTCTAAGCTTGGCAAAAGTGACCTTGGAAAGTACCTTAGTGAAGAAATCAGCAATATTTTCACTGGTAGCCACATACTTTGGCTCAATTGCTCCATTCTCCACCTCATCTCT
Organism: Botryococcus braunii; assembly: GCA_002005505.1. Classification (NCBI taxonomy): domain Eukaryota; kingdom Viridiplantae; phylum Chlorophyta; class Trebouxiophyceae; genus Botryococcus; species Botryococcus braunii. The sequence continues at coordinate 87,909 of KV908382.1, forward strand.
GACCCTGTGGTACCTTACAGCAATGTGTTTAGTCCTGGATGAGATGGGAATCCCCTTCACATTAGCAAGGGCCCCAGTATTGTCAGTGTAAACCACAATACTACCAGGATTTTCACCAAAGTCAGTAATCAACTTGGTGAACCACAGTGCCTCCTGAACTCCAGTGCACAAGGAGATAAACTCAGCTTCAACAGTAGACAAAGCAACTATTGGTTGCAACTTGCTACCCCATGAAACTGCAGCTGACCCAGACATGAAAACAAACCCAGAGGTGGACTTTCTACCATCCAAATTCCCTGCATAATCTGAGTCAACAAAGGCCATAAAACCTTTGTCACTCTTCTCCCACACAAGCCCCAAATTCTTAGTACCAGCAAGATATTTTAAGACATGCATGCCAGCACTGAGATGTGTATTTGAAGGGGCATTTGCAAAACGTGCAAGGACACCAGTAGCATATGACAGATCAGGCCTAATTGTGTTGGCCAAATATAAAATGCCCCCCACAAGTTCCCTGTACCTGTTGTCTTTAGGCAAGGGATCCCCTGAATTCTTCTGCAACTTGAATGAATTGTCCAGGGGTGTAGCCTTGGGGTTGCAGCCTGTCATGCCAAAGCTGTCCAAAATGTCAGTGATTAGTTTCTCATTAGATAACTTCACTGACTTTAGACTGCCATCTAAATACCTTTCAAAGGTAATCTGCATACCCAAAAAGTGTCGGGCCTCTCCTAAATCCTTCACTGCAAACTTACTTGCAAGGAGAGACTTCACTTCAGAGATACATTTGGGGCCCTGAGAAACAATGAGAATATCATCCACATATAAAAGTAGATAAACAGTCTCAGAACTACCTCTCTGCAGTATAAATAAAGATGGGTCTGCATCTGAAATGACAAAACCAGCAGATTTTAGAAAACTGCTGATAGTGACATACCAGGCCCTAGGAGCCTGTTTAAGCCCATACAAGGCTTTGTGCAACCTGCAGACAGTGTTAGGCCCACCAATGTGAAACCCCTCTGGCTGCTGAATGAAGACCTTCTCTTCAAGGTCTGCATGCAAAAATGCAGTGCTCACATCCATTTGATGGACCTGCATGTTTCTCTCAACTGCTTTAGACAACACATATCTTAGAGTTGACTGCTTGGACACTGGTGCATACACTTCAGTGTAGTCAACACCATAAATTTGTTTAAAGCCTTTGGCCACAAGCCTAGCCTTAAACCTCTCAATCTCTCCAGTTTCAGAAAGTTTTACTTTGTAAACCCACTTAACAGGAAGAGCCTTTTTCTTGGTTTTGTCATCAACCACAACATATGACCAAGTGCCTAGTGCCTTCAATGAATTCATCTCATCTTGCATTGCACTGACCCACTTGTCACTCTCAGGTGAATTTATTGCATCTATATACTTTGCTGGCTCAATTATCAGTGTGTCCTTTTGAACTTGCACATAACCACTGAAATTTTCAATTGAATTTACTTCTTTTTGGAGTACTGTGTTCCTAACTCTGTCAGGATATCTACCCCCAAAGAGACCAGCAGGTGAGTGTGAGACACCAGCACCTTGAAAATCAAACTCAACAGGCTCAAGTTGGACATCAGGAGCCTCATTAACTATACCTTGTTGGAGGACCACTTGTGTAACATCCTGAACGGGATGCGGGTCCGAGCCATGGGATTCAGGACCTGCAATGTCCTGATTTTCTCCAAGGTTAGTGTTTTCTTGACTTATAAACTTGGCCCTTTCAAGATTTAGTTGATCAAACCTTATGACACTTGGATCAGTGCCCAAAGGGGCCAAAGAAACAGGAGACAAGTCTTCAGAAGTTTCATGCACATCTTCTCCAATGATTGCAGTTTCAGAATCTACAGGAAAATCCTCTTCTTCATTCACCACATCCAGGAGATCAGGCATTTCATCATCATCAGACAAGGCCTCCTCAAACTTGACAAATTGTCTTGCACACACTGTGACCTTGGAATCCATGAGAACACGATAATTCTTGCTGTGTCCATCATAGCCCAAGAAAATACCCTCCTTACTGACAGGGCTAAATTTACCATCCCTTTTGGACTTTTCAATCATGACATGACACTTGCTCCCAAAAACACGTAAGTGACTGACATCAGGAACAGTGCCAAACCACATCTCAAATGGGGTCTTATCATGATTTGAAACTGCAGACAAATTTCTAACATAGTTTGCAGTTAAGAGAGAGTCACCCCAATATTCTGGAGGTGGGCTCGAGGCAGTCAGCATGGCTCTTGCTTTCTCCTGCAGAGTCCTGTTCAGCCTCTCAATTTTCCCATTTTGTTGATGGGCATATGGTGCAGTCTTTTGGTGGACTGCACCATTTTTCCTGCAGAACTTTTCTAAACCAGAAAACTCAGTACCATTGTCGGTCCTGATAAACTTAACCTTGCACTCGTGCTAGGTCTGCCACTCAGTCAATAAATTAATTGCCTCTCTTGATGCATCTGCCTTTGACTTGAGTAGAATGGTTGCTGACATCTCAGAAAATTCATCTAAGACATTAAGTGCATACTTCTCATCATTATAAGTTTCTGGTGAGACTGGACCCATAAGATCCATATGCACAACTTCTAATTTACTAGTGCAAGCAGTGCCTGTTGGTTTAAAAGGCTGCACAGTTTGTTTCCCATGCAAGCAGGCACTGCAGACACCTCTCGTACCAATAGAACTTGAGAAATCAGAAGAGGGGAGTTTCATTCCCTTGACCATTTTTCCCTTCATCATTCTTACCATGTAGGCTGGAGACAAGTGCCCCAGCCTCTGATGCCACAGGTCTGCATCCCTGTGAAGCACCTGAACATTGCATGCCTCCACAAACTTAGTTTCTGGATGAAAAGAAACATGCTTGTCTGGTAGAGCTAAGTCCACCAGCCACTGATAAGGGAAAGCATGCTCAGCATTTCCCAAATGGTACCCATTAGAATCTGTAAGGTAACACTCGATACCCATAATATTGACATTGATACCATCTAAATAAGCTTTGCCCACTGATAGAAGATACTTCTTGCTAGAGGGAACATGCTTAACATTATGCAAGAACAAGGAACTGCCAGACTCGAGGAACACTTGCATGGAACCTTCTCCTATAATTTCCTCTGACTTGCCATTTGCCACAATCAGACGTTGTGGCACATCAAACTTGACATAATTTATCATGTTGTCACTTGAAGGAGAAATGTGATCAGTTGACCCTGAATCTATAAGCCAAGCAGGAAGAGAAGGTTGGGAGATTACTGTATGCCTTTGTACACAATTAGTTTGTGCCCTCCTCTCCTGTGCTGCAAGCTTAGGACACGTTGACTTGGTGTGTCTTGGATTCCTGCAGTACTGGCAAATTAGTACAGGCCTTCCCTGCTGTTGAAACGCAGGTTGTCCTGTCCCTGAATTTTCACGGTTAGTATTTTTAGGCACTTCTGCCTGGTGAGCACCTGGACCAGCCCCACCTGAACCACCTTGCCTGCCTGCAGGCTGACCACCCCCACCTTGATTCCTATAAGGTTTGGGGTTGGAGGTGTTTGGAGGATTATATGGCTTCTTTGCTTGAAGATCCATATATGTTAACTCAAGAACATGCTGGAGTTGGTGCACATTTGGATAGTTGTTGCACACAGACAGCTGTAAACGCCTATCTACTTCATACTCTTCAGTGAGGCCTTCAATGATCATAGAGCACTGGCAAACCTCAGAACACTGCTCTCCTAGTGATTTGAGGTTGTTTGCAATTTTCCTGCACCTTAACACGTAGTCAGATGGTTTTTCACCTGGCTTCATGGCAAATAACTTTTGCTCCGTGTGGAGGCTCATCAGCCTAGCTGCTGCTCTAGCGTTAAACACCTGCAGCAGCTTGTTCCACATGTGGTAAGCACTTGTCAAGTCAGTAATCTGAACAGAATATTGCTCAGTACATGCTTGAGTGATAATGGTTTGAGCTTTGAAATCATCATAAGCTCCCTGATAATCATCATGAACACAGTAGTTGACATTCATTTCCCACAACATAGCATACACTTGCTTTGTCCATGTCAACCAATTGGTATCATTCAGCTTGACTAACTCTATCTTTGGAGTTAACTTCTGATGAGAAGCGAACGAAGGGCCAGTGGTTGGATTTATGTTGGGCAGACCAGGAATACCTACGTTTGGAAATTGACCTTGCCCAGTACTATATGGTGGCCCCTGACTATGAGGAGGACCACCCCAACCACCACCACCTGGTCCACCAGGACCGCCTGGACCACCAGGACCGCCTGGTCCTCCAGGACCACTAGGACCACCCCCACCAAAGCCACCAGGAACATTCCCACCAGAGCCCGGATAGACAGGGTATTGCGGGTAGTTGCCTGAGACTGGTGGAGGATGCCAAATCGAGCTTGCTCCTCCAGGGGGACCCCCACTGTATGGTGGCCCACCTCCAGGAGGTCCACTGCCTGAGCTGTATGGGTAGCCACCACCAGGAGGGCCTCCAGCTGGAATTGCTGAAGCTGACGTTGACACTCCAAAGTTGGATGGTACCTGCACACTAGCTGGCTGAACCAAGGTTGGATTAGAAATTTGGTTCAGCGTTGAGGTAGGTAGTGAAATGGGGATCATGCCCCCGGTAGCCAGTGGTAGATAAACGGTTGCCTGTGCACTAGCTACTGATGTTGCTGGAACTATTGCGCCACTAGTAATAACTGGAATGCTAGCTGGCTGGACTGTCACAGCAGGATATTGTGAAACGGGTACTTGTAAAGGACCACTAGTAAGTGTCCTGGACCCTGAAACTGCAGACTGTGAAGGTCTCCGCAGAACCCTAGGTGCGCTTGAAACAGGAACAGGATTGATCCTGACTGCTCTTCTGACACTGCTAGGATCTAAAGGAAGGTTGGAAGGCATACCACTAGGAGGAGAGATGCCTGAGCTTACAGCAGGAGCAGCTACAGCTAGAGGTTGACCAGCAGGATCAGCAGGAAGAGACTCAGAGTGATCATAATCCCCGTATAGATACTCATCACTTGACTCCCCTGCGTGGCGCCCCTCAGCTTCACTGTCCTCCGTTGAGCTGTTGGCACCTGCACCTACACTAGAGGTGTAGCCCGTTGAGTCTCCTTGAGTAGAATAAGATTGTTCGAAGCTTTCATTGTTATAAACGTTTGAGGGATCATCCTCAATGACAATGGGTACTTCATAAGATTCTTCAGGATTAGCATAGGGTGGCACAGTGTATGTACCACTCATTGCATGAAAATAACGTAGTCAGCACAAGCTCTAACTGGTAGAGCTCTCCAGCGAGCACCCCAGCCTTCCCAAGGGAAAGCTGCCTTCACCAATAACCAACTTCTCTCCCACTGCCTTAGCCCCAAGGGCTTAGACAATCGAGAAGTCCAACCAGAGTAACCCACCAGAAGACAGCAAGAGTCCTTCTACCTGACACGGTGGTCTGCGTAGACCCCGTGTAGGCTTAGGTGCTCTTTAGTCTTTAAAAGAGTGCTATAAAAAGCAAAACGTAGAAAGCTGCGAGGCTTCTTTACGTAGAAAGATCCCGTGCGCCGGGAGACGATAATACCATAAGCGATTTAATCGCCGATACCATTTAGCGTACACTGGGAGAACGAAATTATCCCACATTGATCCCACGGTCCCAGATTGATCCCACGGCAATCCCACATTGATCCCACCAGAATCCCTGTGGGTTCTGCAACCCAAAGCCGATGGTGTTACCATTCACAGATGATGGATGTCGAATGACATGATCACAATCACCGATTTAATGAGCATGCGGAAAGTTCTCAACACAGTTACGAACGCATGCCGAACATAAGGATGCGCAGGTGAGACACATAACAAGCTTGCTTGATAAGCAAGCTTGCTTGGAGAATACTCCATTGAATGTCTGCTACAAAGGGAATGCATCGAGACGTGCAAATAAAGATATGAACTAAACGTGCACCACTTGACTACTCTTACCTGCAACCCAAAGCCGATGGTGTTACCATTCACAGATGATGGATGTCGAATGACATGATCACAATCACCTGTACCAGTACTACTTGTCAATGCTTTGGGTTCAACAAATGATTAAAGACTAAGTGATACACGTTTCTCACTAGTCGGGGCTTACCGATTTAATGAGCATGCGGAAAGTTCTCAACACAGTTACGAACGCATGCCGAACATAAGGATGCGCAGGTGAGACACATAACAAGCTTGCTTGATAAGCAAGCTTGCTTGGAGAATACTCCATTGAATGTCTGACCTGCTGCCCCGATCACGAAGCCATAAACCAGACTTGTTGACCAATCTAATATACGCGTTAACGTCCACTTTTGGATAAAGGTTCGATTCTAGGCCAATCATCCAAGTCAATCGATTGAGCTCAGTCTCCCTTCACAATAGTAATGTGATCAAAGGAAGACTAATTGCCACCGACAGAGACCACTCTTATCAAGAGATTGCTTGATCAGATTTCTTAAGTACCAACTCCCATGAAAGCAATTGCAATCTCCATCTACTAGCCGCATTTAACTAACAACAACAAAGGACATAAAGCTAAGGATCTGATCAGCATGAACCTGTACAAATAACAAGTACCACGTGATCTGTAGTTCGACTGGAGTCATAGGAATAAACAGCTTGCACCTAAGCAACTGGTCCCCTGAGACCTAATCTCATCATAGGTACAGGAAACATAGTCAATGCCTATTGCATTCGACAAGGCAATACACAAGTCATTACATCCAAGTATGACTTCAACTCAATAACAGTCAATTGCTCACTGTATGCGCGTGCAAATGCATATGCATGCTTAATACGATTGTAAAAACAGTATACCGAGAACATGAAGTATCAACCTATGAAGTATCATCGAGTTTATGATTAACAACCATATCCAATAGTGTCCCATAGCACCTTATTGACATCTTCTTTGGAATAGTTATGGTTGTGTGATTACACAACACAATTAACGTATTTTAAGATTAAGAGTTGTAGTAAGTGTGCCAACACAATATGAACCAGTTCACCCATGAAATCGCAATGATAATCCATATCATGATCATTATCTGTAGGTGAATCATGGTTCATATCCAACAATCTTCCCCTTTGGCACATTTGCTCAACTTGCAAATTAGGCACGTTCCTCGAAACTATGAAGCATATACAATGAACATTAATCCCTTACTCGATTAAGTACATGTCCGTAAATCTCATAATGAAATTTACGTGCAAGATCCATATATGTGTTTGGGCAATCACTGACCTGATATCTGGATACAATTAAGAATTATACCTCCGGACGTATACTTCTTCTGAGCAATCACTGCCTAGATACGCAAGTGCTCAAGCACTCAATCGTAGGACAATAACTGCCTAGATTAAACTCCACACAAGTACAACGTCAGCTGAGCTGATAAGCAGATGTAAACGCAAACAAGCTCAGATATAGCACATATAGGCGAAGAGACAAGCGTAAAGAAGACGCCCAGAGACACGCGCCGAGAAGACGCGCCCAGAGAGGACGGGCAGAGAACAGGCGCAGGGACAAGCCCAGACACACGCGCCGAGAAGACGCGCCCAGAGAGGACGGGCAGAGAAGACGCGCAGAGACAAGCCCAGACACACGCGCCGAGTAGACGCGCCCAGAGAGGACGGGCAGAGAAGACAAGCAGAGACAAGCCCAGACACACGCGCCGAGAAGACGCGCCCAGAGAGGACGGGCAGAGAAGATGCGCAGAGAGAAGCCCAGAAACACGCGCCAAGAAGACGCGCCCAGAGAGGACGGGCAGAGAAGACGCGCAGAGAGAAGCCCAGACAGAAGCGCCAAGAAGACGCGCCCAGTGAGGACGGGCATAGAAGACGCGCAGAGACAAGCCCAGACACACGCGCCGTGAAGACGCGCCCAGAGAGGACGGGCAGAGAAGACGCGCAGAGAGAAGCCCAGACACACGCGCCGAGAAGACGCGCCCAGAGAGGACGGGCATAGAAGACGCGCAGAGACAAGCCCAGACACACGCGCCGTGAAGACGCGCCCAGAGAGGACGGGCAGAGAAGACGCGCAGAGAGAAGCCCAGACACACGCGCCGAGAAGACGCGCCCAGAGAGGACGGGCATAGAAGACGCGCAGAGACAAGCCCAGACACACGCGCCGTGAAGACGCGCCCAGAGAGGACGGGCAGAGAAGATGCGATGAGATATGCTCAGAGACACGTGCCGAGAAGACGCGCCGAGAAGACGGGCAGAGAAGACGCTCAGAGACATAAGCATAGAAATGCGCCTCAGCTGAGTAGATAAACATAGGTATGCAGCAATAGGACTACACCCCAGCTTGAGGTGACAAATTGGTGCCGGATCACTATGATCCAATATATTAATATTCTTAAGATAATGCAACACCACTATGGTGCTCATAGGAGACTAATCAATGATAACCATAGGCCAAGTTTTAGTGCTCACGCACCTCAAGGAAATAACTTCCCCTGCTTCATTGCTTCCCCTCAAACAAGTAACACCTTAGGACTTTTCACGCTTTGTCTAGTGCTACCACTAACTCTTCCGCTGAGTAATCTATATATACCACTAACTCTTCCGCTGAGTAGTAGTACAAACAAACGACTTGAGGGATCTCCGCTTATTATCAGCAAAGCGGATACCCAAGAGTACACGATCACCGTGCACAAGACCCACGACACCGTGCACAAGCGGGATGGGATACTCTCCATTTGCTCACACACAACGAAATGACATGCTAAAAGCATTTATTCTAATGTCACTTTAATTCACAAGTCTTTGATAGACATGAGTGCGGAACATCGTTCCATGATCAACTCTTGTAATATCAAACCGTATCTCAACAACACCAAGCTCCAGTACCATAAACAACAAGCATATCATGCACCAAACTGCAATGCACTCTAATTTAAAAGGCTCTACTATGCATGAACTCATGTAACCAGTAGATGACTTAACAACGATAACATACACATATAGGATCCGTATAGGACACATATAGGTCCGGACTACTTACGCACTCTACAGAGCGAGGTGTATTAACTTGCTTCCCCTTAAACCTTGGGAAAATACAACACACAAAGCAATGCCTAAATGCTTAAAGGTCAACGCTCAAGTGATCCTAAACAAAATACCAGCCAATAACCATGGATAACATAAGATTCCTCTGTAAACCGCTTGAAGATTCGAGTCATGGATCTATCGGAGTATCGGATAGTACCTCGATCGACAAAATTCATTAGTCGACACGGAGTCTCAATCCTAAAAGCGAGTGTCTACCACCCGATCTCACTCGACTCGAACCGTAGAACCAGACATCGACGCGCAGTCTCTCATTACCGTGTGAAAACCAGACCTGTCACGTTTTTATGAGGCTGCAGAGCCTTCCTGAGCTTCCCTGAACCAGGGAAGACCACTCAAGACACACAGCATACTCCAGACCTATTTTAAAATTATATCTAATGCGATGAAATGCCTAAAGATCACTGAACATGGGTATTTAAGGGTAGACGAGCAAAAGGCGCAAGAGACGCAACGATGTGGGCAAACACTGAACCATCCAGAGCTCATTCCAGTTTCAACCGAAACTTAAATAACTTGGCCTAATATTGCATACTAATAAGAAGTACATTAGAGAGAATTCCCAGCCCTTCTCTATGGGCTGCATTTCCTCAACTACCCTTTATAAACGTTCATTATCCTTGGCAGATGTTTGTCTGACTCCAGGGAGTACACAGCCACTGAACATCAGTGACCCTCTCCTTCATCATATCTCTGCTCATCAGAAAGATTATTTAATGTCAAAGAAATATATATGTCAGGTAGCATTGAAGGAATCAGCCAATCATCAATCAGGACCCTCTTCATGCAATCTGCATTTCACAAATCAAACACTAAGCTCCTACCAAAGAGCTAATATTATCAGTTTTTTTTTGTCATCATTACCAGAAACCAAAGTACATGACTGGAGGAACCAAATATGGATTTCCTCCCTATGTTCCATAGTTTTCCCCAAGTTTTAGGAACCCTCCTCAACTCATGTAAGGTAAAACCAGGCCCTCTTGGAGATCCACTATCATGTCCAACAGCAATTATTAACAACCTTAGCCAAACACTATTACTGATTGATGATAATCCCTTGGTATTTGTACCAACATTGGCTTAAACTCACACTCATGCAAGAACCAACATATATATATTGAAGTGTAAACTTCTACAAGAGCCACAAGTGTGAAGTGAAGAATGTCAACCCAAGGTCTTCGGGTAATTTAGGTTCCAAGATCTTGGTCTAGACCTGCCTCAAGCACAAGGTCAAAAGACAAGGCCATCTTTGTGTGTACATTCTCATTGAGCATTGTCATTTACTATTGCAAGTAGCTCATGCTCTTGTATATCACACAACACATTCTCCCAGTCTGAAGACACCTTGAATAGACCTTCACTTGAGCTAGAATTAATTTACACATTAAGGGAAAGAGCATATCTGCCTCACTTGGCCTTCATCAAATGTGGATAACATATTCCCATCATTGCAAAGACTACCTAAGTCAGAACCGCTAATCAAATTGCTCAATTATAGCAAATCTTAAACTAATTGCCCAAAGGTAAGACAACCATTGTCACTTATCGGGAAGGATGCGGAAACGGATACGTGGTAAGCGGCTTCAAAGATGCAATTACAGGATCTCAAATATCAGCCACTACCTTTTCGATGCCATTATGACTGTAAATAATGGTTGAAATTTCATTCATGCTTCGTATGCAAGAATGAGGAACACGGCGTGGCTGCCGATGGCGAAGCGATGGAGAGAGGCACTCTGCCTCATCATCCGCCATAATTTTGCGAGATGGGAATACTTTGACCTTTAGTAGCTTGCCAAATCGACGAGTTAAAAGGAGGCCTGAACCTCCGATGTTGATGACGACGTGCTCCAGCCGAAGACCGCCCAAGGCGGTGGGCCCATAACCATTGTGGGTTCTGCAACCCAAAGCCGATGGTGTTACCATTCACAGATGATGGATGTCGAATGACATGATCACAATCACCGATTTAATGAGCATGCGGAAAGTTCTCAACACAGTTACGAACGCATGCCGAACATAAGGATGCGCAGGTGAGACACATAACAAGCTTGCTTGATAAGCAAGCTTGCTTGGAGAATACTCCATTGAATGTCTGCTACAAAGGGAATGCATCGAGACGTGCAAATAAAGATATGAACTAAACGTGCACCACTTGACTACTCTTACCTGCAACCAAAGCCGATGGTGTTACCATCACAGATGATGGATGTCGAATGACATGATCACAATCACTGTACAGTACTACTTGTCAATGCTTGGGTAACAAATGATAAAGACTAATGATACACGTTCTCACTAGTCGGGCTTACCGATTAATGAGCATGCGGAAAGTTCTCAACACAGTTACGAACGCATGCCGAACATAAGGATGCGCAGGTGAGACACATAACAAGCTTGCTTGATAAGCAAGCTTGCTTGGAGAATACTCCATTGAATGTCTGACCTGCTGCCCCGATCACGAAGCCATAAACCAGACTTGTTGACCAATCTAATATACGCGTTAACGTCCACTTTTGGATAAAGGTTCGATTCTAGGCCAATCATCCAAGTCAATCGATTGAGCTCAGTCTCCTTCACAATATAATGTGATCAAAGGAAGACTAATTGCACGACAGAGACCACTTTATCAGAATTGTTGATCAGATTTTTAATACCAACTCCATGAAGCAATTGCATCTCA
>KV908382.1:100063-152563 GCA_002005505.1 Botryococcus braunii
ACATAAAGCTAGATCTGATCAGCATGAACCTGTACAAATAACAAGTACCACGTGATCTGTAGTTCGACTGGAGTCATAGGAATAAACAGCTTGCACCTAAGCAACTGGTCCCCTGAGACCTAATCTCATCATAGGTACAGGAAACATAGTCAATGCCTATTGCATTCGACAAGGCAATACACAAGTCATTACATCCAAGTATGACTTCAACTCAATAACAGTCAATTGCTCACTGTATGCGCGTGCAAATGCATATGCATGCTTAATACGATTGTAAAAACAGTATACCGAGAACATGAAGTATCAACCTATGAAGTATCATCGAGTTTATGATTAACAACCATATCCAATAGTGTCCCATAGCACCTTATTGACATCTTCTTTGGAATAGTTATGGTTGTGTGATTACACAACACAATTAACGTATTTTAAGATTAAGAGTTGTAGTAAGTGTGCCAACACAATATGAACCAGTTCACCCATGAAATCGCAATGATAATCCATATCATGATCATTATCTGTAGGTGAATCATGGTTCATATCCAACAATCCCACATCGATCCCACTCTCGGTGGGATTTTGTAGTCGCAATCCCACCAATCCCACATCGATCCCACCTCGATCCCACGTTCCCACACCAATCCCACATTGTTCCCAAAAGAATCCCAGACCAAGAAAGTACCATTGCAAGGATGAATGTCACCTCATGACAGCTGTCCAAGGGTCACAGCCATCTGGACATCATGCAAAATGCATGTCCAACCTGTTTCCCATCCCCATGTCTGCAAAGACCACTAAAAGTCAGATATATATACTCCTCCCCTAGGGTGCCAGGGGCCTCCCACAACCCCTCTCTGCCAGGGCAGCAAATTTGAGCCATCATCTCCAAAAGTTTAATCTGCAGCCACACCCAGCCACAGCCACACACACCCAGCCACACACACACACACACACACACACACACACACACACACACACACACACACACACACACACACACACACACGCACGCACACACGCACGCACACACCCCCACACACACACACACACACACACACACACACACACACGCACACACACACACACACAGACAGCAACACACACAGCCCCACACACACACACACACACACACACACACACACACATACACACACACACACACACACACACACACGCACACGTGCACGCGTACGCAGACACCGACAGACACACACACACACACACACACACACACACACACACCCACACACACACACACACACACACACACACACACACACACACACACACACACACACACACACACACACACACACACACGCACGCATACACACACACCGACAAAGAGAGAGAGAGGGGGCCAAGGGCAATTGCCCTTGGCCTATCTCCCCCTACATCCCCCTTGCAAGGGGGTTGTCAAAGACAGATTGTAAACCAGAACTTTCCCCGACAGCAACGCTTTGGTACCGATGAAGGTACCAGTATGACCCGTAGTCATACTAAAAGAACAATGAAGTAGCCGGCTACTCTGTAACCTGCCTTGCAATTAGGTAATCTAGTGGAAAACTGAATCGAAAAGCCAAGCAGCCAGGTGCACCTGAATGCCCTTGCTATTGTTGAAGGATGCCCTTGCCATGCCAGTAGCCAGAGAAACCTTGCTCCATGTTTGCACCAAAGAACTGCTTTCCCTGGATAAGGAAACCTTCTGACGCTATGAACAGGGGTATCCCTTGGTTCTGATGTACTTTGAAGTTGGTCTCCAGTCGAGATTCTCCACATTTACCCCCAAGGCTCATACCCAGCACATAAAAGAAAATAGAGAGAGAGAGAGAGAGAGAGAGAGAGAGAGAGAGAGAGAGAGAGAGAGAGAGAGAGAGAGAGAGAGAGAGAGAGAGAGAGAGAGAGAGAGAGAGAGAGAGAGAGAGAGAGAGAGAGAGATAGAGAGAGAGAGAGAGAGAGAGAGAGAGAGAGAGAGAGAGTGTTAGAATCTGTGTGTGTGCATGCCTGTGTGTATGTGTGTGGTGTGATTCTGCGTGTGTTCGGTGTGTTAAGAAACCAAAGAAACACACGCCACACACACACACACACACACACTCACACACATACACACAGGGGCGGGGGGAAGGAAGGAGAGAGAGAGAGAGAGAGAGAGAGAGAGAGAGAGAGAGAGAGAGAGAGAGAGAGAGAGAGAGAGAGAGAGAGAGAGAGAGAGAGAGAGAGAGAGAGAGAGAGAGAGAGAGAGAGAGAGGGGGGGGGGGGGGGAGGGGGGGGGGGAAGAGGTAAATAGGCGTGAGCGCTGGCGCCCCTGCATGGTAGAACGCAGCAGTTCCTTGTGTAGGAAGCTATGGCCTCGGCTTTTACGCTCATTGTGCAGGCAGGTCTGGCCTCTCTGCTCTGCACCTGAGTGACCCGGCTTGGATAATCCCCAAACTGTTGCATGATATAGGTTTTCAGAGTTAGCCCTGCAAGGTGGGCCCTCACCCAGCACAGTTTCTTTTCCAGGGCACACAAGCAAAGAGACAGGTAGTTCACTGGTATACATATAAACAGAAACAAGTCCGGAAATCTTCTTTGTTGCTTCTAGCCGGCCAGACATGAAAGCCAAAACAGACTGACGAAACCCAAAGTGACCTACCTGGACGCACCCTTTAGCAGCTCATTGAATCCAACACAACTCATATAAATCATAATCCTTGAAAACATTTCTCAAAATAACAACCGTGAAGCAGCTTATCCAAAAACAACACACAGACAACGCGCGGACACTGTGCAAACTAGAACTCAGGTAGTTACCGCTGAGCTGCTCCCAATCTCCAGCTTCAGATTCTGGAAAATGGTAGAAATAAAGGATACAGTGCACAGCTGCATATTTTCAGCCTCCCGTAGGACATCGAACGGGAGGCACATAAACAAGTCCGGGACAGGTCGGGGCAGCTGCAGCTACAATTCGCCGTTCCCGTGACACTGTCACGTTACGTGACACACGGGACGTCCAAGACGGTATTGGTTCAACATTGTTCTGTGAGTTGGACCAACACATAGACCAACATTCCGAAGACAAAATTTGTGTTTGTGGAGCATTTTTGTTTCATGTCTATCATTGAACAGCTGACGACGGAGTTGCGTGGGGCGTGCAACCAACGGCTACGTCGCCTGCATTTTGAATTTTTGTGCTCCGGAGTAACTTATGTTTCTCCAATCTTGTTGTATTAGTTAATCCATGCTTGGATAAGTTATTAGACTGCTTTTACGAAGGCTCTCGAGGCTGTTTTGGCACGGCAAGAAACGGCTAAGCAGGGATGAGGCACGGCTTGCAGAGGTTGGGGCTCGTTTAGGCCTCTGGGCTGGCCAAATGTAAGGTAAGGACAGATAATGTGCCTTTCTACTGTGTTTACTTCAATGACCTATTCAAATTACATTGCTTCATTGAGTTGGGGTCCTAGCAGAACTATGCTGCAGCATCACTGTCCAGGTGCTGCAGGCCCTGAGGCATTTCAGCCTGTGCCTTACGTGTCTATTAGTATGTGGGGGCTTAACTCATAATTCAGATCAGTTTGCACATTGTGTGCTTGTTCACCATGTGTGTTAGCTTCCTTCTTAAAGAAGGATAGCAATGGGTAGGGGGATTCTTTGTATTGTGGGTTGTCAAGTCTAATACAAGAGAAAGACTTTGGGGCAGGGGGCATACTGTATCAATGCTTGCAGTAATGCTTCCAAGTCCCGTCGGCCAGCATCACTGCTTCTTAAGCTACAACTTGAGGACAACAGGTTCATTCACCTGCATTGAGTTTCACACAAGCACGCACTTGACTCCGAGTATTTGACATGCAGGCCAAATCACTGTGTACACAGGTAGAGAAAACAGCTGCAATGGAGACACATTGTCTGTCACTACGCACTTGTCGTGAACTGGAGTGTGACCGTGTACATTGGTGGCCATCCGATTGATTTAAACTGACAATGTGTGTATTTGGCGTAGCCACAAAGGTGATTAGTAAACGACCCTCAATCGGACTTGTACAGCTTTTATTATGGCTCTTATTTGACGTTTCATAAAGTCGTGGAAAAACGGCGCTTGTCTTTACCCTTTTGTACCTGGACTGGGGTATTTGTCCCTGATTTAGGTCCTAGGGGCAAAATTGTGTATTCCGGTGATTTCATTCGAAGCAACGGTTGGAATTGAATGTTCGCGGAGACTTTGGTACTCGGTAGGTGCCATGCAGTTCGGCACGAGGAACTTTGACTTTTAGCCGTCCGCTGATCGATGTGTTGGCAGTGTTTTAGCCGCCCTTGATCATGTGAGGGCATGTGTTAATACGGCTTGGGAAGCTGTACGTATTACTAGAGGGGAGTGTATATTAGGGGCTCAGCCTCCGGCCCACAAGTAACAGTATAATTCGGAAAGTTGCGTGTAAAGCATAGCGCCCCAACTCCGTGTCTGTCCGCGGCCCCCGGCGAAATAGGGATGTTGATTGTTTGAACTGTTATTTTAAGTGTATCTGAAACACATCACTTGCAGTAATATAGTACTTTTTGTGACACCACTGACTTGCCGAGTTAGGCCATTGATCGTCCCGGTGATAACCGTTAATTTGCCTGGTAACACCCAAATTCCTACTGAATATGAAATAATATTGTCATAATTAACTTGTCAAGTTGAAAGATAAACGTGAGTAGAACAATACCCTTGTTAGTAAGACGACAAACTTACACCATACACGGCCTCACAAACCTCACCACGAGATCAAACGCACACCACCATCCGACCCCACAGAGACTTCGAAATAATCATATTCTAGGTCCTCACAACAGCAGAGAAACATCTGAGCAATAGCCGCGACGTAGCCGTAAGCCGCCTAAACCCTGATCCGGAAGACCCGGATGAACTCCAAGAAAACACAATAGGAAGAAAACACACATCCTGGAGAGCAGAAACCTTTTAAGAAAACCGATAGTAATCTAATAACTCTTTAACCACAAGGCCCAGCACGAGTCCAGCCCCACCAGTCAGAGCCGTGCTAGCCTAACCGCGATCGGAGCCAGCCTCCGGTTATCGTCCGAAAGACCGGTCGCAAGACCGGGAGCAGTCCAGTAAGTCCCTCCCAAGTGCTAGGTCCCGGGGCCTCACAAACCCGGGTGGCGATCCGACCAATCGATTCGAACCTACATTTATAACCCCGCAGCCCGACTGAATCTCGCTAACTGACCGACAAATTTTGTGGGGGTACCGTTGGGCACGGAACCCTGTATGGCTGCACCGTCCAGGGAGTTTTAGCGCGTAGACTTAGTCATCGCCTGGGCTCTCCGAATCTGACTCTTCTGCGCAGATTTGCCGTGTTTACTGTACAAAGACGTACCGTATTTCGAATCAGTTGAGCTTTGTCCGCATATAGGACTGGGTATACCCCTTTAGGAGGGGCTTGATTACATTCAGTTTGTCGCAGGAATTAACAACAAAAGCATCGGCAACGACCGTTTGGAGCGAAACCATCCTTTAGGAAAGTTCAGTTTAAAGCACCTCATCATCTGTACCGCAGAGTTAGTTGAGACAAAGTAATTGATTGTAGCACTTGATTTCCGTTTGTGTGAATCCTACCAAAAGTAAAGATCTTAATTTCATAGCCGCGATTGTTTGATTGTTTGTTTATCGAAATCTTTGCAGCCCCAAAGATCGCGGTAGTTTGATACGCATCAGGAAGAATATATATTTGATCGATCTAAGAAATTGTAGTAGCAGTTGTTGTAGTATTTAAAGATCATTCACAGTACCTTTGTAAGGATTGCCTTTATCTTCTGGAAGTCCAAGGTTGGTAGTGAGACCTTGTTTAGGTTGGAGATACTGCAACCTTAGTAATACGATTCGTTAATTTTATAACTGCAGTGAATGTAACAAGCAGAAAGAAACCTTGTAATACCAGATTTACAATAGACTAGCATTGCACGATTGCAACTGGGTTCACGGGATGCCCCTTTAGGAGGGGTCTGATTACACTCCGTTTGTTGAACAGGCACCCCTGCAGCCAGCTAAAACAGCAGAATCAGCAATACAGTAAGTAGCAGTACCAGCCATATCTGACATTAATCTGTGTCGTGAACACACGAGCGTAATCTCTAATAGTGTGTTAGGCCATCTAGAGCGCAAGGCCTTGTTTGACTAAACAATTAGAATGGCAGACGTACAAACTCCTGTTCGTTTAGAATTTTTCTATGGAAAGCCCACAGAAGACCCTTTTCAGTGGCTTGAGTCCTTTGAGTTGTTTATTGAGATCAACCATATAGTGGGCGATCGAGTTTTACGATTTGTCAAACACGCAATGCGTGAAGAAGCATATACCTGGTTTCGTGCAAATCAAGATGACTTTAGTGACTGGGATGAATGCAAGGAGGCTTTTCTCGAAAGATTTGGCCTCGATGAGGACACCCTTATGTTGAAATTAGACACATGTGCACAACAATCTAATGAGACTGTTAGGAGTTATGCTGACAGATTCAGGAAAATAGTGGGTTATTTGCAGAACTCTCTGCCTCCCAGAATGGTAACACAACTATTTGTTAAAGGTCTAGTACCACATCTACGTGAGAGGGTTCAGATGACCTACCCCGGCAAAGGAGCGTTAGCCGACATTATAAAATTGGCAGCTGATTATGAACAAACATTTGGACACGCGCCTTTAGGGGGCATGTATTCAAGCCAGAACATACAAGTGCCGGCGCGCGAGAGGATGGATCAATGGAATCGCCGCGCCGATGACAATATGGATCAGCGTGCAGCACGCCCGCCGCCGCAGCAAAATCAGAGAGAGAACAATAGAGACAACAGAAATTGGCAGCGTCAGCGAGACTTCCCGGAGCGACGCAACCAGCAGCCAGCAGCACCGCCTAGGCAGATTGCACCAAACAACCCACCAAGGGAGGCACCTGCGCCACCCCCAATTAATGACATTGACACCCTCACAAGGGAGATGGAGAGACTACGAATTCAAATCGCAGAACTACAGCGACAGCCCACAGCCAACTTCACCAAGTTTGTGGAGCATGAACAGCAACCGGAGCAACCGCCCCCGGAGCACGCCACAATAATGCATGATGGATTTACGGATCCTTTTCCCGTGTATCCTATATATGCCACTAAGAGGCCAGCAGAAAGTCCACCTGAAGCAAACCAACCGCTGCTTCGGCGCCGCCCCAACAATCTGGAGGACACCACAGTTGACCCAAGAAACATACCAAGGCCTGCCGCCCCTCGGCCTGCACCAGCTCAGAGACAACCAGTAGAACCTACAACACCAGCAGCACCCCCTCCTGCACCTGCAAGGGAGCCAGCAGCGCGTCCACACGTGGACCTTGGAGGATTGCCTCCCCTACCTAATGCCGCACGTCCCGCCGCCTACAGGAGACCAGTGGCCAGCGCACCAGCTACGGCAGAACCCATTCAGCAGATTAAAGGGCTTCCCATGAAGCTCACCGTACAAACCTACCTGAACCACATCAGCGAGGAGGAGTTCAACAAGTCAATCATGGAGCTAAAGGAGTCCCGTGAGGAATTTCTGCGTAATAGACAGCGAGACCCGCCGCCAGCGAGAGCTACCAATGCGGAAGTTATCTACGTTTCTGGAGGGACCACCTCAACTAGCAGGACTGACAACGAGGAGTCACCTTCAACGCAAATGCCACAATCAAACCTGCAAAGGAATCCGGTGAACACCACTGTTGCCACCGTACCTATAATCATTAATGACTTAGTATTTGAGGATGGCATCATCGATACTGGTGCCACAAACACAATGATTTCACATTCAGCCGCACGACAGTTAAATTTAATTGATCAGATTGAGCCTTCACGTCTTAGATACTCGTGTGCAGATGGGAAAATGTCCACTCCTTGGGGCATTATTCGCAAGCTCCCTGTAGGAGTTGAGGGCTTAGTAATACCAATTGACGTATTTGTTAGTGGAGCGACTTCTTATGATGTACTTCTTGGAACAGATTGGCTTACTCAGGCTCAC
Source organism: Botryococcus braunii (assembly GCA_002005505.1). Lineage (NCBI taxonomy): Eukaryota > Viridiplantae > Chlorophyta > Trebouxiophyceae > Botryococcus > Botryococcus braunii. The sequence continues at coordinate 108,070 of KV908382.1, forward strand.
GCCGAGATAAGCTTCGCCAAGCAAGAGATGTCTTTTCGAATAGAACCACAAATTATGGGGAGAGTTCCCATCACTGTCATGCCTGCCAGTAAAAGCAGCAACCGATATTGCGTCGCGAGAGTCCCAGGAATAGATTTCGATGGTCCCGCGGGTCATCCCGCCGACCCAGGGGTACCTGGGGTACCCGGCCTACCAGACGAAATTATAAACATTGAGAACGATCTGTCAGAAGAATCCCAGGAAGAAACAGACCTTTATTCCGGGAGTGAGGGAGAAATTCCTAGTACTGAACTCTCCGAGGAGGAGGAAGAGTATTCGGAGGAGCATGAGGCTTTCTCTTCCGAAAGTGAGATTGAGATTTACAATGCGACAGTAAGCAACGAGGGTCGAGAGCTTGAGTTAGCAGCCCATCCTTACATGACTGAAGATTGGATGTTGGAAACTAATGTTTTTAGAGAAATTGAAACACAGTGGGGTCCTTTTGACCTCGACGCATGTTGTGATCTCCAAGGTCACAACTCTCAGTTACCTTTGTATTGGTCCGCTGAGGACGATTGTTTACAGCAGAGCTGGACCCATTTGAGTATATATTGCAACCCACCTTTTTCGATAATTGACAGAGTTGTGAATCACTGCCTCGCGTGTTTCACCAGTAGTCCCTTCACCATTAGTGCAGTACTTGTGCTACCATGGTGGCCTTCTGCCCCTTGGTTTCCTACAGTAATGGAGCAATTTGAGATCATCAAACAATACCCTCCTGGTGTGCAGCTTTTCACGGCCCCGGGAGAGGACCCTGCAGGTCCGCGACGTCGTTATGGCCCTACCAGATGGCCTGTCATAATTGTTCGTGTCCCCACCTCCCTTAGGAAGGAAGATCCTGGTATGCAGAAGTTGAGAGAGATAACAAATACTGAAAAGATGAAACAGGACCCCGATCCCATGTTAAAAATCACCACCGGGATGCGAAAATTGGGTCCTAAGAGAGAAGAAGAGATTGAGAGATTATTACAGGAGTACAGGGACGTATTTACCCCAGGTATAGTACAGGAAAGAACCACCTTAATGCACCACCGCATAGACACTGGGGATGCGGTCCCCATCAAAACACGCCCTTATCGCTTGTCCCGTTCGGAGGATCAGGTGATCGAGGAAGAAGTTCACAAAATGCTAGAGGCTGGAGTGATAGTGCCTTCCAGCTCTCCTTGGTCTAGTTCGCCTGTGTTAGTAGGCAAGCCGGATGGCTCTGTCCGGTTTTGTATTGACTACCGTCCATTAAATGCAGTTACCCGACGTGACAACTACCCCATGCCTAGGATAGACGAGACCCTAGATTCCTTAGGTCAGGGGGTGGAATATTTAAGTAAGATTGATTGCAAGTCAGCCTTTTGGTTGATACCAGTAGCCCCAGAGGACCGTGCAAAGACCGCTTTTACCACCAAAGAAGGTTTATTCGAGTTTGTATCAATGCCGTTCGGCTTGCGTAACGCCCCGGCTACGCTTCAGAGATTTGTTAACACTCTATTGCAAGACTTAATAGGCAAGTGTTGTGTCATTTATTTAGATGATTGTTTGGTATACAGCCGCACATTTGAGGACCACCTCACTCATTTGAAGTTAGTGCTTGAACGCTTCCGTGCGGTGGGCTTTAGAGCCAACCCAGCCAAGTGTGAGTTATGTTGCAGTGAAGTGTTGTACTTAGGATACATTATCACGCCCCAAGGCATAAAGCCCAACCCTTCCAAGGTTGAGGCAGTTCTCAACGCAGCACCGCCAACGAACGTGACCGAAGTCAGGTCCTTTTTGGGACTTGCAAACTACTACAGGAGATTTCTGCACAACATGGCCGCCATATCTGCCCCATTGACGCGGCTTACGAGAAAGGGGATTGTTTTCAACTGGACCACTGACTGCCAAGCCGCTTTTGAAGCCATCAAGGCTATGCTAGTGGATGCGCCGCTTTTACGATACCCCGACTTCAGCAAGAAATTCACCCTATACACTGATTGGCAGCCCGGAGCCGCCGCCGCCATTCTGGGCCAGGAGTTCGAGGATGGTGACCATGTGATCGCATACGCCAGCAAAACTTTACAAGGAGCAGAGCTCAGCTACTCTCCAACGGATGGGGAGCTGCTTGCCATAGTGTGGGCCGTGAAGCTATTCCGCCCCTACCTCTATGGAGTTCAATTTACTATAGTAACAGACCACAAAGCTTTGAAGTGGTTACTCACTTCACGCAATTTGTCCGGCAAACTAGCACGATACGCCATCGAACTACAAGAATATGACTTTGACATCCAGCACCGCTCGGGGACCTTGCATGGGAATGTGGACTGCCTTTCCCGTCTACGCCTAATGCCGCCCCCCGGAGAAGACTACAGTGAAGAGCCGCCGCCGCCGCCGTTAGAAGAAGAAAATAATGAGGAGAACCACATGCACTGCTGCTACACCATGACCTTTGACAAGGAAAATATGCCGCCTGCTGGAGACACAATGGACCTGGACCAACCTTACCCGCCACCCGCGCACGATACCACCCAGCGCGGAGAGATAGTAACTTCACCAACCCTACGACGACCCCGGAGGATGATGCACCCCCTTCCAGGGACTGCCTTCCGGAGATGAGAATTGAATCAACACAGATTTATGACCTGCCGCCGCCTACGGAGACTATATCTGGCCGTTCTGCCGCTATGGCCAGCCAAGAACCTAAGACTACACCGCGTATGCGTACTGACAGCCCGCCGCTTATGGAAGATGTACCGTGCCAAGCATGCACGGGAAGAGATGATGAGGAGACCATGCTACTATGTGACCTCTGCAACCACGGATACCACATCGACTGGTTGGAGCCTGCACTGGCCCGGGTACCCAGGGGACCCTGGCTATGCCCTTTATGTGACCAGATTGCGGATGCCGTCCCCTCTCGTGACATTGTGGACGATGAAGAAGTACTTGACTACCTAGCCGCCGACAAACGACACCGACCTGGGACAAGCCGCAAGGATGCTAGCGAATAGCACGCCGGGCCCAGAACTACTATTTTGCCGCCAAAGAATTCCCTATTGAATGAAGGACCCGCAACTGGCCACTTGTACGAAAGGCCACCAGAGGATTTGGCCCAAGGACAGTACCATGGTACGAGGGCCGACTTGACATTGTTAAGGAGTACTACGACGGCAGCACGCTTGTTACCCAAAATTCTAAAGGAAAGACTTGGAGGGAATCAATACCCACCGTTGGGAAGTACCATCCCAGCCACCACTAAAAGGACTAAAGGACATAACTAGAAAAGGAATAGTATTGCACGCATTGAAAATGTTTAAAGTAAGTTATACCACTACCGGTAGAGTGCTGAAGGTCGCATCCTTCCTATGAAGAAAGACCGTGAATGAGAAGAAGCTTGCTTCAAAGGACTTGAGCCAAAGCAGTATCTTGAGGGAATGTTGGAGTTTGGAATTGGATGGCATATGTAAGCGAAGAGCAATTCAGCCCCGCGCATCTATACTCATGGGCCAAGGGTCCCCGATGAACAACGGTGATGCCGCAAAGGCGGTGCATTATGAATCACCTTCCCAACGCGCAGCAATGGACAACGATACCTACAAAGTACCTTGCGGCAAGGACGAAGTACAAGGAGCTGTTCAAGGAACAATGAGCAAAGACCAAGCGTGCCGCATGCAGCCGACACAATTGGAGTCGTTCTACTATCATGGATATCTTAACAAGGAACATGCAATACCTCGGCGCATCCGAGCAATAATCTGGCTGGACCAATTGAATTTGGAGGGTTTGGAAGCCCAAAGATGGAGAAGGATGTCACACCGGCTCTGGTCCCGAGAAACTTGCTTTTATCAGACATGTACACCTTCCAGGTGGAAGCAATCTGATGCATTCGAACTCTGGTGGTGTAAAATGGGCATCCCTTGATGACCATAGGCAGTACACTTGATGCAGTACATGTTGTACCTTATTCAGTAAAATATATTAAGTTCAATACATTATGATATCACGAAGATATTAGTAAGACCATCCCTTAGAGGAGGAAAGAATTCCTACATGCGTGAGTACAAGACAGAATTGAATACCCGTACTAATTGTACCTTATGTCATAGGCATTGTACTTTATGCTCTTTAGTCCTCTCGACAAACACTCTCGAAAGTCGTTCCAGACTTTCTCTCCTTTAAGGGGGGGAAAGGATGCCACATATGTCGTGAACTGGAGTGTGACCGTGTACATTGGTGGCCATCCGATTGATTTAAACTGACAATGTGTGTATTTGGCGTAGCCACAAAGGTGATTAGTAAACGACCCTCAATCGGACTTGTACAGCTTTTATTATGGCTCTTATTTGACGTTTCATAAAGTCGTGGAAAAACGGCGCTTGTCTTTACCCTTTTGTACCTGGACTGGGGTATTTGTCCCTGATTTAGGTCCTAGGGCAAAATTGTGTATTCCGGTTATTTCATTCGAAGCAACGGTTGGAATTGAATGTTCGCGGAGACTTTGGTACTCGGTAGGTGCCATGCAGTTCGGCACGAGGAACTTTGACTTTTAGCCGTCCGCTGATCGATGTGTTGGCAGTGTTTTAGCCGCCCTTGATCATGTGAGGGCATGTGTTAATACGGCTTGGGAAGCTGTACGTATTACTAGAGGGGAGTGTATATTAGGGGCTCAGCCTCCGGCCCACAAGTAACAGTATAATTCGGAAAGTTGCGTGTAAAGCATAGCGCCCCAACTCCGTGTCTGTCCGCGGCCCCCGGCGAAATAGGGATGTTGATTGTTTGAATGTTATTTGAATGTATCTGAAACACATCACTTGCAGTAATATAGTACTTTTTGTGACACCACTGACTTGCCGAGTTAGGCCATTGATCGTCCCGGTGATAACCGTTAATTTGCCTGGTAACACCCAAATTCCTACTGAATGTGAAATAATATTGTCATAATTAACTTGTCAAGTTGAAAGATAAACGTGAGTAGAACAATACCCTTGTTAGTAAGACGACAAACTTACACCATACACGGCCTCACAAACCTCACCACGAGATCAAACGCACACCACCATCCGACCCCACAGAGACTTTGAAATAGTCATATTCTAGGTCCTCACAACAGCAGAGAAACATCTGAGCAATAGCCGCGACGTAGCCGTAAGCCGCCTAAACCCTGATCCGGAAGACCCGGATGAACTCAAGAAAACACAATAGGAAGAAAACACACATCCTGGAGAGCAGAAACCTTTTAAGAAAACCGATAGTAATCTAATAACTCTTTAACCACAAGGCCCAGCACGAGCCAGCCCCACCAGTCAGAGCCGTGCTAGCCTAACCGCGATCGGAGCCAGCCTCCGTTATCGTCCGAAAGACCGGTCGCAAGACCGGGAGCAGTCCAGTAAGTCCCTCCCAAGTGCTAGGTCCCGGGGCCTCACAAACCCGGGTGGCGATCCACCAATCGATTCGAACCTACATTTATAACCCCGCAGCCCGACTGAATCTCGCTAACTAACCGACAAATTTTGTTGGGGTACCGTTGGGCACGGAACCCTGTAAAGGATGCCACACACTGCCGAGACGAGGAACTTGGCAAATTTGAACAGAATCTACCAGTCTGCAAACGCCTAATGGGTTTCTGACGGCAAACTTGCTGATGACAAAGTCGGTAGCAGCGACAAGAAATTGACCTTGATGATTCATAGAGGTATTTCATCTCTGTAACATCCATGGAACCCTCATATTTTCCACGTGTGCAATGTGTGTATGTGTGTGTGTGTGTGTGTGTGTGTGTGTGTGTGTGTGTGTGTGTGTGTGTGTGTGTGTGTGTGTGTGTGTGTTGGGGGGGGGGGGTGGCGTGCGTGCACGCGATTGCATGTCTGTTTGTCACAGTTTGCTCCCCCCCTCCCCCAACCCCCCTTTACCAGCTCCTCTCACCCTTATCCTCTCTCTCCCCCCCCCCTTTTCACTCTCTCCCTCTTGCCCCCTTCTACCTCCCTTCCCTCTCCCCTATCTCCCTTTCTGTTACGATATTTCCCCTTTCCCTCATTTGTGCCTCCATCCTGTCCAGGAGACTGTTGCTGGGAAGCGTAAGGAGAAACCCACCGCAACGAAGCTGCGCCGAGGTCAGAAGAAGAAGCTCCATGTGTGCAGGACCCTTACCTTACTTGGCCCCCCCCCCCCCAATCTCTCTCTCTCTCTCTCTCTCTCTCTCTCTCTCTCTCTCTCTCTCTCTCTCTCTCTCTCTCTCTCTCTCTCTCTCTCTCTCTCTCTCTCTCTCTCTCTCTCTCTCTCTCTTTCTCTCTCTCCCAATCTCTCTCTCTCTCTCTCTCTCTCTCTCTCTCTCTCTCTCTCTCTCTCTCTCTCTCTCTCTCTCTCTCTCTCTCTCTCTCTCTCTCTGTGTGTGTGTGTGTGTGTGTGTCTGTGTGTGTGTGTGTGTGTGTGTGTGTGTGTGTGTGTGTGTGCGCGCGCTCGCACGTGCGCGAGCGCGTACGTGCGTGTGTGTGTGTGCGCGCGCGCGCTCGCACGTGCGCGAGCGCGTGTGTGCGTGTGTGTTTGTCTGTGTGTGTGTGTGAGTGTGTGTGTGTGTGTTGCTGCAGATCTTGGAGATGATGGCTCAGACAATTTGCCATGGCAGAGGGAGGGGTTCTGGGAGGGGAGGAGTACATATCTGATGTTTAGTGGACTTTGGAAACAGTGCGCGCAGCTTCTTGATGCCTGGGAGGGGTTGGGTGAGGGGCTTGGGAGCAATATTTTGTCTCCAGCGAAGCCCTGGGTGTGGGAGCGGGATGGGTATCAACAACTTGGCATTCTTAGGTCGACATGCATGGCTGAAGCACAATGTTAAGGACCTGATGGTGATTTTACATAGGCTGTACCTCATGCACAACTTTCTTTTCAAAGTGGTCCATGCAAGTGACATGGAGTGTGGGTTTTGCAGTAACATCGAATACGCAGCAACTGCCCATGGAGCTTGGAAGATCTTCCTCTACAGGACTAGAGAGTCATTCAGGCACGGGAGCCGTTTCCAGAATTTTCATGCCGGCAGAGGATTGGAAAGTTCCTGTCTGTCAAGCAAGTACACCCACCAACTGTGGAATCTGTGGCTGCTGGTACCAGTCTCACAAAGTGACACCAGCCTTGCATTATTAGTATTGTCAAAAGCGACATCATCAGTGTAGGTGGGTGGGTCTGAGGTTTTATGGTAGCTCTCCTGGGTGCAGCCAAAACATGGGAGCCACTACATGAACATGGGAGTGCAGTTAGTATCCCATGTATACATATGTTTCGGCCCTTAAGTTTGCATTAAGGTTGTAGAGGCTGCCAGACCAGCATATGATCCTGAGTCAACAAGACATATTGCATGGAGTTTAATTACTTGCTGGTAGCTTCAAAACTGGTAATGAAGTTGACATTTAAGTTTCTGCATTAATATGTGGGTATTCTTAAGTGCACGGACATACGATATATATATACGCCTTCGTGGCTAATTCCTTTATTTAAATGCTTGTAGACGAATAAACTAGTATGCACTCTATACACAGCTATGTATACGTACAGAGTGCATACTATAGTAGCTAGCTAGCTGCTATAGCTAGTAATGAAATAGGTTAAACTTGGCACCTGCAGCTGCGCAGGTGCATGCAGGTCATCTGATTTGTAATATTAATGGTATACTCATGATGATAGACTTTTGCTGATTTCTTTACATCTCCTACTACTCTCCCACTAGTCTGAGGCTTCATATGCTCATCCTATGTCAGTCCCACATGGATCCCATACAAATCCCACGTGCTTCCTGGGATCATTGTTGGATGTCCCAGATCATTCCCATATCAATCCCACATCATTCCCGTATCAATCCCACATCGATCCCACTCAGTCTGTCCCAGATCGATCCCATAAAAGTCCCACATCGATCCCACAAATTCTATCCCACATCATTCCCAGATCGATCCCACATCGATCCCACCAAAATCCCACATCGATGTGGGATCGATGTGGGATCGGAAATTCCGGTCCCAGAATCGTACACTTTGGTCACACAATCCCACATCGATCCCAAATTCAATCCCACATTGATCCCACATCGATCCCAAATTTTCAGAGTTCAATCCCACATCGATCCCACATCTATCCCACACTGTGGGATCGTTTTGGGATCGATGTGGGACTTTTAGCAGCTGGTGGGATCAATGTGGGATCAATGTGGGATAATTTCGTTCTCCCAGTGGTAATGGCATCATCAAAACAGAATTTGTAGAATTTAGAATTGATATAAAAATCCCTGTGACTCACACTCTTTGAGTAAGTGAACTGTGCCCAAGTGAAAGCTTGTAGAAGTGGACGAAACACGACCAAGCAAACGGGACAGGAGCTTGATAAGGGCACTCAAGACTCTGTTACAATAACTACTAATCTAACGATGTTGCATTACCTGTGACTCACACTCTTTGAGTAAGTGAACTGTGCCCAAGTGAAAGCTTGTAGAAGTGGACGAAACACGACCAAGCAAACGGGACAGGAGCTTGATAAGGGCACTCAAGACTGACTGATCCCTTGGACACTTCCTATATATACTAACTAAGGAGACTACTCATTTATTAGCCTCCTGACAGGTTTGCAACTCCAGATCTTAAGAGAGTACGGGCACGATCAAGTTTGCAGGCCATCAGTACTATGCACTGGAATTTCAATGTACCTCATGATTCGACATGTTCGTCGATGAATTGTACGAATCTCGGTCGATGCTAATATCGAATCTAAGTGACTCGAAACTTTAACTCACCACCGAGATGAACCTCGAATCAACCACCAAGGACCGCAGGACTTAAAATCTCACGATCGATGAGGTCCGGTATAAGTATACCTTAATAGAAAACAATAGAAAACAACCAGAAAACAGCCCGAAATTGTACCAGGGCCTCTATAAATCACTATGAGTGTCAATTTACCTTAAAGTACCATACAGTACAAACCCACCCAAGTGAACTAAAATTGTACCTTAATGTTCACGAGCATTTTTAAGATTATAAACCCTTGAAATGAATTGATGTGGCTCACAAACATGCTAATATGAAATGACCCAACATGTTAAAGAAATACCTAAGGTATACATGTTAGTGTCCATTTTTCTAACACTACAAGCTAAGTTTAACACTCTCGAGCTTTTCCCCGAGTGCAGAGCATTGAAAGGCTTTAGTGGGGCCATAGACTTTGCCATATTGAGTGAACGTGTTCTCATTCAGGTAGACGGGCCTGGACACTACGGCACACTAGGCTTAAATAAGGCAAAGAGTACTGACCAAGAAGCCGTCGACGCAAGGTGCAACACATGTGCGCTGCAACAAGGGTGGCATATGCTCAGGATACATGTCGACGACTTGTATGAATGTGAGTCACTCATAGGGGACGTCTTATGTGTTGCAAGGGCAGGCTCAACTCTGACTGAGGCTGATTGTTCATGGCAATTTAGTCGCATGACGTGGTCGCCTTCGTATGGCCGGTCTAGAAAGGTTCTCATAAGGTCATCGGTTGGACATGTGCTACGCACCGTGTAAAGCCGGGAATGGTCCGTTGTCCCCGTAAGCTTGAAGATGCCAACACTCCCAACGCCATGCATGACTCCTCCCAAATAGTGGACCCGGTATGCTGCCTTCTTCATGACATGCGAGCTGGTGATGGGTGGCAGTTAGACCCCCTTCTTTGCATAAAATGATAAGCCGCCTTCCCTCTTTAGCTCAAAAGAAGAATCATCTACAAAAACTGTAGACCGAAGCTTCTTCTTTGCTATTCTTCTCAACTGTGCCGCCGCTGCTCTCCTCTTCTCCGTCTGATGGTTGTTGAGAAGCTTGCGGATCCCCACCTTACGCTTCACGAGATCGGGGTCCGCTGCTCGAATGGCACGCTCCAAGGTCCTCCTGTGTACTCCTAGCTGGTCCACTCGCTGTTTGATGGTGGGGTGGGCGTGAAGGAAGCCCTTAAGACTTGTGTGGTATACCGACTGACCAGCTGGGTTGAGCTTTCCAACAATTTTGTCTGCAATCTCTTTTGCCAAGGCTGCCGGCACTCTGCGAAAGCGTCCGCATCGGGGCCTATCTTTCGTGCTTGCATACTTCTCCAATTTTGTCCACCATCGCTTGCAGAACTGTCCAGGCCTTGGAGGAGCATCACCCTTCAGATGGGCAACAAGCATTTCTCCAGCTTTGGCTGCATTGAAATTTGCTTGCATGTAGAATCGAGCCCCTGCACTTCGGACATCTAGCGGCCACCCCATTTCCGCGACGGCCAAGTCCTACATGATGTGTAACGCCCGAAGTCAGTTACGTCTCACGTACGCCCAGATGTAACCTCAAATTTTGCATGCCAAGTCCTTACATATGTAGCTTCAATGCTATGTAAAGGGGCCAGCATACATGCACGTGGCAGCAATGAAAGGGGCATGTCCTCGTGTGCTACACCCAAGGACAAATATTTTGTGCGGTTTTTTGGAGGTCCACCGTTTTGACGAATTGATTGGCAAAATGTGGGAATTTGTAGAGGGATAGTGGCCCCTTTGGAATCAGTACTCTATGAGCTATTTTTGAGATATGAGTTTGTGCCTGCCCCGGACTTGTGTACTTGACAAAATGAGCCGTGCGTGCCGGCGTGGCAGGTTGACTGATTGATTCGAAAAGGGGGCCCACTTTTCGACAGCACCACACACAAGCGCAGTAAGTACGTTCCAAGAAAGACACCCTTCATGTTGTGTGAATAGGGCTACTGATTGCGTGTTCTTAGTTTAAAGCGCACTCCTTCTTCCCTCGCATCTGTACACGATTTTCACAAGTTGACACCGTTTTCACTAGAAAAGCTCGCGTTTTGCAGCATATTGCTTGGGCTTTGTTGTTGATAGATTTGAGAAGCAGTTTTGTGTCAGGGGTGCGTGGCAAGGGAAGGACCTGAGCTCCTTTGAGTGCCTCTGTGGGGGCCGGGGAAAAGCGGTTTGTCCTTTGGCACGGGAGGCTCGGACTAGGTGGTGTTTTGTTGGACTAGGGCTCCTACAGTTGAGAGCTGCAAATCAGGGGGCCATCTTTAATTAGGCATATAAGAAAGCACACGGCTGCAAACAGAAATACAAGCTCCCCGTGAGGTAGCCCAACGAACAGCCTTGACAATACATTTAACTTGGGTGAATCCCATGCCTGGCACATGCGCTATAGCACTTTCCCTCGAAGGCAGTGTTGCACAAAATTTTTGCCCTTGGGTGATATGAGTCAAGGACTGATTGGCAACAAAAGACAAGCACCCGGAGTGCTCTTATAGTCCCAACCAAGTGCCTTGTCTGTTTGAGACGGCATCATAAAGGCTTTCTCAGCAAAACGTGTTGAGTTACCACATTACCTCTATCTAGCAAAGCTTGGCTTGTGGTGGAGAAGTGTGAGGTTATGGGCTTGGCGTATTCGTGTATGGCGCCGGACACGAAGGGCGCTTAGTCGGTGTTACGTCTGCTGTGTGTGTGTAGCAGACCGTAACACATATGAGTCAAGGACTGATTGGCAACAAAAGGCAAGCACCCGGAGTGCTCTTATAGTCCCAACCAACCTTGTCCGTTTGAGACGGCACCATAAAGGCTTTCTCAGCAAACGTGTTAAGTTACCACATTACCTCTATCTAGCAAAGCTTGTCTACGTAGTTGGGCAGAACTCTGAGTTCTGCCATCAATTACTCATTCCAACTAATTGTGTCCAGCTCAATGTTCTCCATCATAAAGCCAAAATTACTCTTCTGAGGGAAAGGAACAAGAAATCTTATACAACACAACACTTCCCCTTGCCTTTTCCTCACAAAACCTTGGCCAAACCTAGAGAACTACGATGTCCCTCAAACACTTCTCTAGTCAAGGGTTTCGTGAAAATGTCTGCAACATTTCTTGCAGATGCAATGTACCTGATGTCAACCTGCCCCTTTGCAATAGCTTCACGTGCAAAGGAAGCTAACTGCAATGTGCTTGGTGTGCTTGGAATGCACTGGATTCCTGAGGTGATTAATGCACCCTTGATTATCATAATGGATTTTAACAATCCAAGGTGAGACACCAATTTCCTCCGGAAATCCTCTCATCCAATTTGCTTCCTTCACAGCTGTACTAGCAGCCATAAATTCAGCTTCAACCGTTGATGTGGCGACAGCAGACTGCTTCTTGCTCCCCCACACAACTGCACCACCAAAGACTGAGATGACAATGCATGTTGTGGAAAACCGGTGATCCTGATCACCACCATAATCTGCATCAACAAATCCCTCCAATTTCTGTATCCTTGCCTCCGAGAACCAGAACCGGCTCTCTCGTTCCCTTCAGATATTTCAGCACACGGATGGCTTCATTCCAATGTGCTGTAGTGGGTGTCAATCGGTACCGTGAGAGCACTCCCACTGTTCGTGCAATGTCAAGCCGAGTGGTATTTGCTATGTACAATAGTAATAACCCACAAGCTCACAGTATCGATGCCCAGGAGGTAGAAGGCTCCCGGCGCCGACACTGTCACTCCCATCCTTAGGAGCAGGCCTCTGAGATGTCACAAAATCTTTAGTCATTGGGGTATCAGGTCCCAATGACTCCTGATCGAGCCCAAAATTTCCACAAGACCATCAATCTTGGGAATACAACTCAAAGAGATCAGACCTTTCTCTCTATCCCTCATCACTTGGCAACCCAAGAAATCCTTCACTTCACCCAAATCATGAAAGGTGAATTCTTTTTTAAGCAACCCCTTCACTCTGTCAACCTCACTCATGGCCTTGGATACAATCAGCAGATCATCTACATAGATTAGCACATACGACTTGCCTCCATCCACAGAGCACTTCACATACACTCTTGCATCACTCTTGCACACCTTATACCCCATGACTTCCAGCTTGTCATTCAGGGTCTTATGCCAAGCACGAGGAGCCTGCTTTAGGCCATTAAGGGCCTTTTCAGGCGGCAGACAGTATTTCGATCACCATTTTCAAACCCAGGAGCTTGGGTGACATACACCTCCTCTTCCAGCTAATTGTGTCCAGCTCAATGTTCTCCATCATAAAGCCAAAATTACTCTTCTGAGGGGAAGGCACAAAAAATCTTATACAACACAACACTTCCCCTTGCCTTTTCCTCACAAAACCTTGGCCAAACCTAGAGAACTACGATGTCCCTCAAACACTTCTCTAGTCAAGGGTTTCGTGAAAATGTCTGCAACATTTCTTGCAAATGCAATGTACCTGATGTCAACCTGCCCCTTTGCAATAACTTCACGTGCAAAGGAAGCTAACTGCAATGTGCTTCGTGTGCTTGGAATACACTGGATTCCTGAGGTGATTAATGCACCCTTGATTATCATAATGGATTTTAACAATCCAAGGTGAGACACCAATTTCCTCCGGAAATCCTCTCATCCAATTTGCTTCCTTCACAGCTGTACTAGCAGCCATAAATTCAGCTTCAACCGTTGATGTGGCGACAGCAGACTGCTTCTTGCTCCCCCACACAACTGCACCACCAAAGACTGAGATGACAATGCATGTTGTGGAAAACCGGTGATCCTGATCACCACCATAATCTGCATCAACAAATCCCTCCAATTTCTGTATGCTTGCCTCCGAGAACCAGAAACGGCTCTGTCGTTCCCTTCAGATATTTCAGCACGCGGATGGCTTCATTCCAATGTGCTGTAGTGGGTGTCATTTGGTACCGTGAGAGCACTCCCACTGCCTGTGCAATGTCAAGCCGAGTGGTATTTGCTATGTACAATAGTAATAACCCACAAGCTCACAGTATCGATGCCCAGGAGGTAGAAGGCTCCCGGCGCTGACACTGTCACTCCCATCCTTAGGAGCAGACCTCTGAGATGTTACAAAATCTTTAGTCATTGGGGTATCAGGTCCCAATGACTCCAGATCCAGCCCAAAATTTCCACAAGACCATCAATCTTGGGAATACAACTCAAAGAGATCAGACCTTTCTCTCTATCCCTCATCACTTGGCAACCCAAGAAATCCTTCACTTCACCCAAATCATGAATAGTGAATTCTTTTTTAAGCAACCCCTTCACTCTGTCAACCTCACTCATGGCCTTGGATACAATCAGCAGATCTTCTACATAGATTAGCACATACGACTTGCCTCCATCCACAGAGCACTTCACATACACTCTTGCATCACTCTTGCGCACCTCATACCCCATGACTTCCAGCTTGTCATTCAGGGTCTTTGTAATATTCTTGCAAAGGATGGCCGTGCACCGACGAAAGTGCTAGTATGGTCCGAACACCATACCATATACTGTGCGAGCCTACGAGGCTACACCTAGTACCAATGTACCGCCCGGCACGTGCAGGGACGAGCCCCGGCACCGTCTGCCTACCGGCGCGCTACATTCTCCCCCTCCTAGGTGACCAAGCTCCTGCGAGGTCCTAAGAGGAGATGTCCAGAGAGTTGCTTTTATGCCTTATGTGAGAAGACACCCTAGAGAATCGCTTCAACGCCTCGTGGAACTTGTAGCGCAACCATCAGCCAAAGGCCGTCATCATATGGTCACTCCCCTATGGGGTACACAGCTCTCACCTCCCGACGTAAGCCTCATCTCTCTTTCTCTTCTCACTATCCAGCGTAAGCTTCCTCTCTCCCTCTCTCCTCCCCCCAAAGACACGTTGCCCACCACGAGGCCCACGTGGTGAACGGGTCTATGGACCAACGCCAGGCAAGGAGCAGAGGCAACTGGGCCAGGCAGACAAAAGAAGTCTAATGTGTCGCAACACAAAATAACAAATCCTTCATTAAGCAATGATGGAAGCAAAACCAGCATGCAAAGCTCAATCCACATTTATGGCATTTTCCAACGGCCCCATAAATGCAGTACTAAGCAAACCGAGCACTAAAAGAGACTGTGAAAATAGAAAGCATTTTCAGCTCCATGCTACTCGGCGCCAATCAACAAAGCAAGACCTCTTCATATCCGTGTAAGATCGGCATCCGGAAAAGTTGACACTTTACCACCGAAATCCCAACGATATGCTCGAAACACCAAAGTTTCATTAAGGCAATGCAAGTTGAAAAACAATTGCAAAGGATTAGCAACCCAAAGCAAACCAAACGAGGGGAAGCGCACACTCACCATCGTGAAGTGCCACCTTCCTCCCCCACCGTCCCCACGGAAACGGCGGAGCCACACGCCATTAGAAAGATTACAGAAAAATCCGAACTTTCTTGCTTGGATCCACACACCAAGCTTGGCGTCGACCTTCGCAGGCCAGAACCATCCCCGTCATCCGAACTTATATGGGTGCGAAGAACGGATTCTCCCAACCAAAGTCCGTGAAGCTGAGACCAAGGTGTTGTTGATCCTTCGATCTAGTGGGAAACAACCCAAATAGGACGACAGGCAGCAACGAAGACACACTTAAGCATCGACACCATCCGCAAGACACACTTAAGCGTCAAGCGGGATCAACAACCAACATCGCAAGTCCACCGACTTGGATATGGGCCACCAAAATGTAATATTCTTGCAAAGGATGGCCGTGCACCGACGAAAGTGCTAGTATGGTCCGAACACCATACCATATACTGTGCGAGCCTACGAGGCTACACCTAGTACCAATGTACCGCCCGGCACGTGCAGGGACGAGCCCCGGCACCGTCTGCCTACCGGCGCGCTACAGTCTTATGCCAAGCACGAGGAGCCTGCTTGAGGCCATTAAGGGCCTTTTCAGGCGGCAGACAGTATTTCGATCACCATTTTCAAACCCAGGAGCTTGGGTGACATACACCTCCTCTTCCAGCTAATTGTGTCCAGCTCAACGTTCTCCATCATAAAGCCAAAATTACTCTTCTGAGGGAAAGGCACAAAAAACTTATATAACACAACACTTCCCCTTGCCTATTCCTCACAAAACCTTGGCCAAACCTAGAGAACTACGATGTCCCTGAAACACTTGTAATGTTAACACGGGTGGAGCGTTGCCCGGCGTATCTGCTGCGGATAAAATTTTTGTTTGGGGGGTGCGAATTTGGATAAGGGTCGGATCGCCAGATCACCTCGGAAGGGATCAGAAGTTATCCTCAATGCCAAAGGCACCAAGGGGTACTACAGACAAGGGGTCAGAGGCAAGCCTCAATAATTTGGGTTGATTGATCAGATCGGATTACAAAGATGGGACTTTCAATGACGCACAAGCCCAGTGCGGAGCTGCCAGTCGTGCAAGCCAGATCCTCTTCGTCGGGATGGGCGCACGACACTGAAGCAAAAACTGATTTGAAACTGAGGAGGCACCCCTATTTATAGTCCTAGCGAGCCAAACGAGCGTCTCCCCAATTATGGGTGCGCATAGCGTAATACTACTACGAGAGGCAATAAATTGACAATAAATGCAAAGTATAGCTTCAGGAAACTTCTAATTAATTGATCGGAGCTGCAGGGAATGTTCGCGAGACTTCTAAAGAAGCTTCCGAGCCGATGTTCGCTCGGAGAGACAAGAGCGTGTGAGAAACTGCCTTATTACGCGTCAAATATGGCCTGAAAGTCAAAGCTGTACAACCCAACCGAGATCACCGCGTTCAAACCGAGAACCGCGATCCGGATCCGAGGAATGACAACCGTTAGGTACGGAAACTAAAGCTGTACGAAACTGTCACAAACCGTTCGAAATTTGTTCATAAAATAAGAGAAAATAGTCAGTTAAGGCACACAGAACCACAAGGACCCAGGTTCACACCACATCTGTAATGTTTCCCCCTCCTTAAAATCTGGAGCGGGGTGGGAGACCCGCCGGTCCGCAATGAAAACAGTAGATTTGTATTATTCACTTATTGAGGTAGTGCAAATTACGTGCTCTATCCGAGAGTCTTGGTAATTGCTGTCGCTTCATTGAAGAAATTGGAGGAAGCTATCCGGGTTCAAGACTCATCATCGAATTGGATTCCTTCTGCTCGGCTATAGGAGGTAGTGGTGCTGGTCCTTCCCCCTCCTGTGTCGCCGTTGGTTGGTTGGCAAGGGCTGCGTTGGCTGTAGAGGGCCCTTGAGTTTGTAATACGAGCACCTGTACCATTTCCGGACCTTGTATGCCCTGTAATTTCCATGAATCATGCCCTTCACGGCACTCAGACGATTTGAGGTGGCTGACCAAAGCCGAGTCAAGGGTCCCATCAGGCTTTATGTTGTGTTAATTAATTTTATGCCTTTCCCTCAGAGGAGTAATAATGGCAAGTCTCCGTATGAAGACAATACCAATTAGGAAAGAGAGGCAGAACCCTGAGTTCTGCCAGGCAATACATGCATTTGAACGAAGACTATCATAACGCAAGTTACAGACACGTTTGTAGAAAGGAGGCATATGGGGCAAGCACGGATAGGGAAGGCACTTGGTTGGAACTATAGTGGCACTCCGGGTGTCTATCAATCAGTTGCTAACCAGTCCTTGACTTGTATATGTCCATGCCTACTTAACAACGCACAAGTAGGAGGACATCGTCTAACACCCTCCGTGCCGCCACCATGCAGGTGACTTAATCCTTATTGTATTCCTGGATTTAGCACTCAGATGAACATTGTTAGAACATGTTAGACATATAGAGTTGAGTTTAGCTCATCGGACAAAGTAATGAACACGACCTGGGTGAGAGCAGGTTAGGCGTGTTTGAACTGCGTCACCTTGTTAGGAGAGATGAGAGATATTGTAACACTTGGTTGGAACTATAGTGGCACTCCGGGTGTCTATCAATCAGTTGCTAACCAGTCCTTGACTTGTATATGTCCATGCCTACTTAACAACGCACAAGTAGGAGGACATCGTCTAACACCCTCCGTGCCGCCACCATGCAGGATACGCCAAGCCCAGAATATTTCAGGTTATGGGCCCACGGGCTCGGATGCTGAGAGTGGGTGGCGCCTAAATCGGAGCTCACTAGACTGTGAATGGCGAAGAAGCGGACAAAGCAAACAGCCAGGAAGACCACCAACCTCAACGTTCCAGCGCGCTTGAGATCAGGACCTCCGTCATACAACGAACTAATCAGAGAAGGAGGACAACGTGGAGACCGCAATCCTGACGAGAGAGCCTTTATCGTCAAAGACTACATCTTTCACCTTCACGTTGGCTGTCCGTTAGCTCAACCCACCTGGTTCAGAAGTAAGATCTTGCTGCTACCTTGCGAGTACTGGAGTTATAAGACAACTGGGGAATTATGACTTCCAAGAAGAAAGGATCATCAGCTAGTGGAGCATCAACGTCAAGCAGTGAACCAGCCTCATCCACACCCATCAGAGAACCGTGTACTCCCAGCACCTCAAGAGGCAGCGGAGATGAGCTGCCCAAGATTATCCCAACAAATGTCAAGGTACACATAAAACTGAAGGAACGGGGGACAAATATTATTGTTTGGAAGAATGCATTTTTGGCAGCAAATGAGTCAAAAGGGTCTTTGCCTGCCATCCTGGAGGCTATGCCTGGTACAGCACATGACGCAGCCGCAATGTTACTGATTTATGAGTCAGTCCCAGAGGAATGGCTGGGACCTCTGTCTAATCTGCCCTCTGCTTATGATGCATATGAGTTCATCTGCAGAAAGTTTATTGGTGGATATAATATCGAGGCCAATGCAGATTGGCTCCAAGAAATGAGCCAGGGAATGAAACATGACGAGACGATTTCGCAATATGTCAACAGAATGATCAACCTGAAGGCATGCCTTGACAGGAACAACCATGCTCTACTGGATGCACACGTTGCAACCCAGATTGTGCAGGGCTTGCCTGATGCAGCTAAAGAGCCAGGAATGATCACAACTGCTGCAGCACAACCCCTGGAGAAGCTGGCTGGACTTCTGCGCAACACAGCAGCTGCAGTGGGTTTTGATGAATATGCTCCTCGCCAACCAAGGGTTTTGGCTCTTGGACAAGGCTCCAGTGGAGCCAATACCCCACCAGCTGCCAGTGCAGTCCATCAGCAGGCCCAACCAACTGTCTCTGAGGCCAAGTCCGAGACTAAGGGCATCTGCAACTACTGCAATAAGAAGGGGCATTACTGGAGGGACTGTCGAAAGAGGAAGCGGGACGAGGAGACCCAACGGAACGTAGTGGCAGCGGTCCAACAATTGCAGGGAATGTGGCCACAGGGACCTCCACATATGGGTGGCCCACACCCTCCTGCAGCCCAGCTGGCGCACCCTGGACTGGATGCCTTTCCGGCATGGTTCCAACCCCCAGCTCCCCCACCTCCACCACCTGGAGGTATGCCATACATAATTTCCCTCAACATCCTGAAGACTCCTGTCAGAAATTCGTCTCTGCAATCCTGGCTGGTGGACAGTGGAGCATCTGTACATCTGGTGAATGATGTGACCCTACTACATAATCCAACTGTGCATGCCAAACCCATCCCATTACATCTGGCCACTTCAGATGCCACTGGAGGAATTGTAGCATCAGGCTCTGTCTGCATCCTCAGTCGAGTGGGAGTTCCCCTGTGGATACATCATGTTCAGTGTGTTCCTTCTGCAACCTCAAACATACTGTCAGTATCTGCAGCATTGCGGGATGGGGCAGTCTTTCGCACAGATGATGTTGGAGCGTTCACTGAAGTCTGTGGTCCAAACAGCTGGAGGTCTCGGATCAGTGCAGAGAAAGGGCTATTTTATATTCATCAAGTTGTAGCTCTGAGTCCCAGTGTTAACCACAGAAGAATTTCAGCTGCTGTGAAGTCCAAAACCCCCACCCAAAACTCACACAACTGTGCCAGACGATACCTCTGGCATAGCAGAATGGGACATCCAGGTGAAACATGGATGCAGCGCCTAACCAATGAGGACCTGGTCTCGGGACTTGATACATCCCTATGTCCCTGCTCCAATTGTCCAGTCTACTGTGAAGCATGTATTGAGGGAAAGACGTCTCGGCCTCCATTTGGAATAAGCAGTAGACCAGCTGTTGAACCACTTGACAGAGTACATATTGACACTGTGGGCCCCATTTTTCCTGCTGCAGTAACTGGTGAACGTTACTGGGTGACTGCTTTGGATGAGTCATCTCAGTTAAAGGCGGTCCTGCCTGTGAAGTCCAAAGATGCCATCAGTGCTGCTGTGAGGGACCTCATTCTATACTGGCAGACCCAGAAGAAAACCAAAGTGAAGTGTGTCCGGTGTGACCGTGGAACTGAATTTCTGAATGCCACGTTCAAAGAATTTTGTGCATCCCAGGGGACTAAATTGGAGACCTCAGCTCCTTACACCCCGCAACAGAATGGAGCGGCTGAAAGAGCCAATCGCACCCTCAAGGAACGTACCAGGACTCTTCTGGCTTTTGCAGCTGCCAGTCCAACGTTGTGGAAGGAGGCCCTGGAAACTGCATGCACCCTACTGAACATGGGTCCCAGTACCGGGAGGGACCGCACGCCATCAGAATTATTTTTTGGCTACAAACCAAATGTAACCCCACTGCGTACCTGGGGTTGCTTGGCCTTTGTGCACATTCCTGATGTCCAGCGCTCTGTGTTTTCCCCTAAAACTGTGCCAGGGATGCTTACTGGTTACTCAGCCTCCTCCAAAGCCTATCGGATCTATGTGGGAGGGGGTATCTGGAAGGAGAGCAGAGATGTGGTTTTCGTGGAGCACCTCAGGGGAGCCTCTCGGGTTGGCATGAGCGTTTCCTCAACACAGTCTACAGAGTTTCTGTGTCCTGAGCCCTCTGCAAGTGACACTCCCCCAGTCTTTCCCGGCACCTCCCCTGGCACAACCAACATCAGCCTTGAGACAGATCTTGATGACCCACACAGTGAGCCTGAGTACCTGCCAGCCTCCAGCAACCTCCCCACACAGCCTGTCACAGGACCCCCCAGTGAGGCTGAGCCCGAGCCTGAATCCAGAAGACTGTGTGACCCAGTGGAGATGGATCAAACCCTGGAGGCAGTACAGGCCTTAGCCAGAGGAGTGAGACAGGACTCCCACCTTCGACCGCAGATGGAGCGAGCCCAGGAGGTCCTCAGACCAACTAGGTCTGATTGCCGCAACCACCAATTGGATGGCCTGACCCGGGCTCAACGACACGAACAACGCACTGCCGCCAAAGACCTCCTGCTGCCACAGGAGAAGGGAGAGAGCAGAGAGCGAGAGGGGTTGACTGAATGTGACTCTCTGTCACAGGGACCAGGGGAAGTGCAGCTAGAGGGTGATTCACATGAGGGGCATGAATTGCATGTGAGTGCAGTGAGGGGGGCAGCTACATGCAAAGCTGCAAATGGTCCCGGGGAGCTGAGCAGTATGGGTGGGTCTTGTTCAGTGACTGAGAGAAATGTAAGAGATGTGACCATGCAGAGTTCTTCTGGCAACCCGTCCAGTCAGAGCACTCCTGGACGGGACTGTGGTGGCAGCCACCGGTCAGAGGAAGCATCATATGCTTTCTCTGCACCAGCCAAACATGATTGTGAGCGGGAGACAGGATCTGCATCCTTGACTCCATGTAAGGGACGAGAGGAGGAGGTGAATCAGGAGCACAGACATTGTGGAGACAGACCAAATTACAAGTGCTCACTGAGAGGTACCTGTGCCTGGGAGAGTGATGTCAGAGATGTGAGGTCACTCCCAACAGTGACATGCAGTCGGTCTGAGAGGCATGTGGATCACATAAATCAGGGGAAGTATGCAGACACTCTGCCATATCCCGATGTTGCTTGTGAGAGACCTGAAGAGTCTGAACTCTTGCAGGCATGTCAGAGTGTGTCTGAGGAGGTGAATCGGAAGTCTGGACAATGTGAAGGGATTCCAAATTACAAAGACTGTCCGAGAGGTACCTGTGCATGGGAGGATGATGTGAGGGATGAGCAGAGTAACTTGTGCAAAGCCAAGTGTGAGTCCAAGCGAGAGCGTGCTATGAGAGAGCATTCTACTTCTACTGGAGAGCCTGTGATGTGTAACTCAGCGAGTGTCAGTGGAAGAGTAGTGGGTTCTGGACAAAGTGAGAGAAAATCAGGCAATTCAGAGGAAAAGCACACAGGTGTCAGATTTGGGAAAATTCACGTTCCCTCTAATTTGAGAGAAGCACAGATGTCTCCCCAGTGGGAATACTGGAAGGCAGCTATGCAGGAAGAGCAAAATTCTCTAGATACTCATGAGGTCATGGAGTATGTTCCGAGACCTCGTGGACATAAGGTTATTCCAGTTCACTGGATATTTTCAGTGAAAATGGATGCACATGGCAATGTTATGAGATTCAAGGCCAGATTAGTGGCACAGGGATGCAGACAAATCCCTGGAGTGGATGTGATGGAGGTCTTTGCTCCTACTAGTAGCTATGGAGCTAGAAGAGCTCTGCTTGCTGTTGCTGCAAGAGAGGGCTGTGAAATTCATCAGGTGGACGTTAAGACCGCCTTTCTGAATGGTGAGCTCGAGGAGGAAGTATATGTAACGCAACCTCCTGGCTTTGAGAATGGTGATAAGAATATTGTGTGCCGATTGAGAAAGGCGTTGTATGGCCTGAAGCAGGCTCCACGTGCCTGGCACAAAACCCTGAATGACAAACTTGAAGTCATGGGGTATGAGGTGTGCAAGAGTGATGCGGGAGTGTATGTGAGATGCTCTACTGATGGAGGAAAGTCCTATGTGCTGATCTATGTTGATGATCTTCTGATAGTTTCCAAGGGCATGTCAGAAATCGAGAGAGTGAAGGGACTTCTCAAGAAAGAATTCACCATCCATGATCTTGGGGAAGTGAAGGATTTCTTGGGATGTCAAGTGATGAGAGATAGAGATAAAGGGCTGATCACCCTGAGTTGCATCCCTAAAATCGATGCACTTGTAGAGAAATTTGGCTTGGATCTTGAGTCAGTGGGACCTGATACTCCCATGACAAAAGATTTCGTAATGTCCCAAAGGCCTGCACCGAGAGATGGGAGCGACAGCATTGGTGCTGGCAGTCCACTACCTCCAGGTCACCGTTACTGTGAGTTAGTAGGGTCTCTTCTGTATATAGCCAACACCACACGTCCCGATATAGCTCAGGCAGTAGGTGTATTGTCTCGTTATCGCATATCTCCCACCACAGCACATTGGAATGAAGCCATCCGTGTGTTGAAGTATCTGAAAGGAACCCGAGATTTGGTTCTAACTCTCGGAGGGGGGGAGATAGAGCTAGAAGGCTATGTGGATGCCGACTATGGAGGTGATCAGGATCATCGCTTCTCTACCACTGGCTTTGTCCTCACTGTGTTTGGAGGAGCAGTAGTGTGGGGAAGTAAAAAGCAATCTGCTGTTGCCACTTCAACAGTGGAGGCTGAATTCATGGCAGCAAGTGCTGTTGTGAAGGAAGCAAATTGGCTGAGAGGTTTCCTGGAGGAAATTGGAGTGTTACCGTGGATAGTGAAGATTCATTGTGACAACCAAGGGTGTATAAACCACCTGAGGAATCCGGTGTACTCCAAACACACAAAGCATATTGCAATTAGCTGTCATTTCGCACGTGAAGCTATTGCAAAGGGGCAGGTTGAATTCAAGTACATTCAATCTGCTAGAAATGTGGCTGACATTTTTACCAAACCACTAGTTAGACAAGTGTTTCTGGGACATCGTAACTCACTGGGACTGGCCAAGTTTCTGTGAGGTAAAGGCAAGGGGAAGTGTTGTGTTAATTAATTTTATGCCTTTCCCTCAGAGGAGTAATAATGGCAAGTCTCCGTATGAAGACAATACCAATTAGGAAAGAGAGGCAGAACCCTGAGTTCTGCCAGGCAATACATGCATTTGAACGAAGACTATCATAACGCAAGTTACAGACACGTTTGTAGAAAGGAGGCATATGGGGCAAGCACGGATAGGGAAGGCACTTGGTTGGAACTATAGTGGCACTCCGGGTGTCTATCAATCAGTTGCTAACCAGTCCTTGACTTGTATATGTCCATGCCTACTTAACAACGCACAAGTAGGAGGACATCGTCTAACACCCTCCGTGCCGCCACCATGCAGGTGACTTAATCCTTATTGTATTCCTGGATTTAGCACTCAGATGAACATTGTTAGAACATGTTAGACATATAGAGTTGAGTTTAGCTCATCGGACAAAGTAATGAACACGACCTGGGTGAGAGCAGGTTAGGCGTGTTTGAACTGCGTCACCTTGTTAGGAGAGATGAGAGATATTGTAACACTTGGTTGGAACTATAGTGGCACTCCGGGTGTCTATCAATCAGTTGCTAACCAGTCCTTGACTTGTATATGTCCATGCCTACTTAACAACGCACAAGTAGGAGGACATCGTCTAACACCCTCCGTGCCGCCACCATGCAGGATACGCCAAGCCCAGAATATTTCACTTTAGCCACCGAGCCTTTCTTCTAGGGGCTGAGGGCCCCGTATTTTGAGTCAAAGATTCCTCCATTGGAGCCATACAGCCATATGCAGGCAAAGTTTGCGCCTCCGTGTGGATGTAGACGTGCTTAATGTCCATGCTGTTCTCGCTTTCTTCGGGTACGGACTCCGAGGCAAGCGCGTTTGTGGATTCATGTTCTACAATTTCCTCCTCTGAAGCTCCAAGTAGAGTCCCACTGTCCTTGTCGACCCTGACTAGCGTACTGCCTTCTTCCAGATCCATTGCTTGTAGTACTTCTCCATGGGAGCTTTCACCGGCCTCCACGTCCGGTTCGCCTTGCTTCTCTTGTAGGTTCTCTTGCTGTAGGTTGCCTTCTGGCTCTGTCTTGTCCGGAAGGTCCTCTTCTGATTCCACCTCGACCAATTCCGGAAGGTCCGTAAGGTCCTCCTTGATACGAACACAGTAACGAGCCGATGTCTTGTCGTTACCAACATTGATCCCAACCCGTCCCACGAGGTATGGGTCGATTCTGAAGGTCATTTCTTGTTTGGAGAAGCTGATGTCGGCCTTAGCTTGCGATAGCCAATCAGTGCCCAGTAGTATGTCGTAGGTCGTGGCACCGCTCACATAGACATCGAGGGGGATCTCAAGACCATCCACCCCAACCTTCAAGCGGCGCAACACTCCCCAAGGGGCAGAAGATTTCCCATCCGCACATAAAAACTTAAGCCGGGAGGGCTCAATCTGGTCCCATAGATTTAACCGCCTGGCAACAGCCTGCGACATCATGGTGTTGGTAGCTCCTGTGTCAATGACACCATCCTCAAAAACAACGCCGTTGATCAGCACAGGCACACGTGCCACCGTAGTGGTCACACCTGCCCGTTGAAATTCTGTGTGGGTTGTGTAGCCTCGATGAATTGACGCGCGATCGCCTTGAGTTCGTCTTCGCTAGTGCTGCTAGATAAGGTCACGACTTCCTCCTGAGCTCCAACGGTACTTCGGTTGCGGGTGCGGCAAGATTTGCTCCTTGATTCCTTGAGTTCAGCTATAACCCTTTCAAACTCGTCATCACTTACGTGGTTGAGGTACGTTTGTACCGACAACTTCATTGGTAAGCTCTTGATTTGTTGAACTGGTTCCGTAGGACCAGTGGTGGTTGTTGGACGCCGGTAAACTACACGGTCAGGCAAAGCTGGCAAGGCTCCTAGATCGATGGGATGCCGAGTCACTGTTGCCCGCCTTTCTGGTAGTGGCGCTGGAGTTGGTGGGGTAGGTTGTGTAGGTCCAGTTACCCGAGTAGGGCGCCGCGCTTCATCGGGTCGGTCACTAGGGACACCCACTGGGTCCACATTAGCATCTTCCCAATTGTTTGGCCTCCTCTTTAACGGTACTGACTGGGCTTCCGGTGCGTCTTCGGCGGCTCTCTTACCGTAGGCTTCTGCAACTGCAGTGTGGCCGTCAGTTGGGGGTTCAGCTTGCTCATGGGGGGTCTCTGGTTCGTCCACAAACTGAGTAAAGTGGGCAGTCACAGCTCCACTCTGTAACTCAGCAAGTTGTACCTTCATTCTCTCGAACTCCCATGCAAGGGCAGAAATGTCAGGTTCCTTGGGGTTTTGGTTTGAATTTGGATTGCATCTGGTTGGCGCCGGCGGTTGGTTTACCAGAAGGTTCCGGGGTTCTTGCTCTCGGCGGCAGTCCTGGTTGTCCCTAGGCCTAGGGGCCCAATTTCGTTCACGTTCCCGGTCTTGTTGCGGTGGCAGTTGTAGCAATGGCTGCTGCTGTTGCCTTTTGAAGTTTCCTCCACGCTGGTTGCGGTTATCATTCCATTGCTGGCGCCTGTTTTCTTCCAAGGGGTTAGGGAAGACAGCTATCCCTACTGGGGCAACCCCAAAGGATTGCTCGTAGTTCGAGGCCAACTTAATGACCTCTGACAACGTCCCAGCAGGAGAAGCCATCAAAACTCGCTCCCTAAGCGGCGGGATAAGTCCTTTGATAAAAAGCTGTATAATCATTCGTGCAGGCAAAGGGTCTTGCAGGTATCGGATGAGGTTGCGAAGTCGGTCAGCGTAACTCCTTACTGGTTCTTCCTCTCTTTGAATGCATGCGTCGATCCTCTGAGTGAGTGTATACTCGTCCAAACCAAATCTCTCCAAGAGGGCATCTTTACATTCCTCCCACGAATGGATCTCAAGCTCATAAGCTCGAAACCATTGATATGCATCCTCCCTGAGTGCATACTTCACCAAGCGAAGGATACGGTCTTCCGGAGGGTTGGCCACCTCCAAGTACAGCTCAAAACTTTCGATCCAATGAAACGGGTCCTCGTTAGGCCGCCCGTAAAAGCGCTCTAGCTTCACCTCATTGCGAGGGTTATCAGCGAAGTCCATGGTTTAAAGTGGAGAAAAATCTGCTGATGTGGTATGTGTTGACGGGTGTAAGACGCGTGACGTTAGCCCTTAATTGGCAATAGTCACAATAATTTGCTTAAGAAGGCAAAGATTGCCGGAGGATAGCCAAAGCCATCTTAAATTAATGGTGTAACACTAGCCCTTCAGGCGATAGTTACAATAAGTTTACTGGAAACGTGACTTCAGCCACGTCAGAAGTTCCGGTTCAGAGAATAGAATAGGGTATCTATGCTTAACCCTAATCTCCCTGGACGGCAAGCCAAACACGGGTGGAGCGTTGCCCGGCGTATCTGCTGCGGATAAAATTTTTGTTTGGGGGGTGCGAATTTGGATAAGGGTCGGATCGCCAGATCACCTCGGAAGGGATCAGAAGTTATCCTCAATGCCAAAAGCACCAAGGGGTACTACAGACAAGGGGTCAGAGGCAAGCCTCAATAATTTGGGTTGATTGATCAGATCGGATTACAAAGATGGGACTTTCAATGACGCACAAGCCCAGTGCGGAGCTGCCAGTGGTGCAAGCCAGATCCTCTTCGTCGGGATGGGCGCACGACACTGAAGCAAAAACTGATTTGAAACTGAGGAGGCACCCCTATTTATAGTCCTAGCGAGCCAAACGAGCGTCTCCCCAATTATGGGTGCGCATAGCGTAATACTATTACGAGAGGCAATAAATTGACAATAAATGCAAAGCATAGCTTCAGGAAACTTCTAATTAATTGATCGGAGCTGCAGGGAATGTTCGCGAGACTTCTAAAGAAGCTTCCGAGCCGATGTTCGCTCGGAGAGGCAAGAGCGTGTGAGAAACTGCCTTATTACGCGTCAAATATGGCCTGAAAGTCAAAGCTGTACAACCCAATCGAGATCACCGCGTTCAAACCGAGAACCGCGATCCGGATCCGAGGAATGACAACCGTTAGGTACGGAAACTAAAGCTGTACGAAACTGTCACAAACCGTTCGAAATTTGTTCATAAAATAAGAGAAAATAGTCAGTTAAGGCACACAGAACCACAAGGACCCAGGTTCACACCACACACTTCTCTAGTCAGGGGTTTCGTGAAAATGTCTGCAACATTTCTTGCAGATGCAATGTACCTGATGTCAACCTGCCCCTTTGCAATAGCTTCACGTGCAAAGGAATCTAACTGCAATGTGCTTGGTGTGCTTGGAATACACTGGATTCCTGAGGTGATTAATGCACCCTTGATTATCATAATGGATTTTAACAATCCAAGGTGAGACACCAATTTCCTTCGGAAATCCTCTCATCGAATTTGCTTCCTTCACAGCTGTACTAGCAGCCATAAATTCAGCTTCAACCGTTGATGTGGCGACAGCAGACTGCTTCTTGCTCCCCCACACAACTGCACCATCAAAGACTGAGATGACAATGCATGTTGTGGAAAACCGGTGATCCTGATCACCACCATAATCTGCATCAACAAATCCCTCCAATTTCTGTATCCTTGCCTCCGAGAACCAGAACCGGCTCTCTCGTTCCCCTTCAGATATTTCAGCACACGGATGGCTTCATTCCATTGTGCTGTAGTGGGTGTCAGTCGGTACCGTGAGAACACTCCCACTGCCTGTGCAATGTCAAGCCGAGTGGTATTTGCTATGTACAATAGTAATAACCCACAAGCTCACAGTATCGATGCCCAGGAGGTAGAAGGCTCCCGGCGCCGACACTGTCACTCCCATCCTTAGGAGCAGGCCTCTGAGATGTCACAAAATCTTTAGTCATTGGGGTATCAGGTCCCAATGACTCCAGATCCAGCCCAAAATTTCCACAAGACCATCAATCTTGGGAATACAACTCAAAGAGATCAGACCTTTCTCTCTATCCCTCATCACTTGGCAACCCAAGAAATCCTTCACTTCACCCAAATTGTTAGAGGGATTCCGGTACAGTCGTAACGCCGGATCTCTGTCGCGGCGTGACGCGCCCTTATGGGACGAAGCACCGTGGAGTAGGAAGGAGGGTGTGACGTGTGTTAATTAGAGTTAGACTAGAATATAGCATATATTATGGGAAAGGGACTTGGACGTGGAAGGTGGTCTGGGCGGTTGCTCCTTTGTAACTATCTTGCGTTTCTTTCCTAAACTCTTCCGCCGGATCCTCCCTAACAGCTGGTATCGGCGAGGGGCTAGGCCCCTCTCCGGCCACGGAGAGTGTGTATAGTAGTTCTAAAAATAGTTATACATCAATTGAGGACGAGCTTTGCGGTATCTGTGGTGCGTTAGCGCGGGTTTCACTCGGCGCCCCGTTGGGGCCTCCGCCTGGGTTAACACGGTCTCATTCCTTCGCACGAGCAGTAAAAATGGCTCAAAGACAACAAATAATAGCAGCAATACAGGCGGACAATGCCGCTATGAACGAGCGCATGGATGTCTTGCGAGGCCAACTCGACGATCTGCTCCATCGGGAAGAAGAACGACAACAAGCTAGAGAAGGCGAAGCAGAGGTTCGTCCCGTTGCCATAAGGGCTCATTTACCAGAAAAGTTTGAAGGTCGAAAAGATGATTGGCAACAATTCATGGCTGATGTCCGTTCGTATTGCGTACTAACGAAGGTGCCACAAGCTTTGCGAGTGGATTATGCGTACAGGTGCTTAGGAAAACTACCTAGGAAGGTATGGCTGTCCAAAAGAGCTGCTTTTGAAAGAGCAAATCCTAATGAAGAGGTAACGTTGGATATTATGAACGAATTGATGCCAAGTGTGTATGATAGCCAAGATAGAGCTACCACAGCCCGTAATAAACTTGATATTGTGTATCAAGGCAATGAGCCTTTGTCAAAATATGTAGAAAGAATCACTACTTTGTTTGGAGAGGTTGAAGCACATGAAACTTTGTCTATGGGTGAAAAGTTGCATCGCTTTAAAAAGGGCCTGCGAGAAGAATTGCAAGACAAAGTGTCAAAAGTTATGGGCAGTGGCGTATCCTGTAAGCAAGCAGACAGGTCGTAAGTTCGTGCTCTCCAGCTACAGTCCTTGACGACTGTCTGCTCTTTTAGACACATGCAACTGCATGAACAAGACTGGCATCCTTATGTGCCCAGTATCTTTCCAAACCAGTTCCGTTACATGTTGATCTGTCAATGAGCATCTACACACGGATAAGCTCCTGACGGCTGAAAGCAAGTACCTTCCTATACTCAATCAAGACTCCGTCCCTTAGCTGTTTGGGAGACTTGATTGTCCACTAAGATGGTTCGCTTACAAACAAGCAATCAAACATGAACACATTACCAATACACATCCTGCGTCACCGCACCTGTAAGCAAGCAGACAGGTCGTAAGTTCGTGCCTCTCCAGCTACAGTCCTTGACGACTGTCTGCTCTTTTAGACACATGCAACTGCATGAACAAGACTGGCATCCTTATGTGCCCAGTATCTTTCCAAACCAGTTGCTCGACTATGCGGTGATCGCAGCTTTAATAGTCCTTTCACGCTAACGCGTAATCTAAATCAGATTGTACCTTATGTTCGAAATAGACCTCATCCGAACGTGTCTTGAGGTACCTTATGTGGATAGTGGACCCGTATCCTAATAATGTACATTTGAAGATCACCTAAAGCACAAGGCATTCTATAATGTATGTTCACAACTCAACACTTCCCCTTGCCTGCATGCTTTATGTGTATCTTCTCAAACCTAGTGAATCACGATGACCAACAAACACGGGCTTAGCAAGTGGCTTGGTCATAATGTCAGCCACATTTCGAGCAGATTCTACATAGAGGATATCTACCTGCCCAAGTGCCATAGCTTCCCTAGCATAGTGGAAGCTTACTGCAACATGCTTTGTGAATTTGGAATAAAGGGGGTTCCGTAAATTGAAAATGCATCCTTGGTTGTCACAGAAAATTTTGACTCTCCAAGGTGCAGCTCCAATCTCTTCCAAGAAGCCCCTAAGCCAGTTGGCTTCCTTCACAATATGGCCGGCTGCCATAAACTCGGCTTGCACAGTTGAGGTAGCAACTGAGCTCTGCTTCTTGCTTCCCCAAATCACGGCACTACCATAGACTGATAGAACATAGCCAGTGGTGGAATACCTGTGGTCCAGGTCCCCAGCATAGTCGGCATCAACATAGCCTTCTAGCTCAGGCCCCTTTCCACCCAGAGTAAGAGCTAATTCTCTCGTATCTCTCAAGTTGTAACGACTATCGGGCGATGTCCGATAGTCGGAGCCCTACTTAACCGCTGAGCAATGCCGATAAACACCGATCGTACCTTTTAGGCACGTGGCACACCCGGCCTAGTTGGTAGGATTCCTCCGAGGGACCTCGCAGTCCCGGGTACGAATCCCGGTCGTTACATTTGGTATCGGCGAGCAGGAAACCCATTTTCCTCTCGCGTTGCGATCACGCGGTGCGACGCGCCTGCCCACAAGGGGGATGGGATTCCAGGCCGTAACATCCGGACGCAATCTTCCAACGGACCCTCCGTAACGGACAGTCCTTTATCCATGGGCTCACTCACCAACCACCACCCACGTGTATGGGCACGTGGACCATCCACCAATTCTCCGTTCCCAGGCACAATCGAGGACGATTGTGGTCTAAGAGGGGGAGAAATGTAACGACTATCGGGCGATGTCCGATAGTCAGAGCCCTACTTAACCGCTGAGCAATGCCGATAAACACCGATCGTACCTTTTAGGCACGTGGCACACCCGGCCTAGTTGGTAGGATTCCTCCGAGGGACCTCGCAGTCCCGGGTACGAATCCCGGTCGTTACACAAGTACTTCAGCACTCGAATGGCCTCATTCCAGTGTGAGGTAGTGGGTGTCATTCTATACCTTGACAACACTCCAACCGCCTGAGAAATGTCAGGCCGGGTCGTATTGGCAATATATAGCAACGATCCAATCAACTCACAGTACCGATGACCAGGTGGCAGTGGGGTACCTGCCCCATGTGACAAACCATCAACCACACGCCCATCATCAGCAACCCCAAACTTTTCCACAAGAGCATCAATCTTGGGAGTGCAACTCATGGAAATAGTGCTCTGAACTCTATTGCGTAGGACCTGACACCCCAGGAAATCATTCACCTCTCCCAAATCATGGATGGTGAAGTCCTTCTTCAACAACTCTTTCCCCCACTCAATCTCTGCAACCAATCTGGCAACTATGAGAAGATCATCAACATAAACAAGAATAAAGGACAGGTTGCCATCAGGTGTCCTCCTGATGTATACACCCGCATCACTCTTGCACACACTATACCCCATCACGCTCAACTTGTCGGTCAAGGTCTTGTGCCAAGCCCGTGGGGCTTGTTTTAGACCGTATAGTGCCTTCCTGAGCTTGCACACAACCCTCGTGTTGCCATTCTCAAATCCTGGTGGTTGGGTCACATAGACCTCTTCCTCCAACTCTCCATTGAGAAAAGCCGTCTTGATATCCACTTGGTGGATCTCAAGATTCTGTGTGGCAGCCACTGCCAGCACAGCCCTCCTTGCCCCATAGCTGCTGGTGGGTGCAAATACCTCCCCAACATCTATCCCAGGGATCTGTCTACACCCTTGGGCAACTAGCCTCGCTTTAAAGCGAGTAACATTCCCATGTGCATCAATTTTAGTGGAGAATATCCAATGGACAGGAATAACTTTTTGTCCATGTGGTCTGTCCACATACTCTAGAACCTCATGGGTATCAAGGGAATCCATCTCTTCCCTCATTGCTTGTTGCCAAAAATCCCACTGAGGGGAGCATTGGGCTTCCCTCAGGTTAGATGGCACGTGAACCTTTCCCAGCTTGACATAAGGTACATTTTGTACCTTATGCTGAGACTCTGCAGTACTGTCAGCACTCCTGGGACTATTGTCTTTTGTATTCCTCTGATCCTGGTTCCCAGAATAAGGTACATTTTGTACCTTATGTTGAGATCCTGCAGTACAGCCAGAACTGCCAGAGCCCTCCCCAACTCTCTCTCTTGAACTGCCAGACTCATGCGCTCCACCATTACAATCTCTCACCTTTCTCAATGCAGGTGGAAGCAGCAGCTCTCTCTCTCTCCTGGACTCACACCTAGGTACACTACTCTGACTTTCCTGAGCTGCGCCTAGTGTGTCAGGCTGCACCCCATAAGCATGACTGGTTCCCAGCTCAACTTGGCTACGTGCTTCCCCTGCTGTTGGCACTTCCAGCCCACTACTCTTCTCGCTAACATCTTCTCCAAGCATAGCCTCCCCTGTCTCAACCTGCCTCTGCAAATCAGGGAGACCTACCGAGGGTGGCTCACTCACAAGTACCTGGCCTGAGCCACGGTCATGCATGGGGACCCCTACTGAGTCCCTCCTAGCCTGGCGCTGTTCATAACTGTAACAGGAATAGTCGCGTGTTATAGGAAAATGACCGGACCACGAGGATTTGGACCTCCATAAAGGTCCCTTCGTGAGTTATGTTCCTCCACGCCAAGAAGTGGCTACTTCACGCGCTAAGGGAGTGACCCCTTACCTGACAAGGCGCATTGGCGATGGAGACAGGGACACACTTAGAACAGGATAGAATAAGGCTTTGGCAGAGGAAGGACCGGGCCGGACTGGACGGGTACTGAGGTGGAGCCCAAACAACTTGTAACCATTGTTTTCGCATCCTTTGGCCGTTTCTACTGTATCAATAACGGTGATCCCTTGTGAGGGTGGTTCCTAAGGGAAGTCTATGTTGAGACTTCCCCTGGAACCTGACCCCCTCCTGCATCTTCTGCAGTTTGTCCAGCTGCGAGTGCGCTTCAGCACCCCCCCGAGCTAAATTTTGAAGATGGCCCAGCACTGACCATGACTGCTGTGAGGTCTCTGAAGTGGCAGGGGAACCATCCTGGCTGCTGGGGGCTCCAGCCACAGGTCCGACTGAGCTCCTCAGCCTGCTGTGATCCTCTGGAGAGCTGGCAGTGGTAGCAGGAGATCCAGTGGGCTTGCACTCCACCACTGGGTCATCCTCTGCTTCCCAAAAATTCACGGGAATGGCTGTTGGTGAGCTGGGGACATTGGAATTGCCTCCCCTGCCCTGCAAGGACGCTCCTGAGAGCCATTGAGAGGATCCAGGTTGCACCTTAGACATACCCACTCTCTCCCCTCCTCTCAAATGCTCAAGGAATGTAACATCCCTGCTCTCTTTCCATACACCATTGCCTACGTACACTCTATAGGCCTTGGACTGTGGGCAATACCCACTGAACATGCCTGGAATGGTCTTTGGTCCAAATACAGACCGCTGACCTGGGGGAATGTGAACATGTGCCACACAGCCCCATGTGCGCAAGGAAGCAACATCAGGCTTTACCCCATAGAACATCTCAGTAGTGGTCAGAGGCCTGCCTGTGGTGGGGCCCACGTTGTACAGCAGGGTGGCAGACTCCAGTGCCTCCTTCCACAAGGAAGGGTCTGCTGCAGCGTGCACCAACAGGGTCCTTGTGCGCTCCTTCAGAGTCCGATTCATGCGCTCAGCAAGTCCATTTTGCTGAGGCGTGGATGGAGCTGAGGTCTCCATTTTAGTGCCCTGCTGAGCACAAAATTCTTTGAACTGCTGATTCAGAAATTCTGTCCCTCGATCAGATCTCACACACTTCACCACTTTCTCATGAAATGTCTGCCAGTACTTCAAGAGCTCAATGAGGGCCTTGGGAATGGCTTCTTTCGACTTCACTGCCAATGAGGCTATCAGATTGGATTTTTCATCAACAACAGTAACCCAAAAACGCTCTCCCGTGATTGCAGCTGGTGAAATGGGACCCACAGTGTCCACATGCACTCTATCTAACACACTCTCTGCAGGCCTAGAGGAAGCTGGAAAGGGGGGGCGAGAATGTTTCCCTTGTATACATGACTCACACTGGGGAGAACACTCTGAGCATGGAGCAAGGGACACATTGATCCCAGTGACCAGGTCTTCGTTGTCCAACCTTGTCATACTCTTAACCCCAGGATGCCCCAACCTTGCATGCCACAGTAGTCGATCTGTACACACGTGCCCTTTCCTGGCATGATACGAGGCCACATGAGGACTGGACTGTGGCTGCGCATCATGCTGGCTCTTGACGGGACACACCCATTCTAAAAAAAACAGCCCTCGCTCCTGGCTATCTTACCAGACCAGCCTGCTGGGCCTTTCATGGTCGTGTACCCACCTGCACTGTCAGTGAGGAATGATGCTCCATCCTGAATGGCTCCTGTGACAGAAATCAGATTAGTGTGTGCAGTGGGCACACACTGCACATTATGCAGCCAAAAAACCTCTTGTCTGGCATTGACCAGACACACAGACCCAGTTGCAACTATCCCTCCTTTGGCATCAGAAGTGGCCAAATGAAGAGGGAGGGGTTGAGCATGCATGACTGGGTTGTGTAGTAAAGACAGATCATTTACAAGGTGCACCGATGCACCACTATCTATCAGCCACGAGGTACTGCAAGCCCCATGAGATGTAGGGGTAAGCACATTCAACGAAACGAACATAGGCTCACCAGCACCTGGAGGAGGTGGTGGTGGGAGATGCCAGCCTGGGAAGAAGGGGAAGATAGTGGACACAGATCCAGGAGGATGTGAGGTTGACACGGGAGGGCCTCCTCTGCACTGGCCAGCATCCCACCAGCTGGCTTGTTGCTGAGGAGCTCCAGTGCCCCACCACGCAGCTGGGCCCGCACTTGCAGCTTGCATTGTGCCACGTAGAGCTTGCAGCCTCTTCAGTTCCAGGCAATCCCTCCAGAAATGTCCCGTCCCGTTGCAGAAGCGACACGCCAGTTCCTCCTTTGGCCTCCTGCCACGTCCAGACCCTCGCCCCCTGCCTCCAGCGTTGTGAGCAGAAGGGCCATTGGGGGCCTGACCATCAGCAGGTGCTCCAGCTCCCACTCCTGGTGCAGCTCCAGCGCCCGGTGCAGCTCCAGCGCCTTGGGGAGGCCCAGGGATTCCACCCTGAGCTGGCACGGCTGCTGCTGCTGCTGCCATAACTGCTGCAGCTGATGCTGTGACTTGCACTGACTCTGCCAGCGGGATATCCTGGTACTCCAAGTTCTCAATGGCAGTGAGGATCGTCTCCAGCATGTTGTAGGGGTCTGACTTGGCGGAGGTAATTGCCCAAGCGTCGTTCTGCAAGACTGCAGGTAGTCCCTTATACATATACCTGCAGATCTGGCGGTCGCTCAGCTGATGGTTATTGGCCTCCAGGGAGGCGGCAATACTGATGACTCGGTGGCACCATTCTTGCACTGTCTCTCCCTTTACCATGCCTTGTTTGAGCCCCTTGATCCACTTCTCGTTGATTTCCCTGTCCTTCCCTCCAGTGCAGCGGTCTGCCATCCACTGAATGAAGTCAAAAGCGCTCCCCCGCTGTTTGACTTCGTCGTGCCACATGGACGGGACAGACTGCAAAATGAAATGTTTTACTGCTGCGTTCTCTGCGGTCTTAGGCATAGCTGTCTCCAACGCTCCCATTGCTCCTTTTTGCATTGCGCAAGACTCCCGCTCTTCACGCCAGGCACTGAAATTAGTGCGATCAGCCTTCAGCCGTGTAGACATCTTGGGATTGGAGGAGTTCATCGTGTATGCATACGAGCTGGCTGCAGTGCCTCCAGTGGTCTGTCCTGACTGTCCAGCTCCTGAGGAGGCCGTGCTGCCTCCTGCTGGTGTTGCCATAGTCTCTGTACTGCTGGGATTACTTTCAGAAACCTTGATTTGGGAACGAGTTTGAGGTCTGGTCATACACTTCACTTGCTCTCACAGCGTTCAGCCTGACACAGCTGGTTTAAGTATACCCTTCCGGCGTGCACCACAGCACTTTCAAGTATTCCACCCTTTCGAGGTCTAGCATGTACCCTTAATATGCAAGATATGCAAAATATTCTTCAGCAATTCAATTGCTTGACCACCCGGACCTACTGACGGTCTCACGACAACGACGACGGGTGATAATCTCAGGTCACGTCACGGAAAAAAAAAAAAAAAAAAAAAAAAAAAAAAAAACTTCCCAAGATATTGAAGACTCTGTCCGTAGGCCTTCTGAGTGAATATCCAGTTGTTCCTTTTTTACTTCTTCTTGCCATCAGGCGAGTCCGTGGAAAACCCAGTACAGATGCATCCGATGATGCCATGCACTCCTGTCTGCCCTTGGCTCAGCTGGAAGGGCGTGGGCCCATAACCTGTAAAAAGTTATGGGCAGTGGCGTATCCTGTAAGTAAGCAGACAGGTCGTAAGTTCGTGCCTCTCCAGCTACAGTCCTTGACGACTGTCTGCTCTTTTAGACACATGCAACTGCATGAACAAGACTGGCATCCTTATGTGCCCAGTATCTTTCCAAACCAGTTCCGTTACATGTTGATCTGTCAATGAGCATCTACACACGGATAAGCTCCTGACGGCTGAAAGCAAGTACCTTCCTATACTCAATCAAGACTCCGTCCCTTAGCTGTTTGGGAGACTTGATTGTCCACTAAGATGGTTCGCTTACAAACAAGCAATCAAACATGAACACATTACCAATACACATCCTGCGTCACCGCACCTGTAAGCAAGCAGACAGGTCGTAAGTTCGTGCCTCTCCAGCTACAGTCCTTGACGACTGTCTGCTCTTTTAGACACATGCAACTGCATGAACAAGACTGGCATCCTTATGTGCCCAGTATCTTTCCAAACCAGTTGCTCGACTATGCGGTGATCGCAGCTTTAATAGTCCTTTCACGCTAACGCGTAATCTAAATCAGATTGTACCTTATGTTCGAAATAGACCTCATCCGAACGTGTCTTGAGGTACCTTATGTGGATAGTGGACCCATATCCTAATAATGTACATTTGAAGATCACCTAAAGCACAAGGCATTCTATAATGTATGTTCACAACTCAACACAAAGCAATCATTGACCCGGGGACTGGTTTGCCCTATAATGACATAGATGTAATGATCAATGCACTGACAAAATATGAGGCTGCCATGGGGGGAGGGCAGAGACACTATAAGAGGACCAGGATGGGGGCCCCAAGTGGGCAAGCGGCAGCTGTGCAACCCCAAGGACAAGGACCAGGACTGGGGCAATGGGACTGGCAGCAGCCATTGGTGTTTCACCCACCAGCGCTTCAGGAGCAAGCTGGAGTAGCTGGCATGGCTGGTATGGCAGCTGGACAAGCTTGGGGAGGGGCCCCACCATTCATCCCGCTTCCACATAGAAGGGATGGTGCGGCCCCGCATCTCCGAGTAGACACTCGGGTTGCGATACCCCCGGATAGGCGTTGTCATGCGTGCCATTGTAGGGGCCACGAGTTTCATATGTGCCCCTTCAGGAAACTCCAGAATAATCCTCTCCTCTGTTTCTGTCTCGTCCCTCCTACCAGAAATTGCTTTGCTCTGTGTTTTGATCCCACAGTTGCTAAACTTGTGGAAGAATGTGTTTTGGTGATGAGAGACACTGTACCTTATTCGGTGCAGTCAGGTAGAGTGTATGTCCCTGATGCATTGCGAGAGAAGGTACTGAGAGAGTGTCATGCCACCCCCTTTTCTGGCCATCTTGGGATTAACAAGATGTATGAATTAGTGTGCAGGGAATTTTGGTGGCCACGTCTCAGCTCATCAGTCAGGGACTTTTGCAGGTCTTGTGACACCTGCCAGCGCACTAAGGGGACTGGAGCCGTACCTTATGGTCTACTTCAGCCACTGCCTATTCCGGATGGACCTTGGCAGAGCATTTCCCTTGACTTAGTGACTGATTTACCTGTCTGCTGTGGTTTTGACTCTATTGTGGTATTTGTTGATAGGTTTTCTAAGTTGTGTGTCTTGGCTGCATGCACTAAAACCATCACTGCACCTCAACTTGACAGGGTCTTTGTGAGATTTGGAATGCCTACCTCCATTGTGAGTGATAGAGATCCAAGGTTCACTAGCCATTTTTGGAAGGCCTTTGTGAAAATATTGGGTACTGAGATTGCTATGTCTACTGCTTACCACCCTCAGACGGATGGGCAGACTGAGAGAATGAAGAGGACCATGGAAGACATGCTGAGAGGGTTTGTGGGTCCCAGGCAGGATGACTGGTGCAAGTATTTGACTATGGTGGAGTTTGCATATAAGAACTCACTTCAGGCTTCAACACTGCAGACACCCTTCTTCCTGAATCATGGGCGCCATCCCCTTACTCCCTTGTCTTCTGCTGTTCCCTCACGCTCTGTGAATCCTGCCGTTTCTGAATGGGTTGAGGGGCTGCAGACTGCCTTAAAGAGTGCCAAATATAATCTTGCCTCTGCACAGCAACGGCAGAAATCTTATGCAGATAGAAAGAGACGAGACCACCCTTTCAAGGTGGGGGACCAGGTGTTGTTGGCTGCAAGGAAAACCAGCTTTCACGTGGGCTCTCGTCAAAGTTATCAGCTAAGTATTTTGGGCCCTTTACTATTGCTGCAGCAGTTGGTTCTTGAGCTTTTAGACTCGTCTTGCCTGAGACTGTAAATATTCATCCTGTGTTTCATGATTCCCAGCTGAAGCCTTATGTGTCTTCATCTGTACCAGTTACTGTTACTTCACCACCTCCTTTGTATGCAGACAAGCGTGGCGGCGTTTATGAAGTGGAGGCCATCATAGATAAGAAGAAAGTTGGAAAGTCTTGGCGCTACTTAGTTTAATGGAAAGGCTACGATGAGACTGAGAATACTTGGGAGCCTCTTGCCCATGTTCGCCATCTGGCTGATGACGTGGCAGCTACCCCAGTCCTTTCTTAAGTCCCACTTGCGGGCATCCCTTGATTAAGCCATTTGCGGCTTGAGACTTTTCCAGCCACTTGCGGCTGATGACCCTTGGAGCTTCAACACCAGCCAGCTTGGATCTGGGAGGGAGGGAGGGTGGAAGGGTCTGGGAGGGGAATTCGTGAATTGGGACTTGCATGCATGTCTCTTGGTTATATGTTTTGCATGGGTTATGTTTCCTTGACCAACGGCTCCATTTTGTGATGCACTTGCTGTGGCAGTGTAGCTGCAAATTGTAGTTCCGTGTATGAGTAACTTGCTTTGGTATCTTACCCATGAGATACACTATGTGGCAGTTAGTTGTGTATAGCTTGCTGCTCTAGACGATATGCCTTATGCCTTTAGTTGGAAAGCCACCTCAAGCGAAGGTTACACTGCAGTGCAGGGTAACTGGACCTAAGGTTTGGACAAGTGCTAGTCTAATGACTCAACCTAATTGTTTCATCACTGGTGTGAGTGCTGTCTAGAGAGTTCGTCCCCTAAGTTAGAGGATCCGCCTTGCAGACGATAGTCCTTAGAATGTTAAGGTATTCGAGCATTGAGCAGATGAGTCCCTCGTCTGTGTCGTGCTAACTTGCTTTGTGGACTTCATCCCCTGACTTGCGTTGTTTCGTAACTATAGGAGGTGTGATTGTCTATAGTTACAGTAAGCAGGGTTCGTGATGCCCCTGTCTTACGTTTGTGGCCCCATTGCCATAAACAACATCTCATAGCTTATGCCAAGGGGGAGGGCATGTAGCATTTCCTAGGGTATAATGCTCTAGTATGGTCCTTGGCATTGCTCTTTGACTTGCCATGTGATCTGGATTCGCAGTACAACCTCGCTCAAGTAGTTCGCTCGGTTGCCCGACTACGCGTCTGTGGCAGTACAGTATAATTCAATCCACCCTGGGTTTAAGAGTACGCTTGCGAATCAATCATGTAACACTCTTTCGTTGCACACCACGAACGTCTCACTGTCTCATAAAAACCTCTTCCGCTTAGTTAACGCTACAAAACCCTGAATGACAAACTTGAAGTCATGGGGTATGAGGTGTGCAAGAGTGATGCGGGAGTGTATGTGAGATGCTCTACTGATGGAGGAAAGTCCTATGTGCTGATCTATGTTGATGATCTTCTGATAGTTTCCAAGGGTATGTCAGAAATCGAGAGAGTGAAGGGACTCCTCAAGAAAGAGTTCACCATCCATGATCTTGGGGAAGTGAAGGATTTCTTGGGATGTCAAGTGATGAGAGATAGAGATAAAGGGCTGATCACCCTGAGTTGCATCCCTAAAATCGATGCACTTGTAGAGAAATTTGGCTTGGATCTTGAGTCAGTGGGACCTGATACTCCCATGACAAAAGATTTCGTAATGTCCCAAAGGCCTGCACCGAGAGATGGGAGCGACAGCATTGGTGCTGGCAGTCCACTACCTCCAGGTCACCGTTACAGTGAGTTAGTAGGGTCTCTTCTGTATATAGCCAACACCACACGTCCCGATATAGCTCAGGCAGTCGGTGTATTGTCTCGTTATCGCATATCTCCCACCACAGCACATTGGAATGAAGCCATCCGTGTGTTGACGTATCTGAAAGGAACCCGAGATTTGGTTCTAACTCTCGGAGGGGGGGAGATAGAGCTAGAAGGCTATGTGGATGCCGACTATGGAGGTGATCAGGATCATCGTTTCTCTACCACTGGCTTTGTCCTCACTGTGTTTGGAGGAGCAGTGGTGTGGGGAAGTAAAAAGCAATCTGCTGTTGCAACTTCAACAGTGGAGGCTGAATTCATGGCAGCAAGTGCTGTTGTGAAGGAAGCAAATTGGCTGAGAGGTTTCCTGGAGGAAATTGGAGTGTTACCGTGGATAGTGAAGATTCATTGTGACAACCAAGGGTGTATAAACCACCTGAGGAATCCGGTGTACTCCAAACACACAAAGCATATTGCAATTTTTAACGAAGTGAGACGTGTAACTAAGATTTATAACAAGCTAAGCAAGGGTTTCAGGCAAGGGTGACACCGAAGGTAGAAATCGAAGTTCCAATCCGTTACAAGTTCGCAGCCCTCCTCACGCAGGTCGTCCGAGTCTCCAAAGAACAATATATAATGAACAATGTAGAGAATGCTAGATGTCTCACTCGTAGCAGCAAACCCCAAAGACAATGATCGCCACCCGAGTTCCTAGTCCACCTATGCGCGGATCCCGCTACGTCGTCCCTCTACGAGATGCTCTCGCGAGCATAACGATATGGATGACAAGAGGAGACCCACTAGGATATTACAGTCATTTTCCTACACGCAAGGACAACGAGATCTACTCGTATCCCAAAGGGCACGAAGAAACATGAACTACGCGCACACCATTACGAACATTATGCTTACGCGCACATCCTACGCGCAGGGGACGTGAGACGCGTCTCGCTGACGCGGCACCTCACTACATACTCCCCCCCTTATTCCTGTGCGTCCCCGCGCAGAAGGCAGAGCGCAACAACAAACAGACAAGACAAACAAAGGAACAAGACCTTCCAACATGCGGAGACTCAGACTTAGACCTACGGGCAACCCGCCTCCCGTGTTGCCAGACCCCAGCCGAATGCTGCGTATCGGGGTCCCCACCATAATGCAATAAGAACAAGGATCAGGCATGACTAACAGAACAAAAGACAAAACACTGAAAGAAAAACGAAAGTCCACATGATGAACAGCCAAAATGAGACACAAGGGCAGAGCTAAAAGTCCAGATGTCCAAAAGTCCAGATTCCAAGGGGAGTCCAATTTCCACATATAGTCCATTATTACGCCAGTATTGCACCATATTGATCAGGTGTGGTAGTGAAGTGAAAAGGCCATACACCTAATGTGCACAAAAATCTATCCAGGTAAGGGACCCATGGTCAACCCTACCGGGTAAGGCACCCTTACCCTAGCCTATCCAAAGTCCATATGGCCATACAGAGAGACCCCTCCAAGGAGGGCCAACCGGTCGACGGGACCCTAAGGGTGGACCCTAGGAGTCGTGCCCTTGGGAGGCAATGGCGGGAGCCCGTGACTCTCTCTGTACTCTTCCACTTTCTTGTGGCAACAACGCGTGACCTGTGCAAGTTATTTCCAGCTATCCTCATTTGGCTCGTTCGGATCGTACAGAGTGCGGCCGCGTTCGCCAGTGAGTGGCTTGTGATCCACAATGCCACCACACCCGGGATCCACGATACATCCACACCCATGTCCTTAACAATTGTGCTAGAGTATAAGCATCAGCATTCATTGTTGTAGCAGCAAAATGAGCACACTTGTTAAGCCTATCCACGACAAATCAAATAGCATCATTTCCACTTGGGGTCTGTGGGAGGTTGCTAATAAAGTCCATAGACACACTTTGCCACTTCCTTGCTGGTATTTGTAAGGGGTGAAGAAGACCAGCAGGCAAAGTATTCCGAGCCTCGACTCGTTGACAAGAGTCACAATGAGCAACATAGGCTTTGACATCCTCATACATTCCCGGCCAATACCATTCCCTTGTGACAAGCTCGTACATGCGAGTTACTCCAGGGTGACCAACATGAGGTGGATCATGTAAAGCTTCCAAAATTTCACGTCGTAGGTTCTCCACGACAAGTTCCCCATCTTTCCTTTCCTCAAACAATGCAGGAACATATTTCCGTCCATTCCTCTCCCAAAAGCCTCCCTTTAGACTAACCTTCCTTCTATTCGCACGCGCTGCCAACCACGGATCGTATGTGTAAGCCTTCTCAAGTTTGCCAAGTAGGGATTCGTACCCATCGGTCTCGCGGGTAAGCTCACTCGGGCTGGCCAACCCGATTTGCTCCATCGTGCCGAGGGAGCTTGGGGTCTCGTGAGCGGGCCTCGGGAGCGTGACCTTGGGGACCTTGCGGACCCGAGCTGTGAGGGTACCCTCGACATCCCGGCTGGAGGGGGTGAGGGAGTCCGGACTGGTGCGCCAACGCTTGCGCCGGAGGGCAGCCCCGGCCACAGCAGCCCCATTGTCCCTCCCCCCAGGTCCAGGGTGTTGAGTGAAGTGACACCTGGAGAGCGGATCCGCAATGTTGGTCTTGCCCGGTTCCCATACTCATTCAATCTCAAACTCCTGCAGGCGCTCGGCCCACCGAGCCCTCCGAGGACTAAGCCCCACCTGTTGACCCAAGAAGGTGTTGCACTTGTGATCCGTCACCACCGTTACTGGCTCACCTAACAAATAACATCTCCATTCCGTGAGAGCATACACTACAGCCAATAACTCCCGTTCCGTGGCACTGTAGTTCCTCTCGCTTGCTCCCAACTTTTTACTGAAATACGCACAAACCTTCCCATCTTGAAACAGCACAGCTCCCACGCCGTAATCGCATGCATCGCACACTACCGTAAATGGCCGACGTACGTCCGGGAGTGTTAAGATAGGGGCACTTACCAAAGCTTCCTTTATGTTGTCAAATGCTTCCTGTTGTTCCTGTCCCCACTCTCAAGGTGCTTTTGCCCCAGAGAGAGCTGTCAATGGGGTTGCTAGGATACTGTAGTTCTGAATAAACTTTCGAAAGTAATTAGACAACCCAAGAAACCTCCTAACTTCCGTTACGTTTGTGGGCGTAGGCCACTCCTGCACCACATTGACTTTATCCATATCCACTTCCAACCCATTTTCCCCAATGATGTGTCCCAAGTATTTCAATTGTTTCTCAAAGAAAGAGCATTTGACAAGTTTTGCCAGGAGTTGGTGTTCGCGTAGACGGGTGAAAACTCTGTCCAACTGCAGAAGGTGTTCCTCTTCCGTTTTGCTATAAATGAGCACATCATCCAAGTATACAACCACAAAGCCTTCCCTTATAA
Organism: Botryococcus braunii; assembly: GCA_002005505.1. Taxonomy (NCBI): domain Eukaryota; kingdom Viridiplantae; phylum Chlorophyta; class Trebouxiophyceae; genus Botryococcus; species Botryococcus braunii. The sequence goes on from KV908382.1 coordinate 152,350, forward strand.
AGTCGTGAAAAACCGCATTCATAAGCCGTTGAAATGTCGCGGGCGCGTTGGTCAAACCAAAGGGAAGTACAAGAAATTCGTACAAGCCAAAAGGGGTCCTGAAGGCAGTTTTAGGCACATCCTCCTTGCGAAGTCGCACTTGATGGTACCCAGACAACAAGTCCAAGCTCGAAAACACCTTGGCTCCCTCAAGCCTATCCAACAGATCGTCAAT
>KV908382.1:157563-162563 GCA_002005505.1 Botryococcus braunii
ATGCGGGGTTCCATCCGGGTCGTAGAGAGTGCAGCCGCGGTCGTCCATGAGTGGCTTGTGGTCCACAATGCCACCACACCCGGGATCCACGATACATCCACACCCATGTCCTTAACAATTGTGCTAGAGTATAAGCATCAGCATTCATTGTTGTAGCAGCAAAATGAGCACACTTGTTAAGCCTATCCACGACAAATCAAATAGCATCATTTCCACTTGAGGTTGGTAATAAAGTCCATAGACACACTTTGCCACTTCCTGACTGGTATTTGTAAAGGGTGAAGAAGACCAGCAGGCAAAGTATTCCGAGCCTTGACCCGCTGGCAAGAGTCACAATGAGCAACATAGGCTTTGACATCCTCATACATTCCAGGCCAATACCATTCCCTTGTGAGAAGCTCATACATGCGAGTTACTCCAGGGTGGCCAACATGAGGCGGGTCATGCAATGCTTCCAAAATTCCACGTGGCAGATTCTCAACAACAAGTTCCCCATTCTTCCTTTCCTCAAACAATGCAGGAACATACTTCCGTCCATTCCTTTCCCAAAAGCCTCCCTTAAGACTAACCTTCCGACGATTCGCGCGCACTGCCAACCAAGGATCATCTGTGTAAGCCTTCCCAAGTTTTCCAAGTAAGGTTTCGTACCCATCGGTATCGGGGGTGAGCTCACTTGGGCTGGCCAACCCAATTTGCTCCATCGTGCCGAGGGGGTCTTGGACCTCCTGAGCGGGCTCCGTGACTTTTCGAACCTTGCGGGACCGAGCTGCATCCAAGCTGGAGGGGGTGAGGCAGTCCGGAGAGGGGCGCGTACGCTTGCGCCGGAGGGCAACCCCGGCCACTACTCCATTGTCCCTCCCCCAGATCCAGGGTGACCATGTTGAGTGAAACACCTGGAGAGCGGGTCCGCAATGTTGGTCTTTCCCGGTTCCCATACCCATTCAATCTCAAACTCCTGCAGGCGCTCGGCCCACCGAGCCCTCCGAGGACTAAGCCCAACCTGTTGACCCAAGAAGGTATTACACTTGTGATCCGTTACCACTGTCACTGGCTTCCCCAAAAGATAACATCTCCATTCCGTGAGAGCATACACCACAGCCAATAATTCCCGTTCCGTGGCACTGTAGTTCCTCTCGCTTGCTCCCAACTTCTTGCTAAAATAAGCACAAACCTTCCCATCTTGAAACAGCTCCCACGCCGTAATCGCATGCGTCGCACACCACCTTGAATGGCCGACGTACATCCGGGAGTGTCAGGATAGGGGCTCTTACCAATGCTTCCTTGATTTTGGTGAATGCTTCCTGTTGCTCCTGTCCCCACTTCCAAGGTGCCTTTGCTCCAGAGAGAGCGGTCAATGGGGTTGCTAGGATACTATAGTTTTGGATGAATTTGCGAAAATAGTTAGACAACCCCAAAAACCTTCTAACTTCCGTTACGTTTGTGGGTGAAGGCCACTCTTGCACCACCTCGACTTTATCCATATCCACTTCCAATCCATTTGCACCAATAATGTGTCCCAAGTACTTCAATTGGTTCTCAAAGAAAGAACATTTAACAAGTTTTGCCAAGAGTTGATGTTCACGCAGACGGGTGAAAACTCTCTCCAACTGCCCCAAGTGTTCATCTTCCGTTTTGCTGTAAATGAGCACATCATCTAAATACACCACCACAAATCCTTCCCTTATAAAGTCATGAAAGACTTCATTCATCAACCTCTGAAATGTGGCGGGGGCATTTGTCAGACCAAAGGGGAGAACAAGAAATTCGTACAAACCAAAAGGGGTCCGAAAGGCAGTCTTTGGCACATCCTCCTTTCGAAGCCTGACCTGATGGTATCCAGACAGTAAGTCCAAGCTTGAAAACACTTTTGCTCCCTTAAGTTTATCTAAAAGGTCATCAATTCTGGGTAGAGGGTATCTATCAGAGATGGTGATTTTGTTGAGGGGACGGTAATCTATAACCATCCGTAAACTTCCATCCTTCTTCCTAACGAACAAAACAGGTGAAGCAAAAGGGGAGCAACTTGGCCTGATCAATCCCAATTTCAACATCTCATCCACTGTTTTCTCGCACTCCGCAAGCTCACTTGGAGCTAGCCGGTACGCGGGCCTATTGGGAGGCCGATGTCCTTCCTCCAAATTTATTGTGTGAAATACTTCCCTTTCCGGAGGTAGCCCCGGGAGTTGCTTGGCAAACAAATCCTCATTAGCACGTAACAACTCCTTCAATGCCTGCGGTTTTCCTTTGCGGTCTTCCAACATATCATTTATTTGTTGAGTGAAAGTCATACGGGTACCACTGGTGGGTTTTGTGACGACGGGCGTGTCGTCCACAGATTGGTCGGTATCCGCCAGGTCGACCCCACTTGAGGCGTCCTCCCCGGTGATGTCCACCAACTCAGCCTGGTCATTCACAAGCACAGTATACAAGCAAACTTTCCATACATCTTGCCCCTTCCATCCCCTTCCATTCCTGTCCTTCCTTCCCTCCTTCCTTTCTTTTGCTTGAAGACCCCAAACAAGTTTTGGCCCAACCGGCAAGGGTGAATCTGCTCATGTTAAGGTAACCCACTTCCCATGATGTCTAAAGTGAGCAGCTTTCACACGAAAATCAATGGAGGCTCCCCTTGCTTCCATCCAATCCTGCCCCAAAGTCATGTCTACCCCATCAATCATGGCAGGGCTTACAATGAAGTTATGACGGGAGCTTACACCGGGCTTAAGCGTAAATGACACATCGACCGTTCCTTTCGTATCAGACACACTTCCATCCGCAAGAGTCACTGAGATACTCGAGGGTTTATAGCGCACCCCAAGTCCTTGCAAAGTATCACTTTTAATAAAGGAATGAGACGCCCCACTGTCAAACAACACTGAAAGGATTTTCCCCTTAACATTCGCAGGAAAGGTCATAGCGAGCGGAGAGTCAGTAGTAACACTTCCCATGGTGAGTGTGGGTCTTGGGGGAACCACACAACATATAAAAGAGAATGGGTATACACTAGTTTGACCATTCATGTCTGCCGCCTGTCCCTTCCTTCCTGAACACACTTCCACAATCCTTCCTTGCATACGGTGAGCATAGAGACTCTTACTTTTCCAAGCTTTCCTTCCCACAATGAAACAACAAGTGAGGGACGGGTTGCACCTTTGTTCCCCTAAAAACTTGGAAATCTCAGATTCAGCCTTCCTAACATTTGGCACCACAAGGTTCACCCCTTCCTTTCCCAATTTGGAGGCCACAAGAGAGTGCAATTCATGCAAGCAAGTGGCATCCATGGCTTCAGAATTTACTTTTGAGGATTATGCCCCGGCCCTTTTCCCTTCCAATGTCCTCCCCGGCCACCACGGCCCTTCCACTGCCCACCTCGAGCTTGATTAGAGGGAAAAGGAGGAGGTGGGGGCAATTGACTGTCGCGCCTGCTCTTCCTTTGCAAGTAGTCCCGCTTGGCCTGACATTGCCATTGCTCGTGACCAAAGTTTTTGCAGAAGTAACACTGGCGCTCGGAGGGGACGATAGTCCGAGAATCTAACTTCCCACCAACGCTGTGGCCGACGGCTCCAAGCACAGGCCCCTGGGTGAATCCCGGAAAGTGTGCCGGCGTGCTTAAGGGAGTCCTCTTCACAGCGTTGAGAACCTTCCTTCCTTCCTGTCCCCTCAGCATCCCCCCTGACTTTAAGTTACTTTCATATTGCACCACATAAGTGCACAATACGTCGAGGTCTGAGAATCTAACACCAGTTTGTGGGTTTATCGTGCAAGCAACTCTAATATGAGCATTCAAGCCTTTGAGAAACATGTATATTTTATCATTTTCGCATATCTCATACTCAGTTTCAACGTCACTCAAGAGCGTTATGAACCTTTCGATATATTTTTCAACACTTTCATGCCCTTGATAGACATGATCAAGCTTTTGGCGTGCGGCCATAACAAGGTCGGTTGAGTCATAGCGGTTCCCCATAAAAGTCTTGAACTCCTCCCAAGTTGCTTCCATTTGATCCCCTTCCCGTTCCTTCCTTTTTAAGTGAGTTCCCCACACCTTTGTAGGTCGCTCCTCCATGCACTGGAGTGCGACTGCCACCCACTTGTCACGTGCCACATTCGAGATGTCAGCATAAGATTCTACTTTGCTAGCAAAGAACTGGAAACTCCCCCGTTTGCCCGTGAACATTGCGGGTGTAGGCACACGCACTACGTGATTTGAGGATGGCGTCCGCTTGGAAGCTCGTTGACCCTCCAAGGCCTCGATCCTTTTGAGTAGCTTAACAATCAAAATTTGGGTTCTGTCTTTCTTCAAGGGTTTCTTCATTGGTGCAAGCTTGGTTTTCCGTTTGGGTGTGGGTTTAGGCGGTGGAGCTGGTTCCGTTTCAAACTCCTCTTGCATGAGATCGTCCACTTCGACACCCTCCTTTTCAAGCCCTTCCAACAATTCCTTTTCCAACAAAGGGATACCAGCGTACTTGCTTCCTTTCCTGACGGACGCCATACTCGCAAGGGACAATCCGATGGCAACCTTCCTTACGTCTCCCTTCGAATCGAGGCTCTAACCGCCTCGCCGATACCAAATGAAACAAAGGGAGACGTGTATGCAAGTTTAATAATAAGAGATACTAGGGTTTAAGGAAGGGGTGACACCGCGAGACAGTAAACGTGACGCCGATTCCTCTTACAATACGCAGCTCCTCCTCACGCAGGCGATTCCGAGTCTCCAATAAACAATATGGCCAATGCCAATACAATATAATATGCAGCAGATATATCCAGGCCCCAAAGATAAGTGTGTCTCTCGAAGTGTGAGTCCAACTTGTGGTGAACCCGGCTACATCGCCCTTCTATGTGATGCTCTCGCGAGCACCACGAGAAGGATGACGAGAGGGCATCCTTTTGGACATTTCATGAACATCCTATATTGTGAAGCCTCTCGTAGTACGACGTGCGTGAAGACACATGCGCACACATGCAGGCGTGCACGTAATTCGAAAGACCTGCACAGAATT
>KV908382.1:165063-192563 GCA_002005505.1 Botryococcus braunii
ATTTTTGTGCTCCGGAGTAACTTCTGTTTCTCCAATCTTGTTGTATTAGCTATTCTGTGCTTTGAAACGTTTTTAGACTGCTTTTACGAAGACTCTCAAGGCTGTTTTGGCACGGCAATAAACGGCTAAGCAGGGATGAGGCACGGCTTGCAGAGGTTGGGGCTCGTTGAGGCCTCTGGGCTGGCCAAATGTGAGGTAAGGACATAAAATGCCTTTCTATTGTGCCTACTCCAATGACCTATTCAAATTACATTGCTTCATTGAGATGGGGTCCTAGCAGAGCTATGCTGCAGCATGAGTGTCAGGGTGCTGCAGGCCCTGAGGCATTTTTGCCTGTGCCTTACATGCCTATCAGTATGTGGGGGCTTAACTCATAATTCAGTTCAGTTTACAATTGTGTGCTTGTTGACCATGTGGGTTAGCTTCCCTTTTTAATGAAGGATAGCAATGGGTAGGGGGATTCTTTGTACTGTGGGTTCTCAATGGGAAATTTCTATGTATCTTTCAACGCTTTCTTGCCCTTGATAAACATGGTCTAATTTTTGCCGGGTAGCCATAACCAAATCTGTAGAGTCGTATCGATTTCCCATAAAATTTTTAAAGTCTTCCCATGTTGGCTCTGTTTGACCTCCTTCCCTTTCCTTCCTTTTGAGGTATGTCCCCCACACCTTTGTAACCGCGCTCGAGGACAAGTCCCGAGTAGCAGCGGTACAATCGAAAGCGCAGTACGGTTGGAGGTTCGGTAGCTCGTTACAGGGCGTTATACCAGACGGTTGCCTTTGACGGCTGAGACGAGCGAAATACAATGAAGTAATGTAATGAATGGAATGCCCTTTCCGTGTCCGTAAGCCCTCCTTCTCTTCCAGCTGTTATAATTGGTATCGGTTCTGAGGTTGTTGCATTTGGGTTTCGATGACAAGTTCGTGGCCTGACGTCTATAAGGGCTATAACTTTGGGTTCTTGCCTACTACGGCAAATGTCCGAGAAAAAAAGATTTTCGATATAAAAGATGATGAGGAGTACACCCTCACAGTGCGTGGCTTTCAAAGGAAGCACTTGTTGGCGAAACAGCGCCTATGGCAAGCGTGTGAGCCAGAATACTATGCCAATACTTGGGCCACATCGCATTTAGTAACAACTGAATCCAATAATGTCAATGACCAAACAGTTTTCGAGTCGCGCGCATACGACGCCCATTTGTTCGAAAAGATGATGTTAGCGATCGTGTGGCAATTTGCGTCGGCCCACTTGCTTCATGACGTGGGACCGAACTGGTTTGAGAATGAAGAAGTTATGAATGATTTGATAAATCCAGGCCGTTATGGTGAAGATTTATGGGAAAAATACGGCCTTACCTTCTTGAAGGATGGGAATCCCGCATCTATTTTGCGCAAGTGGATTGCAACAAATAAAACAGTCATTGACGGCTCGATTCCAGTTCAAAGGCCAGTTGCAAGACCCATTGATTGGGATTTGTACATGAATTTCACTGATGAGTCAAATGACTATTATTTGCAGCAAGACTGTTTTCGCTACAAGACTCCTGATCCGGCTTACACCGAAGCCTTTGAGTACATTTTTGAAATCCCAAAGGAACTCTTCGCAGATGGGGTAAACAATTTGTACAATTCTGCGCTCTTCATGAAGCCTGAGAGCATGAAACCCCTTGCCTGGATTCTTATGGATGATGAATCCAAACTCAGCCTCATCAAAGGCACTCTTGGTGAGAAAGATGGCACTAAAGAGAAAGTTAATGGTGAAGATTCATCTTTTGAAGAGGCTCAGACCGAAGTGCTTATGAACAGGTCGGGAACCAAAGGAGCCACCTTCATGGCAATCCCAGGCATCTGCACAAGGCCCATGGGGTATGACACTAATTTTCAAGTATTTATGGGCCGTATCCCACCCATTAATACCCCTGGCATGCTACCTACAAAGGGTCCAATTTTTACACCACAAACGAGATTTGCAAAGGTTCCACCATATGTTCATGCTCGGGCAGATTCCCAAAATGACCCGTCTGGTGGAAATACCGATCCTAATGATGAAGCTGATGAGCCTGAGGATGAAAATAATGAGCAAGACGAGAATGAAGATATTGCTCCCCTCAATGGATCTCAAGCAAGTGGGGCCAGGGGCAATAATCATGGACCCCCTGATGGTGATGATGATGGTGATGATAATAATGATGATGATGGTCCAGGTAATAATCATAATAACCCAAGACGTGGGGGTGGTGGCCCAGGTGGCCCGTTTGACCCAGCACGTGGTCCTGGTGATCAAGAACCCGGGTACGATGATCCTGTCCCGGAGTATTATCGAGGTAAAGGCCCAGCGGGCAAGACCCTAGGCTTTAAGGATATTCAAGCCTTGCAAAATTATAATGGCAAGCGTACTGGTCCACGTGTCTCAAATTTTCTGGCAGATTTTGAATCAGCATTACGTTTGTTATCGGGGAGGACCTTGCCTACTCCTGGAAATGAATGGGGCTTACTGTTGAAAAGCAAGCTTGAGGGTGATGCCCGTATTGCAATTGATGCATTGCAAGCAAGTCTTAATAGAGTCCCAACTTATGTGGAAATGCATGATGCCTTACGGAAGCAATTTGCATTCTCATATGAAGATGCACAAGCTCTCACGGCTAAGCTCGAGAAGTTAACATGGGATGGCTCATGGACTCTTGGTGATTATCTTAACCGATTTTGGAGCCTCTCACTTCGCATTTCTGATAAGAGGTCCAACATGGACCTAGTGCGAACGTTAAAGAATGCACTACCACGATTCATTATCAATCAAATTGAGGGCCAATTTTCAGTACATGATGACCCTCCACTTGAGGATATTATTCAGTACTTGCGACGTACATCCTGGATTAACCAAACAAGGGATCCTCGAGGCGTTAAGCATGATGGTGGTCGACGTGGAAATGACTCACGTGGCAGAGCTCGTGGCCGTTTCGCAGGCAGTAAACGCCCTTATGGGTCTGATGAGCACCACACCCCTTATGGCAGGGGGCGCGGGAGGTTTGATCAACCGTACCCACCCCGTGGGGGCTACCGTGGCTATGGCCAAGGGGGTGGACGTTCAGGCGTCCATACATTTGATGTGCCCAGAGATGACAACTTTGGCCATAATGGCGGTCGCGGACGCCGTTTCGTTCCCCGTGGGGGCCGTGATGCTCGTGGTGGTCGTGGGCAGGTACCACCCACTTCTGGCTCAAATGTGCAAGTTAATTTGGCCTCAATGACAGTTGAGCAAGATGCACAAGAATCATCGCATGAGCCTGAAAAGCCAGAAAAAGTGAAAGAATTGTACTTTTCAACAAAGGTCCCACCGAGAATAACTATGATTATTCGGGGGCGTGTGGCAGGGCTAGAGCATGACATTACCCTGGACACAGCAGCAACCCCAAGCTTTATCAGCACAGACTTTGCTGAATCATGCGGCCTCAAAATCGAGGAAGTCAGTCTCTCGGCTTATGGACCTGATGGCACCACCTTGCAAGTCAAAGGAATGGCAACTGTACCTATTTCTTTTGGGTCTTTGAATACGGCCGTAAGAGCCGTCGTAGCTGATTTGTCCAAGCCAACAATCTATCTTGGAGATGATTTTCTTTTGCAGTCACGTGCAGTACTTGACTATAATGAAAAGATTGTGACTTTGAGGGTTGGAAGAGAATCACATACCTTCCACCTTGGTGACAAAGATATCTCGCATGTGCTTGGAAAACCTTTAAGTCTGTCAGCCATGATGGCATCGCATGGGCTGAAATCAGATGAAGCCATCTTATGTGCAATTGTATTAGAAAAACCGGACTCTAACGGGACTGACCTTGATGCATTACCTAAAGATTTACGGGAGTTATTGAATGAATTTTCAGACCGATTCCCAGATGAGCTACCGGATGGTTTACCACCGGATCGTGGAATTAATCATGTAATTGAGCTTGAACCTGGATACAAGCCCAAACCAGGCTATCTCCCAAGATACTCTCAACTTGAGAAGCGAGCAATGTGGGAAGAAATAGAACGTCTTCTAAAGAAGGGACTTATTGAATACTCACATTCTCCCTTTGCAGCCCCTTGCTTCTTTGTGAATAAGAAGGATGGTAATCTACGAATGGTAGTCGACTATCGGCAATTGAATAAGGTGACTGTAAAGCATAGAGCACCATTGCCTCGCATCGATGATACACTAGATATGCTAGGAAATGCAAGTTTCTTTTCATCTCTTGATCTTCATTCGGGATATCATCAGATTCGCATCAATGAAGAGGATGTTGTTGTGTAAACTGATAGGTACGTATAGATACGTGATGGCAAACGTACAAGGGTACTATCAGTTTAACATGTGGTTTTAGGAAACATTGTATAACTAGAACCTCTCCACGTGTGGAGTACAAGAAAGAGGATGCGCCTGATTGCGTTTCTAGGGTTAAATGTATTGTGATCAGTTTGGTTGATCATATAGAGACCTCCATGCAGTACAGGTCTTGTACTGGTGACGATGTGTCACAAGTAATAGACTCCAGTGAGCGTGTACACGTGTATAAGTTCAGGATTTGTGGTACAGTTGTAAGGCTACACGATGGCATAGGGCCGTGTCAGGGTTGTTTATGTGACCATGCAGTACGGTACAGCCTCTCGAAAGGAACTGTCCCGTTACCGCCGGTTACGATCAGGAGGTATAGAAACGCCAGATCGCGAGCAAGCTTGGCAGTCTCGATGGGGTGTGGAATGCATCTGGGCTTCGAACTCCAAGCTGAATAGTGTTTGCTCTGTATTGAAGGACTGCTTGATATACTGCTGTCACATTCATTTCAATACAGGTAAGCTTGCGATCGCTGGCAAGGGTAACGGTCGCAGTCGTGTGGCTGCGATCGTAGGCGTTAAGCACATGCATACTGATGTTTCTGCTGATTATGAAACATTACATGTGTCTTGTATTGCAGGAGCTGCATTGCTTGTATGTTACTGTTGTGCGAACAGTAAGGCTATTTGTGTGTGACGAGTTGCACACTGGTTATAGCGGTGAGTACAGATACGTATAACAAGCATGCTCCTGCTGGTTAAATAACTGTTTTGTTTTGATCTCTGATGATCCACATATTGTGCAGATTGGTTGGGAGTAGCCATTAAACTCCTGGGACTGCTGAAGGACCAAGGGTGTCCTGATCGGAGAGCAGTCGGTACGTACACATATGTGGATAGGTTGCGTGTGTGTTTTATGTGGTTTAGATATATTTTATGGACACTGATGAAGCCACAAGTAAATCGTAACGCTCGGGTGCAGGCAGATATAGACGGCAGTGCGAGCACTGGTCTATATAGACATTGAGAGTACTTGGTGGTGTTCACAGGTAAATATAAGTAAACCATTTGTAACCAGTCTCGATGGGGTGTGGAATGCATCTGGGCTTCGAACTCCAAGCTGAATAGTGTTTGCTCTGTATTGAAGGACTGCTTGATATACTGCTGTCACATTCATTTCAATACAGGAGCTGCATTGCTTGTATGTTACTGTTGTGCGAACAGTAAGGCTATTTGTGTGTGACGAGTTGCACACTGGTTATAGCGATTGGTTGGGAGTAGCCATTAAACTCCTGGGACTGCTGAAGGACCAAGGGTGTCCTGATCGGAGAGCAGTCGGCAGATATAGACGGCAGTGCGAGCACTGGTCTATATAGACATTGAGAGTACTTGGTGGTGTTCACAGGGGATACGTCTCTCTTCATGCAAACGGACCGCTGACGGTTACGGCAGCCTCCACTCAATACACTACAAAGGTCATGGGCCCACCGCTCGTTGCATGCAAGACGACGACGTCATCCTGATAGAAGACACTAGAAAGAAAAGAGCCACGCGGGGCCGTACGGTCAGTGGGGCTGCAGATAGAGTCAGAGTGGTAAAGATACACTCTGAAAGACAAGTGGTTACTGATTAGTAGCCAGCAGTACAGTGAGAGAGCAGCTGCATAACAGGCGAGCGGGCTCGGGGTTTGAGACGACTGGATGGAGCTACATCGACAATTGGCTCCATTAGACAACATCGGATACGGCTTGCAACCTGGAGAGTTGTGCATGTGGCAATGGGGATGCACCTTCTCATTGATTGTGGCCGAGCCAGCTGATGTGTCATTTGAAAGATGGGGTTGTTGTTTGTATGCTTGCTTCAGGGGTGGTTGTTGTGAAAATGCTGGTTGGCGTGAAAGAGCGCAGTTGCATTTGATATCATTGATGTGTGGTGATGTGGAGTTTCAGCCAGGGTGATTACATAATTCACATCACGGTGCATGCTACCAGATGTACTTTGGGAGCGTGATTTGGTGCTGTGTGAAGATCAAGATGTTGGGAGATTGCATGCAAGAGGAGTGAGTGGCTTCTTGTGAAGTTGTTGAAGCTATTATATCAGAGGCATGTGATGACTGGGTTTTGTTGATATCATGTTCATTGTTGAGTGAACAATGGAGTTCAAAATCCTTAGTGTATGTAAATCACTTAAAAGCGTGAGTCAGTTTTGGCATTGTGAAGCAATGAAGTGGAGGGAATATGGCTGGTCTGACTGGGCTGGCATGAGTAAAAGTGAGCATGACACTGATTTTGAGTTGCATTGATTGAGGATGCAAGGGAAGAGGATGGCTGGCGGGCTCATTGAGTACCTCAAGCAACTCCTGCTGGAGCTGGCCCCACGATGAGGTGTCATTGGGGGCACATCCTCTCGGGCGGTCTACAGTTTCTTCTGTAGGTTTGTCCTATTGATGTTAGGATTTAAGCCTGAACCAAGAAAAAGAAAAGGGGGCTCTTGGCAGGAGCCTACTTGGTGTCGAAGAGACAGTGATAATGAGTATGTGCAAGTTATGTATGTACATGGGCTGAGTTACATGATACTAGATTGGGTGTAGAGTTAGTATGAATTGTCTCTGGTGCACATTCATGTGCATGTGTGTGTTGTAGGATAGTGCAGCACATGCATATCTTAATCAACAGAGGGACTTGTTGATCAAGATAAGATATATAGGGTTGAGTGAGGATGAGAACTTGCATGGCAGCAACTAGAGCCTAAAAGTGTGTGAGCTGAGTATGCTGTCCAAATGTGGGAGTGTTTGGGCCAAAGCTGATGCATAATTGGGTCATGAGAAGTTTAAAAAGTTATCGGTGCGATCACGCGTTTAGGTGGTGAAGACTGGTATTGCACCAAATTATTAGTGCTTTACCATGATGGCTTAAGGTAATGGCAATTGTCTTCAAACCTTGTGCCCAGATCTATGAAAGGGGAAATCAGAGTGGTTAGCGCAGAAATATTGGAGTGAGTAGGTTTCAGGTTATCGTTGCGTAAACAAGTGGGTTTCCAAGACTCAGGTTCTTGCCCGGAAGAGGGAGGGGAGTTTTGGGAGACGCAAAGAAGTGTACCTGGGGCTCAGAAAGTTGAGATGTGAGATCCTTCAAGCTCTACACCATCAGTTTTTGAAAGTACAGAGGATTTCAAGTTGATTATGGGACTGATCATGATCCAGAGAGAGTAGACTTGGGAAGGAAAAATTGAACAGGGTAGTGGAAATCTGGTATTCCTTTGAGGGTTCTGGGGAAGATGTAAATGTTAGTACTGCATCAGGTTGTGGTACATAAAGTGTGAAATCTGGATTAGATGATAAAGAATTGTTGGGGTACATGAGTTGTGATAAAAACAGTTGGAACACATTCACAGTGATGGGATGGGTTGCAGTAGAAAGAGGGTGCTCTTCACATCAAAAACAAAAGAGGAAGGGGATGACAAGAAATGCTTAAATTTTGCTCAAAAGTTGGTAGCAGAGTTAGAGCATCCATGGTGCATTTTGGTTCAAAAGGTTTAAACAATAGAGGAGGGAAGTTCATGCCAAATTGGACTGAGGTATCCTAGTATGGAGTAGGCATTTAATTCTCCTAATGTTGTGGTTGGGAATCCAAGAAAACAAAGGGATGAGATATTTCCTGTCTTGTTTTTGGTTGGTTTAGATGTTTAGGCATGTAGCTGAGAGTCAGGGGTAGGACTCAAGAAGCTGTACTTGCTTAAAACTCCTTGGAGACAGCATGTTTCGATCAACTCATATGTCATGAGGGATGTGCCTGTGTGTATGTTTACACTAGCACCATGATCTGAAGATTTACATATGGTTGGATTGCCAGGTCATGCTGATGATTACGATTGCATGTGTTAAGATGGGGCATCTGTTCTTGTTGAGAGCAGTTGCTGCCTTAATGGTGAGTATTTGTTGGAATATTGGTGCAAGGGGACCATTCTGATGAGAGGCTGGTCACTTCCTTGTTTCCTGTGACAATTTTCTGACAAGATAAGACATGATGTTGATTGGAGTATTGAGGTGGGGATGGGCCATGATGTGTGATGGCTGGAATACTCTTCTGTGTGTGACAGACAACCTTTTGAGGTGAAATCTAGTTGAGAAGATACTGCACATTGTTAAGGATTGTAATTTTTCCTCCAGGGTAGTCAATTTAATTCTACAATCTTCTGTAGAGTTGTTAAGATTTTGGTTAAAATTGGAAAGGGGTTGTGGCTGGTTAAGTGCTTTCAGACATCGTTGCACTGGTGCGCAGCGTGCAAGATTGCCACTAGAAACACTTGGAAAGAGGTCTTTTAGTGTGGCATTGCGGTTGAGATAATTTTTTTAGAAAATACTTAGACAATTTGGTGTGAACTGAGTGTTCTCCTGGTCCTGAATGGCTCAGGGAGGCCTTGTAGCTCTTACTGCACAGAAAACGTGCTAGGTCTAGTTCTCACACGTTAGTGAGAGAGACTGCACGTCGATTTCTGGTTTTACGGTTCGACTCGAGTGAGTTCGAGTGGTAGTCACGCGGTTTTAAGCTTGACACTCAGTGTCGAATCGTGAATTTTGTTGATCGGGGTACTGTTCGATACTCCGGACGATTCGTGGTTCGAATCTCCTAAGTTGTTTTTACCACTTGAGTTCGAGTGGTAGTCACGCGGTTTAGGCTTAAGACTCCGTGTCGAAGTGTGAATTCTGTTGATCGAGGTACTGGTCGATACTCCGGACGATTCGTGGTTCGAATCTCTTAAGTTGTTTTTAACCTCATGATTTATCTCAGCCATGGTTATTGGCTGGGACCTTGCTGAGGATCTTTTGTGTTTTGGCCCTTGAACATTTGGTCACTCTGTGTGTGCCGTGCATCTCCCCAGGGTTTGAGGGGAGGTATTTGGAAACACTTAAGTATGTACTGACAGCCTTGTTTGTTGTCGGCGCTGAGCTCTCTACTGGTTGGTTGAGTACAATGGTAGAACTCATGAATTGGATTGCATTGCAGTTTGTTGCATGATATGCATGTTGTTTGCAGGTACTGGAGTGTACCTGGAAACTATATAGTGGTTTTAACAATAGAAGTGTTGGTTGGGGACTGCTAATTGTAGTCCCGCGCTTCTGGTTATTCAAGCTTTGTGAATTGAGGTGGTTGGCACCTTATGGTAGAGGGTTGGTTCTGCTAACAACGGTGGTTCTAGACTAGTAAGTAATGTTAAGAGTGCTCGTATCTTTCTTGAAGGGGGAAGGGACAGCATGTAGTACATGTTTGTGTTGTGCCCACGTGGTCATCAAAGAAAAAGTTGTACTTTGGATTCTTGCTGTGTTCCAATGCCAGGATGAGTACCGGTCGGGGGAAGCAAAGGAACGGGGAAGCAAGAAGTTGGTACGAAGTATTCTCAGATCTTTGGGGAAGAGAATGCGGGTTCTGGATCTTCACGGCCGGACCGACACCGGTACTTGGAGCTCATCGGATCGCTGCAATGTTTGGCCAATATCACACGGCCAGACATCTCACATGCAGTTAGCCTGCTGGCACGTTATTGTGCAGTCCCAACCACTGCACACATGCGTGCAGGGTTGAGGATTGTGAGGTATCTGTTAGGTACCAAGGATACGGGATTGGTGTACGAAGGAAAGGGGAAGCAAAGTCTGACTGGCTTTATTGACTCTGATTTTGCGGGGGATGTTGATACAAGAAAATCAACACCGGTTTCGTGTTCATGCTAAATAGGGGAGCAGTGTCGTGGGGAAGTAAGAAGCAACAATCAGTTGCGACTTCAACTGTTGAGGCCGAATTTATTGCGGCAAGTCACGCAATAAAGAAAGGTGTGTGGCTTGGGAGCTTGTTGGAGGAGCTTGGTCAGGCAGTGTCGGGTGTAGAATCGAGGATGGACAACATGGGTTGTATTGCAAATCTGCAGAACCACGTGTTGTCCAAATACACCAAGCACATTAGCGTGTGCTATCTTCAAGCGAGGGAGAAGGTTGCATGGGGGCAAATCACGCCAGTGTACGTCAGCACAGAAGACAATGTGGCTGATATTTTCACAAAGCCGTTGGCCGGTCCTGTCTTCCCCAAGCACCGTGACAGCTTGAGAATGGGTTAACCCTAGAGAGTTGAAGTTCTAGGGCTTTAGGGCTTTAGGGCTTCACAGTGCCTAAGTTAACTCGGAAGAGTAGTGCGTTGACTGGAACAATTGAACTCATCATTATTGAACGTTGTTATAAATGTTTTCTAAAAGGGGAAGATTGTTGTGTAAACTGATAGGTACGTATAGATACGTGATGGCAAACGTACAAGGGTACTATCAGTTTAACATGTGGTTTTAGGAAACATTGTATAACTAGAACCTCTCCACGTGTGGAGTACAAGAAAGAGGATGCGCCTGATTGCGTTTCTAGGGTTAAATGTATTGTGATCAGTTTGGTTGATCATATAGAGACCTCCATGCAGTACAGGTCTTGTACTGGTGACGATGTGTCACAAGTAATAGACTCCAGTGAGCGTGTACACGTGTATAAGTTCAGGATTTGTGGTACAGTTGTAAGGCTACACGATGGCATAGGGCCGTGTCAGGGTTGTTTATGTGACCATGCAGTACGGTACAGCCTCTCGAAAGGAACTGTCCCGTTACCGCCGGTTACGATCAGGAGGTATAGAAACGCCAGATTGCGAGCAAGCTTGGCAGTCTCGATGGGGTGTGGAATGCATCTGGGCTTCGAACTCCAAGCTGAATAGTGTTTGCTCTGTATTGAAGGACTGCTTGATATACTGCTGTCACATTCATTTCAATACAGGTAAGCTTGCGATCGCTGGCAAGGGTAACGGTCGCAGTCGTGTGGCTGCGATCGTAGGCGTTAAGCACATGCATACTGATGTTTCTGCTGATTATGAAACATTACATGTGTCTTGTATTGCAGGAGCTGCATTGCTTGTATGTTACTGTTGTGCGAACAGTAAGGCTATTTGTGTGTGACGAGTTGCACACTGGTTATAGCGGTGAGTACAGATACGTATAACAAGCATGCTCCTGCTGGTTAAATAACTGTTTTGTTTTGATCTCTGATGATCCACATATTGTGCAGATTGGTTGGGAGTAGCCATTAAACTCCTGGGACTGCTGAAGGACCAAGGGTGTCCTGATCGGAGAGCAGTCGGTACGTACACATATGTGGATAGGTTGCGTGTGTGTTTTATGTGGTTTAGATATATTTTATGGACACTGATGAACCCACAAGTAAATCGTAACGCTCGGGTGCAGGCAGATATAGACGGCAGTGCGAGCACTGGTCTATATAGACATTGAGAGTACTTGGTGGTGTTCACAGGTAAATATAAGTAAACCATTTGTAACCAGTCTCGATGGGGTGTGGAATGCATCTGGGCTTCGAACTCCAAGCTGAATAGTGTTTGCTCTGTATTGAAGGACTGCTTGATATACTGCTGTCACATTCATTTCAATACAGGAGCTGCATTGCTTGTATGTTACTGTTGTGCGAACAGTAAGGCTATTTGTGTGTGACGAGTTGCACACTGGTTATAGCGATTGGTTGGGAGTAGCCACTAAACTCCTGGGACTGCTGAAGGACCAAGGGTGTCCTGATCGGAGAGCAGTCGGCAGATATAGACGGCAGTGCGAGCACTGGTCTATATAGACATTGAGAGTACTTGGTGGTGTTCACAGGGGATACGTCTCTCTTCATGCAAACGGACCGCTGACGGTTACGGCAGCCTCCACTCAATACACTACAGATGTTCCCAAGACGGGATTTCGTACACCATTTGGTCAATACAATTTCAAAGTTTTGGCGTTTGGGCTCACTAATGCCCCCGCCACATTTCAAACCGTCATGAATAAGATCTTTGAGGAATACGTGGGAAAGTTTCTGTTAGTATATATGGACGATATCCTAATTTACTCCAAGACGTTGGAGGAGCACATGAAGCAAATCAGACTTGTGCTCGAGAAGTTACGAGAGCATCAATTATATGCAAAGATGAAGAAATGCTCGTGGCTGAAGGAATGGACACTGTTCCTTGGGCACCTTGTCGGCCCGCATGGTATCAAGATTGATGATTCAAAGATCGAGGCCGTCCGTAATTGGCCCACACCAACTGATGTACATGATGTACGGCAATTCATGGGATTAACCAACTTTTGCAAGAAGTTTGTTCAAGGGTTCGCACGGATAGCTGCACCCGTTAATAGTCTCACCAAACCCAAGGTACCTTTCAAGTGGACACCAGACCATGAGGTATCTTTCAGTGGCATGAAACATGCAATCACAACGGCACCAGTGCTCAAGGCACCAGATTTTGATAAGCCGTTCACAGTTATAAGTGATGCAAGTGGATTTGGCATGGGTGGCGTATTGGTTCAAGATGGCGCCCCATTGCTTACAATAGCAAGAAGTTCACGCCTGCAGAGAGAAACTATGGTGTGACTGAACAAGAACTACGAGCAGTGGTCTATAATCTGGAAGTTTGGCGCCCGTACCTCGAAGGTGCTGAGAAGGTTACTATCATCACAGACCACAATCCGAATACATTCTTTCAGGACAAGCAAGTGTTGTCAAGAAGACAAGTCCGCTGGTATGAGTTTCTTTCAAGATTCCATCTGGAATGGAAATACGAGCCGGGACGCACGAACGTTGCGGATCCTTTAAGTCGGTCACCAGCGCTATTGCGAGCCATGCATGTTGGCATTGAAATTGCAGCAGTAACGACTCGTTCTCGGACGACAGGGTTCTCCCAACCCGCTCCACCCACACGGGGGGACTCTTCCCTACCACAGGGGAGCGCGGTTGAGGGAGCGGTGTCCACCCACACGGGGAACCAGGCCTTACCACAGGGGACTCAGTCCACCCACACGGGAGGTCGGGTTCTACCACAGGGGACCCACCTTGGTAGTTCGGGGTGCGAGTCTACGCATGTTAACAAGAAACAAAAAGTTGTGGCTAGACCACGTGATTCAATTTTTGACCCCATACGGATTCCTACGGGACCGTCTATTGCCAATGACTTCTTGTCTCGCCTTCGAGAAGCGTACGCAGCCGACTCATTCTATTCTAATCCCGAAAATGTCAGCAAGATGGTACAACAAGATGGCATTTGGTACATCCAACGCGGTGAGTTGCTTGTAATCTCGGTACCGCACGATGTCGACTTGCGCACGTTGATCATTTCACATTATCATAGCCCGCCATGCAGAGGACATGGAGGTTTGGCAAAGACAAAGGATCTCATTGAAAGACATTTCCATCGGCATGGGTTGTACACGCAAGTGAAGAAGTTCATTGATACTTGTGAATTTTGCCAGAGGAACAAGTCCTCAAATCAGGCACCAGCCGGATCCTTGCAACCTATTGCTCCACCAGATCAGCCTTTTGATACAATCTCAATGGATTTGATTGTTGATCTACCAGTAGACAAGACCACTGGTGATGATTCTATCTTAGTCATTGTTGACAAGCTCACCAAGATGGCAAAGTTTCTTTCTTGTCGCAAGACGGTTGGATCAACCGCCATTGCTGAGATGCTGTACAGTAAGGTGTTCGCCGTGTACGGCAAGCCTGCTCAGCTCATTACGGATCGTGATCCAAGGTTCACTGGCAATTTCTTTCGTGAATGGTGTTCTGGCCTTAATATCAAGCAATGTTTCACGTCAGCTTATCATCCTCAGTCAGACGGCCAGACCGAGAGAATGAATCGCATTTTGGAGGACTACCTCCGTAACTATGTCAATCCACAGGGAGATGATTGGGTCAAGTACCTCCCTAGTGCTGAATTTGCGATCAATAACGCATATCAGGAGAGCATAAGGACCTCTCCATTCTTTCTGAATTTGGGTCGCCACCCCAATGCTGTTGAGGGGCTGGAAGCGTTCCTACCCAAAGTGATTCCTAACACGCGGGCACATGTGTTTAAAGTCCAAGAAGCAACGGACGTGCGCCGACGTATTCAAGACCAAACCAGGGCAGCCCAAGCGTGCTTGCAAGCGGCACATGATCGTGAAAAGTTGTGGGTTCAAGCCCGTGGCAATATTGAAGAGGCACAACAGCGTCAAAAGAAGCATTATGATAAACACAGACGCGAAGTCGTGTACCAGGAAGGAGACCAAGTTCTCTTGTCCACAAGAAATGCCGGTCGCAGAAGTGTGCTAAGCACTAAATTTCTGCCAAAGTTCGTTGGTCCATTCAAGGTGCTGTCGCGGGTGGGTGATGTTGCCTATAAGTTGGAACTCCCACAAGGAATCCGCTGGCACAATGTGTTCCATGTAAGCTTGCTCAAGCCGTATAAGCAACCGACACAAGTGGGCACAATGATGCCTCAACCACCTCCGTTACCCCCAGTCATTGATGGTGATATGTATTATGCAGTTGAGGACATCGTCGGGCACAAGGTGAAAGCTCACCACGTGAATAAGAAGAAACACCACGATGATCCAAAGCGCAAGGGCAAAGCCACATACTTGTATCTTGTTAAGTGGGCTGGATACCCATCAAGTGATAATTCATGGGAGCCCGTATCCAACTTTGCGCATAACGCGGAGACCCGTGCCATGCTATCAGCTTACAAGGAGAGGAATGGGTTGAAGTGACCTAGATACCCACCTCCCAGGCAGGCCATCCTCTTGAGGCGGGGGGGGGGGGGAAGCCTAAGCCACATCAATTATGTACGTGAACGCTCACGGTACGTGCTACCGATAGTAGATACTTGAATTGGCACAGAAGCTGGGTCGTCCTGAGCAAGTGCCAGAACTTGCATTAATGGCAGCGTCGTACAGGGACTGCAGCCCTGCGTCGATGAGCACCGGTCCACTGGAGGGTCTCATCAGCCGACGGGTGTGTGGGCATAGGACGACGGATCCTTTAGCTCCTCACTTACACGCGATTCCCCAACGCAGCTGGTGGTAGTTGCTAGAAGGACTTACAGCTTATGGGAGCAGTCCTGACGAGACGGGCCCTCGTCCCCTGAACCACGTCTAGTTGGATAGTTGGGAGGCTGGCCACCTCACTGCTATTTCATGTAGGCGGAGTAGTTGGTCGCTACTCAGGATCAGGATAACTCACGTGGTCACCCACACGGGCCCTCGCGGTACCACAGGGACCATTGTGTAGTGCATATGATATTTTGCATGTTGCTGTTTATTGGTCATTGCATGGTCTGTCCGAGGACGGCCAGATACTTGAGGTGGGGGGAGATGTAACCGCGCTCGAGGACAAGTCCCGAGTAGCAGCGGTACAATCGAAAGCGCAGTACGGTTGGAGGTTCGGTAGCTCGTTACAGGGCGTTATACCAGACGGTTGCCTTTGACGGCTGAGACGAGCGAAATACAATGAAGTAATGTAATGAATGGAATGCCCTTTCCGTGTCCGTAAGCCCTCCTTCTCTTCCAGCTGTTATACCTTTGTAGGTCGCTCCTCCATACATTGCAGCGCGACTGCCACCCACTTGTCCCTTGACACATTTGAAATGTTCACATATGATTCCACCTTACTAGCAAATAATTGGAAGCTTCCTCTTTTTCCTGTAAACATGGCTGGTGTAGGCACACGCACGACGTTAGTGGTGGATGACGTCCCCTTGGATGCTCGTTCTCCCTCCAAGGCCTCAATCCACTTCAATAACCGTAGAATTAGGGATTAAGTCTTATTTTTCTTCAAGGGTGTCTTCAAAGGAGTGGGTTTGGGTTTCGTTTTGGTTGTGGTCGGTTTGGGCGATGGGGCCAATTGCAATTCCGTTTCGGACTCGTCTTCCAAAAGATCATCGACTTCAATACCTTCCTTTTCCAAACCTTCCAAAATCCCTTTTTCTTTAAGAGGGAGACCGGAGTACTTGCTTCCTTTCCGTTTAACCGCCATCATATTGCAATGGAACAATGCAATTACAACCTTCCCTACGTCTCCCTTCGGTTCGAGGCTCTAACCGCCTCGCCGATACTAATTTAACGAATTGAAACGTATAACTAAGATTTATAACAAGCTAAGCAAGGGTTTCAGGCAAGGGTGACACCGAAGGTAGAAATCGAAGTTCCAATCCGTTACAAGTTCGCAGCCCTCCTCACGCAGGTTGTCCGAGTCTCCAAAGAACAATATATAATGAACAATGTAGAGAATGCTAGATGTCTCACTCGTAGCAGCAAACCCCAAAGACAATGATCGCCACCCGAGTTCCTAGTCCACCTATGCGCGGATCCCGCTACGTCGTCCCTCTACGAGATGCTCTCGCGAGCATAACGATATGGATGACAAGAGGAGACCCACTAGGATATTACAATCATTTTCCTACACACAAGGACAACGAGATCTACTCGTATCCCAAAGGGCACGAAGAAACATGAACTATGCGCACACCATTACGAACATTATGCTTACGCGCACATCCTACGCGCAGGGGACGTGAGACGCGTCGCGCTGACGCGGCACCTCACTACACAAATAGCTGTCATTTTGCCCGTGAAGCTATTGCAAAGGGGCAGGTTGAATTCAAGTACATTCAATCTGCTAGAACTGTGGCTGATATTTTTACCAAACCACTAGTTAGACAAGTGTTTATGGGACATCGTAACTCACTGGGACTGGCCAAGTTTCTGTGAGGTAAAGGCAAGGGGAAGTGTTGTGTTAATTAATTTTATGCCTTTCCCTCAGAGGAGAAATAATGGCAAGTCTCCGGATGAAGACAATACCAATTAGGAAAGAGAGGCAGAACTCTGAGTTCTGCCAGGCAATACATGCATTTGAACGAAGACTATCATAACGCAAGTTACAGACACGTTTGTAGAAAGGAGGCATATGGGGCAAGCACGGATAGGGAAGGCACTTGGTTGGAACTATAGTGGCACTCCGGGTGTCTATCAATCAGTTGCTAACCAGTCCTTGACTTGTATATGTTCGTGCCTACTTAACAACGCACAAGTAGAAGGACATCGTCTAACACCCTCCGTGCCGCCACCATACAGGTGACTTAATCCTTATTGTATTCCTGGATTTAGCACTCAGATGAACATTGTTAGAACATGTTAGACATATGGAGTTGAGTTTAGCTCATCGGACAAAGTAATGAACACGACCTGGGTGAGAGCAGGTTAGGCGTGTTTGAACTGTGTCACCTTGTTAGGAGAGATAAGAGATATTGTAAGACTTGGTTGGAACTATAGTGGCACTCCGGGTGTCTATCAATCAGTTGCTAACCAGTCCTTGACTTGTATATGTTCGTGCCTACTTAACAACGCACAAGTAGAAGGACATCGTCTAACACCCTCCGTGCCGCTACCATACAGGATACGCCAAGCCCAGAATATTTCAGGCACGAACCCTACCCTAGGTGATTTATCCAATCTACCATCAAATCCACGTACCAACCCTTCAGCTGGCACCACTAGTCAGTCTGCCCAGTCAGGAAATGGTATAGATCAGACGAACCCTGTCTATACTAATCTCAAATTAGTTCAGGCATTGGACCTGGACTGTGAGAATGGTTTCAGATGGCAGAAAGATGTTCTGAATGTTGCCAATAGTAAACGCATTAAGCTGTGTCTTGAGGAGGAGCATCCTAATACAGCTGGAGACTCTTTAGCTATGAGTCTCCTCACTGAGAAAATTCCTGACGTTTGGGTGGACAGGGCATTGGACATGCCAAGTGCAAAGCATGCCTATGATTGGCTGCTGCGCAAGTTTACTGGTGGGCACAATGAAGAGTTGATGAGAAAATGGTCCAAGGTCTTGGACTATGGGATTATCGAAGATGGTCAGGAATACCATGCCTATGTGGCTAGGAAGTTCAGGCTGGCCAGAGGTCTACAGGCTAATAATCACCCATGTTCTGATGGTAGGTTGAATGTAACAGGGGTTCAACGATCGGGTGAACCTCGTGACGCATAACGGCGTTACACGTGCAGTAGCGCACCGGTGGTGCTGCTGTGCGGGCAGAGATTGGACAAGATAGAGAGGTGTTAGGATAGTCTAGGCACCTAAAGGCTTGGGTTTAGAGTTATAGAGACCTTGGGCGAGAGGTGGAGCCCCATTATGTAAGGTTCGTGGCAGTCGGGGTTTGGGACCTTTGCCGATCGGTCCGTGACAGTGGTATCGGCGAGAGGGGCTTAGGCCCCTTTCGTGAGCCGACTGAGTCTAGAAAGGTATATTTATTTATGTAATTTAATAGAAGAGGAATTTGCCGCTTGGGAGTTAGATTTAGCGAGGAGACGTCGTGAAGTCTCACAGGGCCCCCAACTCGACGATCCCTCTCGTTCCGTACAATCTGATGCCTCAATAACTTCAGAAATGGCGCGGAGAGAACTTGATGATTTACGTGCGCAGCTGGATGAGTCCCGAGAGCGGGAAGACGCGCTCCAAACTCAGATCGACGAACTCCGTGCGGAACAAGAGGCACGACCCACTCCCGTAATTCGTACGCATATGCCTGACAAATTTGAGGGCCGAAAGGATGATTTGGAGCAATTTTTAGAGGATGTGCGTTCGTATTGTGTGCTTACTAATCTCCCACTTGACAAGCGAGTGGATTACGCGGTGCGGTGCCTGGGGAAGTCCGTGAAAAAGGTATGGCTGGCTAAGAAAGCCAATAACCTTAGAACAAACCCAGGTACAGCCCTGACTCTTGAAATCTTTGGACAACTTCTGGGCAGTGTCTATGACAATAGTGATAAAATCACCAAGGCAAGGGACAAGTTGGATGGGGTTTTTCAGGGTTCTGATACCCTAGAACGTTATGTCGAAAGGTTCACAACACTGCTTTCAGAGGTGGAAGTGGGGGGAGAGCTGTCTGGGGGGGAGAAAATTCATCGCTTTAGAAAGGGGTTGCGCGACGACTTAAAAAAGGTGGCTGTCCTTGACCCCACCACTGGGGCTCCTTACCAAGACATAGATGCATTGATCAGTGCACTAACAAAGTATGATGCTGCCGTGGGAGGCACGGCGCAGGGGAAAAGACAACGTCTTGGGGGCCCTAGTGTGGCAGCCACCACTGCCGTCGAATATGCCTACCCCACAGCCACCCCGGACGGGACATGGACAGGATACAACTATGGCTATGGTTATCAACAAGCCCCAACGTATGCTGCGGCTCCCATGGCCATGGCCCCAGTCTACCCTCAAGCAGGTCCATTAGCCTCCATGGCAGGTGGGCCTTCCCTGTATCCCCGTAGGGATGGGGTACCACCCTCAATGCGGGTAGATCGCCGCACTGGGTTCAACCCCGAGAGGCAGTGTTTCTCGTGTCAGAGCATGGGTCATGAGGCGTGGGTGTGCCCTTTCAAACAAATGGCTGAACACCCTGAGATCCCCCTCACTGCTTTTCAGTTGCACATTGCTCAACAGATTGTGAGGGACCGGCGGGCTCGGGGAGTTCCACTTCCTGTCATCCCTGCACAGTTTGCAGAGATGGTGAATAGGGGCCAAGCATATGGTGGGGTGGGAACGGGCGGGACTGGACCAGCTGGTAGGACTGGGCGCGGGCGCGGACGAGGCCGGGGACGAGGACGGGGCTACGGAAGAGGGCGGGGACGGGCTAGAACATGAACATGGAACAATACCTCACCACATTTTCTCCTTATCCTAATTTTTATTCTTCTTTAAAACAGCAAGCGGGACAGCTTTTAGATTGTTTATTTTCTTGTAGCACTTCTTTGGAAGTTCAGCCCGATGGTACACACTTACCACAGTTTGTTGTTGTTAAACGGGGGGAAGTTGAACAAACATTATCACGCTTTCGGCAAGACCAACTTGGGACACCTCAAATGCATGCTTGCTTTGTCTTAGGGGCAAAAGTTGCCAAAAGTGCGACCATTTTTCCCTTTTTGAAGGGCATGCGTATGCTCCTGCAAGGGAAAAAAGATAGGAATATTCCCTATTCCTATGTCGTTTACTATGCACCTCCCCAACATTGCATATCATTTTGTCAGGCCCTAGCACATCCAGACCTTGCCTTCATCTTCAATATCAGGTGTGGGGGGGTCAGTGGAGTCGCTCTGATAGATACCGGGGCAACCCACACATTTGTGCGCAGGTCTTTTGTGAACACCTTAGGCCTTCGGCCGGTGAACACTCCGGTGTCTGTCCAATTGGCAGATGGCCAAACAATGACCTCTGCCGGCACTGTTTCTTTAAGGTTGCATTTGTCAAGAACTTACGTTGAACAAAGGAAATTCATAGTCTGTGACAGGCTCTTGGATGGTATAGATGTCATTTTAGGAAATGATTTCTTGAAAGACCGGGGCGCATTCATAGACTACGCGCAAAATGCCTTGCATTTGAAGCCGGCACACTTCCCTCACTACATAACTCTCCGAAATAATGCGATTGTGCCCGAGACAAGCCTAATAAATCATACTAAGATTATTTCAGCAATAAGTGCAAACAGGGCTTTACGGAAGGGTGCTCAAATGTTTTGGGGAGTCGTGCGAGAGGAGACAAAGGAGGGGACAATGGGGATTGGAAGGGACCAGTCATGGGAGGAGATTGTATTGGGGAAAGTGGCCTCGGCTACCATGAAAGAAGAACCTCCCCCATGGGATACAGATGAAGCCACCGACCTTAACCTAAACTCTCGGGATGCAATTGGTAGTATGACTGGCAAACCAAAGGAGCTGCGAGAACTTCTGTTGCAGTTTCTAGATGTTTTCCCAGATAAGCTGCCAGAGTTGCCACCAGATAGGGGGGTAGCTCACACTATACCAATGGAACCAGGCCATGTACCCCCGTGCCGACCCACCTATAGGCTTGCTGAACCTGAAGTCAAAGAATGTAGGCGGCACGTCGAAGAACTCTTAACCCAAGGGTTCATTAGGCCTAGTTCCTCTCCTTATGGCAGCCCAATTCTGTTTGTTAGAAAAAAGGATGGTTCTTTCCGTATGGTCATCGACTATCGAGCGGTCAATAATCTCACAAGGAAAGACAAATATCCATTACCAAGAATTGACGATTTGCTAGATAAACTACAAGGCTCACGATATTTCAGTTCGTTTGACCTGTTGTCGGGTTACCACCAAGTACGACTGCATGAGGCGGATGTACCCAAAACAGCATTTAGGACACCTTTTGGGTCCTATGAGTTTTTGGTTATGCCCTTTGGGCTAACGAATGCTCCGTCAACTTTTCAAAGGTTGATGAATTCAATATTTCACGACTTTATTCGTGAAGGCTTCGTCGTTATTTATCTAGATGACTTGTTAATCCACAGTCAATCCTTAGAGGATCATTACCAACATTTGGCACGTGTGCTCGAGCGGCTCCGGGAACAGAAACTGTATGCTAAGTTATCCAAATGTGACTTCCTAACGTCAGAGTTGTGTTACTTGGGACATGTTGTTGGACGGGACGGGCTGAAAGTGGATCCGGCTAAAGTTAAAGCTATCAAGGACTGGCCAACTCCCACTACGGCGACGCACGTACGGCAATTTCTGGGGCTAGCCAACAACTTCCGCAAGTTTGTCAAAAACTATAGTACGATAGCTGCCCCACTTACCCATCTAACTGGCAAGACTCCATGGATTTGGGGCAACACCGAGCAACATTCTTTTGATAGTCTCAAAAATGCCTTAGTCAATGCTCCCACCTTGGTATTGCCAAATCCACAAAAGCCGTACCGTGTCGTTACCGATGCTAGTGACATAGGAGTTGGTGCAGTTTTATTACAAGACCAAAAGCCGGTCGCTTATTTCAGTAAAAAATTCAATTCAGCTGAGACGCGATATAGCACAACTGAAAAAGAACTTTTAGGAGTCTTATATGCTTTGAAAGAGTGGCGCTGCTATGTCCTAGGCACCTCATTTGTTGTTGTCACTGACCATAAGGCTAACAGCTTTTTACAAACCCAATCTCTCCTTTCACCCAGAAGGGCGCGGTGGGCCGAATATCTGCAACAATTTGACATTAAGTGGGAATGGTCACCTGGGGTTGGCAACCCAGCAGACCCACTTTCAAGATGTCCTAACCTGGCCGTGGCCAACGTGTCGGGTGAACATCTGGGGGAGCACTCTCTCCTTGTCGAAGCGGATATGATGGGGGCAGGGGAGGCTGCAGACTCTCACTCCCTACCCTCGCAACTGGAAGGAATGGAAGCATGGGTGCGGGTTCTCAAGGATGCTTATTTAGTTGATGGATGGCTCTCGCGTAAACAAAACCGTCGGAAATTGGCCCACCGGAACGGGTTCTGGTATAAAAACTCGCGTTTGTATGTGCCCTCGCATTACGTTTCAGTGGACGGGGCGGAAAGGAACCTCCGTAGGGAAATACTTGAAAACCTTCATGGACCCCCAATAGTGGGTCACCAAGGGCGGGACAGGACAATCGAGCTGGTCGCCAGATCTTGGTGGTGGCCAGGGGTAAATGCAGATGTAACCGACTATGTAGCGCATTGCGACTCGTGCCAAAGAGTAAAACCTTTTTCAGGCTTACCTGTAGGGTTGTTACACCCCTTAGAAATCCCTTCTCGAAAATGGGAGTCCATGTCCATGGATCTCATCACGGGATTACCTAAGACCAAATCTGGGTGCAATGCAATTTGGGTTGGGGTTGATAGAGTTGTTTAGGCTCACGGGGTGCCGGTCCGCCTTGTCTACTGCTTTCCACCCCCAGAGCGACGGCCAGACTGAACGCATCAACAGAATCTTGGAAGATTACCTTCGGCACTATGTGGGGGGGAGACAGACTGATTGGGATAAGCATTTGTGTGAGGCCGAGTTTGCATATAATAACACTTACAATCAATCTATCAATACTACTCCGTTTCGCTTAACTTTTGGGCAGGACCCTGTGATCCCTTTTCAAGAAATCTATGATGCACCTGTTCTTGGTCGTGGTATCGAGCAAGAATATGTTCCAGCTGCGGCTGAGTTTGTCAGACGTATGCGGTGGGACTTAGAACGGGCCAGGACTTGCCTTAAGGCAGCCCAAGAAAGACAGAAGGCGTACGCCGATAAAAGGCGGCGGGACCTACCAGGCTTTGAAGTAGGTCAACAAGTCCTGCTTTCGTCAAAGAATATTAAGTTCAAACATTCCCGGACTAAGAAATTGTTGCCAAGGTACATTGGCCCCTTTCCGGTCACCCGGGTTATTTCCCCGGTAGCATACAAGTTGCTGCTACCTACGCATATGCGCATGCACGACGTATTCCATGTTTCCCTTCTCAAACCGCATAAAACTGACGGAAGCGTGCAACCCCCACCTCCTCCTGAAATCATAGATGGTGAGCTAGAATATGAGGTGGAGGCAGTGCTTGCACATAGAGAGCGGAAACTTAGGGGCAAGAAAGTAGTGCGCGAGTATCTTATTAAGTGGTCCGGCTATGAGAGCATCCATAATACCTGGGAACCTGAGGAAAACTTAGTGCATTCTCGAGAGGCGGTACAGCAGTACTGGAGTCTAACCACGGGGCGTGGGTCGGAAGCTAAACGGACAGGAACGGAAGCTACATCTCAACGCAAGCGTGCTAGGCGTGCTTGACGCCCTGGCAGGTCGGGTCGGCCCCTTGGTGCTCCTTTTGTGGGAAGCTCTGGACGTGGCAACCAGAGTGCACCTTGGGGGTACTCCAGTATGGGTAGACCTTAGGAGTGGAACGGACATGGGAACGGACGAGAGTGAGGCGCGTGGCCCCTCTCGGGTGCGTGCGGTGCTAACCGCTCACCCTGGACAGGACACATGTGTAGAGTGTCGCGACTTGTGTTTACCCTGATGTATCGTGATGTGGAAAGGACCAGTGGAAAGGACCGGACTAGTTGTCGTATCGGTTCCCGGGTTCGCGTAAAGGACAGGACTGGACATGTAGGAACATACACGGACTGGACTGGATATGTAAGGAATGGACAGGACAAGGGGTCCGGCTGGGGCTGGGGACGCCGGACTAGCGACTCTCGGTCTCTAAAGCTCCAAAACCTAAAGCCTTGGGTGGTTAGGTTAGTCTCCTTACCTACTTGGCCGGGACGTCCAAGATAGGAGGGGGAGGATGTAACAGGGGTTCAACGATCGGGTGAACCTCGTGACGCATAACGGCGTTACACGTGCAGTAGCGCACCGGTGGTGCTGCTGTGCGGGCAGAGATTGGACAAGATAGAGAGGTGTTAGGATAGTCTAGGCACCTAAAGGCTTGGGTTTAGAGTTATAGAGACCTTGGGCGAGAGGTGGAGCCCCATTATGTAAGGTTCGTGGCAGTCGGGGTTTGGGACCTTTGCCGATCGGTCCGTGACATTGAAAATGGGGATTGTTGAGGGTTTGCCTAAGCAATTTGAGCATGCAAAGTCAAATTTGTACACCTCCTGTCTTGGTCAGGATGAGGATAAGGTCACACTCAATATTCAGGCATGTTCAAGGTTGCTTGGAATTGATGAATTTAAGGCCCCCTCACACTCTGCCAATATTGCCCATTCAGTCAGAGGTCCCCCTCGTCCAAGGAACGCTCCAGGATCCCGACCACAGGGGATGCCAGAAGACCTCCCTGACAACTTCAGGGGCTGCTGGCACTGCTTGGAAGATGGACACTCCAGAAACGTGTGTCCAAAACTCCTAGCAGAAAAGGAGAGAAGGGCTGCCCTTATTGCAGCACGCAAAAACCAAGCAAACCCGGTGGGAGGTATTGCATTGGGTGACTCCTCTGACTCAGATTAGAGAAAGCTACCAACGGTCTCCAGTATCAGTAACTGAACGTCTTCAGCTGTTGCACCTGGATGTTATTGGTGAGCTACCAGTGCCAGGAGCTGAGGGTGAGCGCTACATGCTCACAGTACTAGATGATTACTCTAGAGCCGGTGAATCTATGGCATTGACTTCCAAGTCCCAGGTCGGTGGTGCTGTCAAGTCTATCATCATGTATCTAGAAAATCAGACTAATCACAATGTTAAGGTGGTTAGGTCTGACAGGGGAAGTGAGTTTGTAAACTCTGCTTGACTTTTTCCAGTCTAAGGGATCAGACACGAAACGTCTGCCCCTTACACCCCTCAAGAGAATGGGAGAGCAGAACGTTTTAACAGATCATTAAAAGAGAAAGTTAGAATCCTACTGCTTCAGGCAAAGGCTCCACAAAGCATGTGGGCTGATGCACTCCCAACAGCTGTCAGGTTGTTAAATCTCAGAGCAGTAAAGGGGAAGACTGCCACTCCCTTTGAACTGCTGTTTGGAAGGAAACCATCAGTCCACTACTTGAGAGTATGGGGATGTCTGGCTTTTATCAAAATACCAGATAAGGATCTATCAGCCTTTTCGGCCAGATCTGAGGCTGGGATGTTTGTGGGATATGAGCCTGCATCAAAGGCATATCGAGTCAGAGTGGGGAACAAGGTAAAGGTGTCAAAGAACGTGAAGTTCTTTGAAGATAAGCTAGGAATTCAGGCTCTTTCTCCTAGTAACTCCTTGTGATACAGTAGAATCAGCCAAAGGATGCGAAAACAATGGTTACAAGTTGTTTGGGCTCCACCTCAGTACCCGTCCAGTCCGGCCCGGTCCTTCCTCTGCCAAAACCTTGTTCTATCCTTTTTCTAAGTGTATCCCTGTCTCCATCGCCAATGCGCCTTGTCAAGCAAGGGGTCACTCCCTTGGCGCGTGAAGCAGCCACTTCTTGGCGTGGAGGACCATAACGCACGAAGGGACCCTTATGGAGGTCCAAATCCTCGTGGTCCGGTCATTTTCCCAGAACACGCGACTATTCCTGTTACACCTTGCCTGCTGATTTCTCCCCTGAGTATAACTTTGATCAAGTTCCATGCACTGATGATGGGGATGATTGGGATTTTGTACCGCTTGACCTCACAGGCGCATTGGAACTAAACAGGGAAGCAGGAAGGGGTACTGCACCAATCATTCCAGCTAACATAGAGGTCATGCAGAGAATGAATGACATCTTGAGGGGCTTGGGAACAGCGGAAGAGAGTGGTCTAAGTGGGCTATCTGGGTCAGAAGCTCTAGGGGAAGGAGTAGTGGGCACTGGGGACGCACAGAATCCAGAGTCACACGTAACAGGTAGTTCACGTGAGGAGTCATATGATCACCCCTCTGCTGAAAATAGTGACTCAAGTGATGAATTGCAAAATGGTGCACGAGGTGGTGGAGGTAGATATGAACTGAGGCAAACGTTGGCAGAACCAGACAGGTATGTTCCTGGTACATACCACATTGGGGAAACGCCAGTTACTGATGCATCAGAAATAATCCCTCCAAATCAAAATGGGGCACAAGAGCAAGTAAAATTATCATCAAGTAAAATCAAGGTTCCAGAAGATTGGTGGGAAGCCAAAAAATCACCACAGTGGGTATATTGGTTAGAGGCTATGAATGAAGAGATGGACTCTATTGACTCTCATGAAACGTTTGAATATTGTGAGAGACCTGCTGATGCCAAAATCATTCCTTTGAAATGGGTCTATGCTTTAAAAACTGACAGTTTTGGTGATATTGTCAGATTTAAGGCGAGACTGGTAGCCCAAGGGTGCAAGCAAAGGCCAGGTGTTGACTACTTTGAAACCTTTGCTCCAGTAAGTACACACACGTCTAGGAGGGTGCTGTTAAATCTAGCCACATCCAATGGGTGGAAAATACACCAAGTCGATGTGAAGACAGCATTCCTAAATGGAACACTGGATGAGGAAGTGTATGTAGCTCAACCTCCCTGTTTCTTCAATGGTGATTCTAATATAGTGTGCAAGCTACTCAGATCCCTATATGGTCTAAAGCAAGCACCACGTGCATGGCATAAATGTTTGGTCGAAGAGCTTGGAAGGTTTGGGTTTACAGCCTGCCAGTGTGATCCAGCCCTCTTCATCAACAAAGAGTCATTCAAGTCACACGTATACTTGTTAGTATATGTGGATGATTTGTTAATTGTGAGTGAGGATGTGGAATCCATTCAGTGTGTTCAGCAACAGCTGACTAGCATATTCTCAATTCATGATCTTGGTGAAATAAAGTCACTTTTGGGGTGTGAAATTAAGATAAATGAATCCTCACACTCTCTTAAAATGACTAATGTCCTCAAAATTGAGGAACTAGTGGGAGAATATGGGCTGCCTGATCAAGGCAAGGAGGTAGACACACCAATGTCAGGTTCCTTCTTGCCTACTCAAATGCCTGAGCCTCCTAAAGGGATGACCGGAGAACAGATTGGATCAGGAGTTCCCCTACCAGAAGGTCATAGGTACTTAGAATTGATCGGGTCTCTTCAGCACTTGTCAACCACGACAAGGCC
>KV908382.1:200063-252563 GCA_002005505.1 Botryococcus braunii
GTGTCCCTCCTCTACTTTGCACGATTTGATGCATCCTTCATTACTCTTCGTGCACGGATGGTAAGCTGACTCTATTTGTGTTATGGTGTTTGTGAGTTTGCTGACGGACGTATAAACCTGCCCCTCATTCCCATGCGCATTTCCCTATCCCCCAACTTGTCGGACTCTCCCACTTTCTTTGTTCCCACCCCTCTCTGTGTGTGTGTGTGTGTGTGTGTGTGTGTGTGTGTGTGTGTGTGTGTGGGGGGGGGGGGGGTGTGGGTGTGTTTGGTTTTGTGTTAGTGTTTGTGTGCCCAGTTCGTAACCGTAAGGGCAGAACATGTGGGTTTCCACTCAAAGAAGTGTCTGCGCTTGTTCTGAGCGAAGGTATTTGTTATCGATATTTGCTGGCATTGGCCACAGTTTGAAAGTTGAGGTGGCTTCCCATGCAGCTTTCATCGCGTTTGAAAAGCAGATTAAGTGGAAGGGTGCATATTTCAGATGGCCCTCAGTTCCTTCTTAGACCTAGGTCTCCAGGCCCCTTGCCATCTCTTTCTTTTCTTCCCTCTACGTATGCAATAGGCGATGTTCCTTGTGGGCACATGATTGCACGCTCCCACAACCGCGCATGACCGGGGCCTACTTGTGGTCCATTGTGGGCAAATGCTTGCACATGTACATACAAATACATGACCCCGTGCCTGCCGTGTGTGGGATTGGCCAGACAAATCTAATTTCTAATCGGGGTAGTGCTGTTTTCAATGCAGGAAACAAAGCACATATCACACACATGCATGCATGTAAAAGCCATTGCTGAAGAGAACACGCAGCAGCAGGCCTAGCGAGGCCAATTATTGCCATTATCAACTTTGTTGCCGTGCTCATCTTGGGGCCTGGGTTTACCTCTACTATATGCGGGATGGGTGTTGACTTATCGCTTTAGTTGCAGATTATGCCTAAAGAACAGTTGCCCCTTCTAGTTTCCATTATCATGGTTATTCAAGCAGCAGGTGCTACTGCTTCTGGGCTGAGGGCAAAGAGGAGCATTAAAGATCGTAACATTGTGCTTTTGGTTGGATATGCTGCAATCATTGGTGCAAATATGGCATTTGCTGTTATACCAAACTTTTCAGGTGTGCGCATGCCCAGCATGGAATACATTTCTAACCTGGAAAGTATTTCCATTGCTCTACTCCTTTGGTTGCTTTTCTGGCACTGTCTCCGCATATGTTCACATTCTTGTTTTCTGCAATTCTGCACTGAAGCTGATGCACCAGAGGCTTCTGTGAGACAATGGGAATGCAGATGTTTTGCACTAGGGAAAAAGAGCATCTTGTCCACTGAGGTTAGCCTAAAATGTGTTTTGTTCTTGGACCTAGGGATGGTAATTGGTGCAGCACTTGTGGGAGTGCACATGGCCATGACACACGGTGTTACAATTGCTATGATGGCTTCTTACATCCCAACAACAGAGGTTCCGGGAATTGGGAAGATTGCTGGGACATGCTGGTCTTTCACGGACCTTGTGCTTGGTAAGTCCTCTGCCATTGCATGCTCGAAGTAATGTGGACGTGCAATGCATGTACTATGGTCCCAGCGTTCTATGTCAGTCATATCGGTCTTTAAAGAATGGGTCAATTTCTTTTCAATTTCTTAGCATTGGACTCTTGATCGCTTGATGCAATCTCTATGCGAGATTCACGGCAATGAGAGTCATGCTGACTGCAAGTGTTGCTGACTAAGAGTGAACCTGGATGGCTTAGCCCTTCAATGTAGCCCTGTCCCTTGTCCCCAAGGAGTGGTGTGCACTGTTTGTTTGGCTTACTAAATGACAAACGCCGATTTTGGTATTGCAATGAACTTGTCTCAGTTGGCTTGCATGCTGTGTGCTACTCAGGTATCATTCTGGCGTACAGCAACTCGGTAGCAGGAAGGCTGTCTGACATGACAGTCAAACAAGGACTGGGCAACATCGGTTGTTTCTATGGTGGAGCAGTTGCAACAGTACTCTCTGGGCTGGCACTGATCATCTTCTCCACGTTTTCAGATCTTGGAAGCGAAGATGCAATAGTCATGAAAAAGAAGCCTGTCTGATTTGACATGGCTGCACAATTAAGACATTCAAGTCCCTTCAAATCCTTGAGTGGTCTATATTTTAAACCCTGATGTTAGTCAAGGCTGAGGAAAAGAAGTCTTGGTTCCAGATACTGTGACAAGTCAATGCCAATCAAATGTAAAAAAGTTGGTTGAAAAACATGTCAATATTCCTGAATACTTCCAAATCCTGACATTTACATCGAGTTTTGGCACTTGGCCAGTACTTTCTAGTTTGCAGTTTCCATTACTAAACCAAGTAAACCGAAGTGAAACAAATTTACAACATGTTTCTCTACTAGACCAGTAGCAAACGAAATACCCCAAATCCAAAAGACAATCATTCTAAATTATCATCGAACCAAAATTTACACAACCACCAACTGCCGTTCGAACTCCACCTTTTGTGCAAGCGTGCAAGTATTCTTTGATTACCAGACAATTCCTTTACCCATTTTGCTGCACAACGTTCTGCCTCCTCTTGGCTAGCATGGGAAAATAAGTTTCAGGTGCAGTTACAGTTACAAGTGATCTGCATCCTCAACTTTTGTATCTCCACTGCCGTCACGTGGCTGCTCAGCATCTTGATCCTGCATAAGCCAACACCCCATCGTTTTCAAAGGCATTACAGCTTTCACACACAAAAACCACTTTGACAAACCACAGAGTTCTGCCTGTTTTTCTTCAGAGTTCTTGATGTGTTCAGTCATCCCCTCGAGTTTGCAAAATTCACTACCCAACACTGATCCACCTGATGGCAAGTAGCTTGACCTCATTATATTAACCTGAGAGCCTCTTTTATAACACGGGCACTACATCATGCCTCCCATGTGAGGTAATTAGCTGGCAGAAACTGATGCTTAGCACCTGCTTCCCCCAAAGGTGGCTTCACATGATCAACGATCCAAGAACACCAGCTAGATGAATTCTGTTACTCGATACGTGCCACAAAGGTGGCCCGACATGCTCGCACAATCAACGATGCAAGAACACCAGCTAGATGCTTTCTGTCACTCAAAACGTGCGTAAACACGATCCAGTGTCACACTACTAAGCCCCATAAGCCTTCGTCAACAAACCAGAAACTTCCCAACCTAAAACACACACACACACACACACCCCTCCAGCATTTCACAAGTGAGATGCCCACATGACCGAACTCCAGAATTCCATATCCCCCCGCCCCCCCCCACCCCCCAAAAAAAACCAAAAACCCAAAGAAACACACACACACACACACACACACACACACACACACACACACACACACACACGCACGCACTCGGGATGAGCGAGCAGCAAGGCAGCCAACACATCTGTCCACTCTGAATACAGAGGTGACAGCCCCAGAACCCTATAATCTGAAAATGCTCAAAGCTCTCACTTAAAACTAGCCATGGGCAACCACAGAGACACGCTGCTTACTGGGCAAGCGGAGTCAAGACTAACCGAAGTTTATTAGTATGGAGTACTAGGACGGGCAGTTCACAAAAGATCTTTGGTAAAATTGCACTGTGCACAAAAAGTTATGAGATATTCTGAAAAGCTTACATTCTTCATGCCAATGCCCGCAAAGGTCAGAGCAAAAATCAGAAGGCACAGAAAACACCAACATTCTTGCAGAACAACCAATGGGAGCCACAATTGCCCCGCACAGTAGAGTATCAAAGGGAAAGAAAAACATCACCGCGATATCCTTCAGACCCAACATGTATACCCCTCTGATCTTCATTGGATTGCCTTGCTCGAGGTTCTAGGTATAGCAGCGAACACATAACTTAGCAATTGGGAAGATAAATATGTAAACAAATACCCCCCCCCCCCAAACACACACACACACACACACACACACACACACACACACACACACACACACACACACACACACACACACACACACACACACACACGCGCGCGCGCGCGTGTGTGCACCCGCCCATCCATACGCACGATGAACACCACCTGTAATACTAAATATTGCAGGGACCCCTGCGGCGCAAAAAAGCCCCCAAGCATACTTGAACAGCACTTCCATAAGCAACCTCTGTAGTTGACCCAGCTATGCTCAACTTTTACCTGCATGTCGGATGTCCAAAGGGTCAGGTTGTCGCGCAACAGCTGCATTATTAGAGTGCTATCTTTGTAAGACTCCTCGCCCAAGGTGTCTAGCTCTGCTATGGCTTCATCGAAGGCCTGCATCAAGAAATATAAGTTCATGCAGATGTCTGCAGTACTTGAAAGCACGTGGCGGCCAAGATGAACGAAGCTGTGTGTACCTGCTTTGCCAAATGGCAGGCACGCTCGGGGGAATTCAAAATCTCATAGTAGAATACTGAGAAGTTGAGTGCCAAACCGAGCCGGATAGGATGTGTAGGAGCTAGATCCACGAGAGCTATATCCTGACAGTCCCCTCACATAGGCTCGTCAGAATTTAGGTGGAGGAGCCTGTCACAAAACCCGACCGACATTTCTCAAAGAACAAGAATTCCTTGCCAAGTGAGAGAGGAAATCCGCAGACACTCCGACACAAAACGGCTTAACCCGCGGCCGACATACAGCGCACCTGTGCAGCCTTGTAAGCCAGCAAGGTATGCTCCGCAGCATCCTTGCGGTCTGCTCCTGTCTTGAATTCAGCAAGGTAACGGTGGTAGTCACCCTTCATCTTTAAGTAAAACACCTTCGACTCCCCGGATGATGCCGTTGGAATCAGGTGGTCGTCAAGCAGCTGCAAAATGCTCGAACAGATCTCGCTCAACTCCTTCTCCACCTGGACCCGGCCAGTCCAAACTTTGAATAGCGATCCCTACGGACTCGAGCTCAGCGCCCCAAAAGCTTGAGTGAGTGCAAACTAACACTTTGCCACCTCAGCCCTTAACCAACCATCTACATCCGTGGGATTTGGGCAACAACAAAACCTGGGACACCTCACAGACAAAGTGTTGGGAGTCCATCATGCAGGCTAAAATAAAAAGCGAAAATGGGCAACATAGAAACCTAAGACCCACCACTTCACGGTATTTTTTGATCCGTTTGACATGCTCTTCATTCCCTTTGCTGTCCTCCTTTTGCTCTATGCTGGAAATAATTCTCCAGGACGCTCGGCGAGCACCAATCACATTTTTGTAAGCCACGCTCAAAAGGTTGCGCTCCTCCACTGTTAACTCCTGGTCGTGCACATTCTGTGCGACCTTTTTCATCTCCTGGTCAACCGCAAACCCAATTAACACCGCATCGTGGTATTAAAGCTGGGCAAGCAGCGCCAAGAGCTCAAGCTTGTGGGAAGCTGTAGGTGGACAGACTCACCATCACCATCTCTTCATATCTTTCCGCCTGCTCAGCAAGCTTGGCCATATAGACTGACTCCTCTCGATCCACTGCAGCCATCTTTACTCAGAATTAGAGCCCACTCGTGAGAAGAGCGAGTCTCTGCACCCGTTTGGTGTGAATTAGGGACCGCGAGCACCACGTTTCTTCATTAGCCCCCGTCTCGGTAATTTGTTAGTGACCCCTGGGGTGGGGCAACGAAAGGGGCCAGAAAACTTCGGTCTCTGTTTGCAGGTTTAGCATTGCCACTTGGCAATGGCAATACAGGGTGCGGGGCAAAACTGAATTCCGAGGCGGAAGACGGACAACTGACGAAAATATTAGGCCGTCCTAGGGGGCGGAACCTGCCCCAGATTTCCAGATAGCAGGCGCAATCAACTGCGGAAAAGCTTGGCAGGCGCAATTAGGGTGGGATGCGACTCGCATCATGCGAGCAAGGTATGTGAGATGTGCACGGGGAGACAAACATCATAATAGCACATCTGGTTCTGCCATCTTAAAAATGACGAGTTATGACCCAGATATATGCACAGTTAAAGGCAGCACTAGAAACATACGGTAAAAGTCGTAGGCAGATGCCGCGTGTCGTAGAATGCACAAGTTAGAGAGAATTTCCAAGTTGTGAGAGAGAGAGAGACAAGGCCGGATGGCCGACAAGTTGGACGCTCTTTCCAATTACAAGTAACCCCCACCTCACGGAGTTTCCACTCCCTACTTGTGGTCTACTAAGCTTCCAAATTACCTGAGTGCGTGTCTTCCCGTGGCTTACGTCTCTATCCGTTCCTTCCCGTGGTTCGTGATCGTGTGTTCACGTTCCTCCAATGGTAGCGCACTAGTCCACCAAACCTCTACAATAGTATCTAGAAAATATCCTAGAATCCTACTATGAGAGTAACGTCCATAACTATCCAATGGAATTCGACGGCTAGGAAGCCAAGGCTAGACGCTAGGCACGTGCGTACTCGCGTTGCTCGTACGACATGTGCACCACATGTGCGCCTAGGCTAGGGGGTAAGGGAAATGTCCAGAAATGCCGGGAAATCCCTACATTCCATCACATCATCCCCCCCTTAATTCCTGCATGTCCTCATGCAGCCACATACACACATACAGTAGACCACAATTATAAGGGAATGGTCGTCACCGAACGGCCCATCCACCAGCGCCGTTAGACCCTTGCCGAATGGGTTACAGTAGGGTCCCCGCCTCCAAGTTATTCCCCTATCATCCCAAGCAATTGACTAAAGCGTCCATTTTTTTTTGTTTTTAATTTATTTATTAGGTGTGCTTTATTCCCGTCCTAAGTACAATACTGTACGATACGATACGACACGGTACGATAATTACGATAAATTACGGCGAACTACGACGAACGTTCGCCTTATTCCTTTCGAACTATCCAAGTCCGCCTTTATTGACACATCCCTATTTATTATTTATTAAAACAATACAATGCTTGTGACACAACCGATAAACAATCCGAACAAGATAAATATGACACAGGTGTAGCTCAGTTCACAATGCTTTCCTAAAGTGGCTATCCATACAACACAGTTTCTTTATGATACATTGTCCATACTGTACACATACTGTACACATAAGGTACACATATAGTACATAGAAAGAAATCCATCCCAAGATGCCAAGTAGTCCATATCCAAGGGTTCCAAGTAGCCCATATCCAAGGGTTCCAAGTAGCCCATATCCAAGGGTTCCAAGTCACTTCTGTACTTCAAGCCCACGCCCCAAGTGCTAGTTGAGCAGACTGCGGTTGCGCGCCATGTGTACTTCAATTCCCATCCCTGAATGCAGAACCCCGAGTTCAATGCATCGAAGCGGTATGAGGCCTCATGCCACACATACCGAGGTAGGCAACCTACCCCGTCCCTTGTCCCAAAGTACACAAGATATACAGTCCCTACCATAGGTCCCGTCCCATGTATTCCCAGACACCAGGTGGGAACTCCACAAGTGGAATGAGGGGGACAACCGTCCGGAGGGGCCCGTTCAAGGGAAGGTGTCGCGCAGCGCCACCTGGTCCCAAATGGGCGGGGCGAGCCCCTGGAGTCTATGATAGGTATTAACCAGCCCGGGATGGGTCTCGAATGCCTCCTGAGATTCCCATGAGTCCTCTGTGGCCCCATGGCCTGCCCACTTTACAAGGTACTCGAGAAAGGGTGTGCCATCCTCAAAATGGTAGGAGTACCCATCCTTGTCGTGCAACAGCCGGTGATCGACTAGTGCATCCACTACCCACTCCAGGTGAGTGGTGCCATCCGCTTTGGTGATGACTTTTGGGGGGCAGTATCCACGCGACTGCGCCTCCTCACGTGTCCAGTATGGCTTCAAATAGCAGACATTTATGCGGGGGTGGATGTCCAGCCGGTCCGGAAGATCCAGTGTGACGAAGTTAACGTTGTCGGGCGTGACCGCCATGACCCTGAAGGGTCCCACGTGCCTGGGCTGCAGCTTGCTGAATCTGTTTGAAGTTAGCGTGGGGGCCGCACGGGTTGAAAGGAGGACATAGTCCCCTTCCTGGTAGATGGCCTCCCTCCTATGCCGGTTGGCATAGGCCGTCTGACGGTCTTGAGCTGCACGCAAACACTTCCTTGCAAGGGTGATTTTGTCTTGCATTTTTCTCATGAAGAGATCAGCCCTATCCACCTTAGTGCCCTCCATGTGTCCCACCGCAAACGGTATATTTGGATCTTGCCCATATGTTAACCTGAAGGGTGTGGAGTTTAGGGAAGTTTGCCAAGAGTTGTTGTAGGCAAATTCCGCCACTGAAAGGTAATCCTCCCACTCCTTTGGGTTATCCTTGACATAGTGTTTCAGAAAATCTTCCAAAATCCTATTCACCCGTTCCGTTTGACCATCTGACTGAGGATGATATGCCGTAGTTCGAGCCGGCTTGCACCCCGTCAGACTTAGAAGTGTGTTCATGAAATTATTCACAAACCGAGGATCTCGGTCCGAAACAATTTCCTCAGGGAAACCGTGATACTTCCATACTTTATCCCTCATCAGAACAGCAACTTCATAAGCATCTGCATTGGTAGTGGTAGGGGCAAAGTGGGCACATTTGCTCAACCTGTCAACCACTACCCATATTGCGTTATGCCCGTGTTTGCTTTTAGGCAGTCCCGTGATGAAATCCATTGAGATGCTTTGCCATTTCCTTGTGGGGATTTGTAAAGGGTGTAAGAGTCCTGCGGGTAACTGGTTTGAGGCCTTCACCCGCTGGCATGAATCACAATACTTCACATACTCCCGCACATCCTCCGCCATTCCCGGCCACCACCAGTCCCGCTTCACTAGATCATACATCTTCGCAAAGCCTGGATGACCAACAGTCGGAGGTTCATGCAAAGCTTTCAATATGTCCTGCCGCAGATTCCTAGCAACTGGACCTTCCTTATCCCGGACTTCATAAAATGCAGGCACATATTTTCTTCCCTCCCTTCCAAATTCCCAAACCCCGTCCGTAAAGTGAACTTTTCTCCTATTTGCCCTTGTTCCCAACCACGAATCATGTGCGTAAGCACCCTTCAACAATTCCAAGAAGGTGTCACACCCGTCAGACCCGAGGGTGATGGAGCCCGAGCGGGCCCTCCCGTCCCCATCCATCGAGGTTGCATTGGTCCCCTTCCCGGGGTTGGGCTCCGTGGAGACGTTGCGCTGCTGTTGTCCCTGGAGCTGTCCCTGGAGGACTGGGTTCCTGGACAACGCATCCGCAACGTTAGTCTTTCCAGGCTCCCAAACCCAAAGAATGTTGAACTCCTGCAACTTCTCAGCCCACCGTGCCCTCCGAGGGCTTAAACCAACATGTTGCTGAAGAAAAGTGTTACACTTATGGTCTGTGGTGACAGTGACTTGTTTCCCTAGGACATAACATCTCCATTCAGTCAAGGCATACACTACAGCAAGTAACTCCCTCTCAGTTGCAGAATAGTTCCTTTCTGCACTATTGAGCTTCTTACTGTAATAAGCAATGACTCGACCTTCCTGCAATAGTACAGCGCCAACCCCAAAATCACTCGCATCACAAATTACCTGGAAGGGTTTACGAAGGTCTGGCAGTGATAGTATGGGTGCCTGTATTAATGCATCCTTGAGAGCCGCAAGGGCCTCATCTTGCTCCTTTCCCCAAGTCCAAGAACTTTTGCTACTGGACAGTTTAGTCAAAGGAGCAGCAAGTGAGCTGAACCCCTGAATAAATTTTCGAAAATAATTTGCAAGCCCCAAAAATCTACGCACGTCGGTGACGTTTTGGGGTGTGGGCCAATCCTTGACTACCTCCACCTTTTGGGGGTCCACTTTCAGTCCATCCTTGCCAATGATATGCCCGAGGTATTTGAGTTCTGAGCATAAGAATTCACATTTGGCAAGTTTTGCAAACAATTCCTTTTCCCGAAGGCGTTGGAACACCTTCCGAAGATGAGCATAATGCTCCTCTTCATCCCGACTGAAAATTAGAACATCGTCAAGGTACACTACCACAAACCCTTCCCTTATGAAATCATGAAAGATTTCATTCATTAGGCGTTGAAAGGTAGCGGGGGCGTTGGTGAGTCCAAAAGGAAGCACTAAGAACTCATACAGCCCAAAGGGTGTACGAAACGCTGTTTTAGGAATGTCTTCCTCCTTTAGCCTTACTTGATGATAACCACTGAGGAGGTCCAAACTTGAGAAAATCTTAGCACCTTTAAGTTTATCAAGCAAGTCGTCTATGCGAGGGAGAGGGTACCTATCATGAATGGTGATTTTATTTAATGCCCTGTAGTCTATAACCATTCGGTATGTGCCCTCCTTCTTCCTCACAAACAAGACCGGTGAAGCATATGGTGAACATGAGGGGCGTATGTGTCCCTTAGAAAGTAGTTCATCCACAGTTCGCTCACATTCCTCAGTTTCTTCCACGGA
Source organism: Botryococcus braunii (assembly GCA_002005505.1). Classification (NCBI taxonomy): domain Eukaryota; kingdom Viridiplantae; phylum Chlorophyta; class Trebouxiophyceae; genus Botryococcus; species Botryococcus braunii. Next base: position 210,384 of record KV908382.1, read on the forward strand.
CAAGCGGTAAGCAGGACGGTTTGGAGGAGTTATTCCTTCCTGCACATTAATAGTGTGATAGACTTGTCGGTGTGGGGGTAGTCCTGGTAGCCCATTTGGAAAAATGTCCTTGTACTCCCGGAGCAAGTGTGCTAGCCGCTCAGGCTTTTTAGCACAAATTTCCTCTAGAGGGTCCGAAGGCTTACCCGTGGTGACCTCGGATTCTCCCTCTTCCTCTTCCTTTTCCTCTTCCCTTTCCTCTTCCTCTTCCACTTCCTTCTCCACTTCTAGGCAACTCTCCATATCCGGGGCCGTGCCCGAGGTATCCCCCGGCGCAGAGTTGTGTAAAGAAGTCCCGGATGACTCCGTCGAGGGGTCGTCCATGTCCACCAAAGGTGGCATCTCTTCTTGTTCATCCCAACCAACATGTTCATCCTTGGCCATGACATTGAACAAGCAGGTTTTCCAATGATCCCGTTTCCCTTTCCTGGTGTTTCCTAATTTGATTCCCCATCCCAACTTCTTTCCCAAGCCTTTGCCATGTTTGTTTAACAAGACCCATTTGTTATTGTGTCTAATATGAGCCTTGCCAGCTCTCACATTAACATTAGCATGTCGTGGTGCTAGCCAATCCTGTCCCAAAATAATGTCAATTCCTTCCATTATTGAGTCACACACAAGAAAGGAGTGTCTCGTAATGATAGCTGGAGCAAACCGGACACTCAAATCCACTTTCCCATTTGTGTGTGTTACTGTCCCATCAGCAAGTGTGACGGGTGAAGTCCTCTTGTTATACCTCAAACCTTGCAAAACTTTTGCCCGGACAAAAGAGTGTGTGGCCCCGGTGTCCATTAAAGCTTTACATTGTTGTCCCCTTGTCATGACAGGAAATGTGAGGTTAAGAGGTGCAGCACTTGACGTTGAACCCAACTGACAAGATGCTTTGGGTGCTGCATAAGCTAAAACAAAGGAAAAAGGAAATGTACATTGCTGCCCTTGAAAAGAAAAGCATTCCCCTTTTGAGCCCCTAGCAAGAATTTTCAGGTTTGCGCGAGAGCGTAACCGCAAAAAGAAACTCCTACTTTTCCACACCTTCTGGCCTATCACAAAGCATGCACTGACTTGTGAATTTTCTTTTCGTTCAGCAAGAAAAGATTCAATACAAGTCTCAGCTTTGTGTTTGCCAGGAACAATCAGAGGTGTATTCCAACTTCCCAAGGACTTCTGAACAAGAAAAGTTAAATATGAAAAACAAATTTCATTCATGACTAATCTTGTTTAGGGCCCTTGCCCTTCCCTTTCCCTTTCCAATGTTTTCCCTTGTTAAATCCCTTAGGCCCAATGTGTGAGGGAGGTGGAACACCTTGCAGTGGTGCTGCCACTGGTTGATTGTTTCCTTGCCTCGGATAGAATCCAGGCTGAAAATTTGATGGGGTGTGCCCACTAGCTTGAGCTTTGGCAGCTAGATATTGCTTTTTAGCAACACACTGCCATGACTCGTGGCCTAGTTTATGACAAAAATAGCATTCCCTATCCTTTGGAATAGAGGTTCTGGAATCAATTTTTCTCCCGGACCCAAAAGGGGGTGCTCCCACCAAACCCAAGGAAGGTGGTGCAGGGGGCTGTTGAAGTTCCACCACTCCTGCTGCCACTTGAGGTGTCTGGGTGTAGACCCTCTTCCTCTTGGGTCCTTGTCCACTAGGGCGAGGAGTCTCCTCCACCCCATCCCCTCCAACTTGCCTTTCGGCAAGAAGCTGTTCCTTAAATTCCAAAAATAACTGCTCCTTTATTTCCTTGGTCAAGTTGATCTTCTTTGTCTTTGGTGTGGACGGAGCGGGCGACGGATCGCGAGATGCCCCCTCCATCAAGTCCTCTACCAGCTCCCCTGAGCTTTCCAACGCTTCCAAAAATTCTCTTTCTTCCTAAGAAAGGTTTTTAAACTTCCCAGAAGAGGGCGGTGACATCTACGGCCCACATATGAGAGTTAGGACCTTCCATCGAACGATCTCCCTCCTACGACTTTCCTCCTTCCACCACGCGAAAGACTTGCAGAGAACAACTCGGCATCTCGCCGATACCAGATGTCGTAGAATGCACAAGTTAGAGAGAATTTCCAAGTTGTGAGAGAGAGAGAGACAAGGCCGGATGGCCGACAAGTTGGACGCTCTTTCCAATTACAAGTAACCCCCACCTCACGGAGTTTCCACTCCCTACTTGTGGTCTACTAAGCTTCCAAATTACCTGAGTGCGTGTCTTCCCGTGGCTTACGTCTCTATCCGTTCCTTCCCGTGGTTCGTGATCGTGTGTTCACGTTCCTCCAATGGTAGCGCACTAGTCCACCAAACCTCTACAATAGTATCTAGAAAATATCCTAGAATCCTACTATGAGAGTAACGTCCATAACTATCCAATGGAATTCGACGGCTAGGAAGCCAAGGCTAGACGCTAGGCACGTGCGTACTCGCGTTGCTCGTACGACATGTGCACCACATGTGCGCCTAGGCTAGGGGGTAAGGGAAATGTCCAGAAATGCCGGGAAATCCCTACATTCCATCACACCGCGGAAGGCGGAACCGGAAAACGCGATCCCGTTTCTTGTAAGCTTACTGAACAACTAAGACTATCAGTGCCTTTGAATGTTAGAAAACAGTGTTGGCGTGGCTGGGCAAGCTCTGGAAAATTGTATTTGGTTACATCGATATCTGTTGAGTTCTGAACATTATTATTGAATGCCTTGTGCTTTACGTGATCTTCATGTGTGCACTATTAGGATATGGGTCCATTGAGAACATAAGGTACCTTGAGACACGGCAGATTCTGGACTTTTTCGAACATAAGGTACAATTCTATCTAGATCACACGTTTGTCGGATGAACTCTTAAGGCTGCCCCACTGGAGTGAATACCAACTGGTTGTGAAAGATGCTGGGCATTACCAGATGCTAGTCTTGTCCAACAGTTGTGTGTGACACTCAGCAGACAGTCGTACGGACTGTAGCTGGAGTAACTTCGTCTATTGACGACCTGTCTGCTTTGTACAGGTACGGTGCGGCAGTGTGTGTTGTATCATTGTTGCTATTGTGAGAGTGAACAAGCTTAGTGTACCCTGTAGTCACTCAAACAGACAAGGGACAGTGACTTCAGGGAGTATAGGCATGTACTTGAACGTAGCCGTCTAGAGCCTTATCTAGTGATTGCTTGATCGGTGCTTGTGTACAAGATAATGATGTAACGGAACTGGTTGTGAAAGATGCTGGGCATTACCAGATGCTAGTCTTGTCCAACAGTTGTGTGTGACACTCAGCAGACAGTCGTACGGACTGTAGCTGGAGTAACTTCGTCTATTGACGACCTGTCTGCTTTGTATAGGGAAAGCCGATTGCCCATAACCTTTTTACAGGTTATGGGCCCTCGCCCTTCCAGCTGAGCCAAGTAAAAGCAGGAGTGAAGGTCGTCTACGGATGGGTCAGACGTAAGCGTCAACAAAGGAGCTCGAGCATGGCGCAGCGGCGCAAGGGAACTCGAGTGTACCAGGACCATTATCTTACTCACAATTTACCTTTCTGGGAAATTCATAATTGAAGTTTTAGCTGTGCTTTATCATTCATCGACGTTGTCTAGAAGCACTGAGTGAGTCGGGCCGGACTCCGGCGCAAACTTCTGAGGGGAACATATCTGCTACTACTGTGCAAGACTGGCTGGTAAATTTCCATGACATGGAGGGAATTGTAGGGTATTGCTGCATTCCAGAAGTTTATGAGTAAGTTTGGCTGGTGAAGTGACAATAGTATGACAAAAAGGGGCAAAGAAAAGGAAAGTAGCAGTGAAACAGCAATGTCTCAACCTGGAGAAGTCAGTGGGGCCACTCCAGGGCAGTCTATGACCGGGACACAATCAGCCACTGCAGAACCAAAGGTGGAGATTGACAAGGCAGCCTACATCCCCAATACCTCTAATCCAAAGATGACCGTCATGCTTGATGATGGAGGGCGCAATTTTGAGTTTTGGTATGAAGCTTTGGAGGCGTGCGCAAACACCAAGGGGGTCAGAGCAGCTTTGGAGAGGCCAATGCCAGGGTCGGTGGAGAACTCAGCCATCAAGCAGTGGCTGATCCAGTCAGTTCCAGTCATCTGGCATTCTCAGATCTCATGCCACAAAGCAGCGTTCGACTTCATCACGTGGGTGAAGAACAGTCACACTGGAGGGAGCAACCAAGACATCAACCTTGAGTGGTACAAGGAAATGGAGCAGGGCATTAAGACAGGGGAGACACTCAAGGTCTACCTCTACAGAATGATGGATCTGGCTACAAGTCTCAGAAACAACGCGTTCATCCTCTTGGACCACAATGTTGGGGAGCTGATGGTGAAGGGCCTCCCTCCTGTGCTGAGGCTCGAGTCCCTGGAGGTTATGGCAACCGACAAGCCGCCATTGGAGCTGATTCAAAGAATCCTGCGCGCCGCAGCCAGCCGTGGGTACAAGGACCCACCTGCAGAGGGAACACCTCAGGCCATGGCAGCTGCAGCAGTGGCTGGTCCCTCTTGGGGGGTAGCTAGAGCGTCATCAAGCGCTGGAGCTGCACCAGGAGTGGGAGCAGTACCAGGAGTTGGAGCAGCACTACCAGCAAACGAACAGCCTCCCGCTGGCCCCTCTGCAACTACTTTTGGTGGCAGGGGGGCGTGGACCTGGCAGGGCAAGAAGGCCCAGAGAGGAGCTTACATGCCACTTCTGCAAGGCAAAGGGCCACTTCATGACTGACTGCGGACCGCTCAGGCAGCTGCAGGCTCTGCATCAAAACATGCAAGCGGCAAGCGTTGGGCCTGCAGCTTACTGGGGCCAGGGAGGCCCACAGTCGTCTCCTCAAGCCTGGTGGGACCATGGATCTGGCCGGGGTGGCCCGCCTTCATCCGCTTCCAGCCCTGGACCACCTTCATCATATAACTATCCAACAAGTCAACACACGTTTCCGGGGTGGCATTTACCACCTCCACCCCCTCCTTCTAATGAGGCGATGTTTATCTCTCTCATTGTGCTTGCCCCAACTTCGCATGGAGCTAGCAGCACATCTTGGTTAATAGATAGTGGTGCCTCTGTGCATATAGTCAATGATCTCTCATTGCTCCATAATCAAGTTATGCATGGACAGCCTCTTCCTCTGCACTTGGCAACCTCAGACGCCAAGGGAGGAATCATTGCATCTGGGTCTGTATGCCTTGTGAATGCAAGGCACGAAGTATTCTGGCTGCACAATGTGCAGTGTGTTCCTTCTGCGCATACCAACCTCATTTCAGTCACTGGTGCAATTCAGGATGGAGCATCTTTCCTGACTGACACTGCAGGTGGTTACACAGCCATGAAGGGACCTGAAGGGTGGTGTGGAGATATCACCCGCGCACGAGGTCTGTTTTTTTTGGAGTTTGTTAGTCCTGTCAGAGGGCAGCAAGTTGGCTGCAGACATATTGATCACATGGCTGAGGCGTCTCATCTTAGGAAAGGACACGTGTGTAGCGAGAGATCTCTGTGGCATGCTAGGTTAGGTCATCCTGGTGCCAGCAGCATGCAGAGGTTCTCCAAGGAAGATCTGGTTACAGGAATCAATATCTCCCTTGCTCCCTGCTCTGAGTGCCCCAAGCACTGTGAATCGTGTATACAAGGGAAACACTCCAGACCTCCTTTCCCTGTATCTTCCAGGCCTGCACATAACCCACTCGATAGAGTCCATGTGGATACTGTGGGTCCCATATCACCTCCTGCCATCACAGGTGAACGATATTGGGTCACTGTAGTGGATGAAAGTTCACACCAAGTTGCCTCCCTGCCTGTGAAGTCAAAGGATTGCATCCCAAAGGCTGTGATAGACCTGCTCCGTTTTTGGCAGACCCAACGAGGCACGGTTGTGAAGTGTGTGAGGACTGACAGGGGTTCAGAGTTCCTGAACCAGCAATTCAAAGAGTTTTGTGCTCAGCAGGGCACTAAGATGGAGTCCTCAGCGCCCTACACGCCTCAGCAGAATGGGGTGGCGGAGAGGATGAATAGGACCCTGAAGGAGCGAACAAGGACTCTGTTGGTCCATGCTGCAGCAGACCCTTCCCTTTGGAAGGAGGCGCTTGAGACAGCTACCCTCCTCTACAATGTGGGTCCTACTTCAGGCAGGTCCCTGACCCCCATGGAATTATTCTTTGGTGTCAAACCTGATGTGTCTGTGCTGCGCACGTTTGGCTGTGTAGCCCATGTGCACATTCCCAGTGGCTTAAGGTCTGTTTTTGGGCCCAAGACCATCCCTGGGATGTTTACTGGTTATTGTCCCCAGTCTAAAGCGTATCGTGTGTACGTGGGGAATGGAGTGTGGAAGGAGAGTAGGGACGTCAGCTTTATCGAGCACTTGAGGGGGGCTGAGACAGTGGGTCTATCAAAGGTCCAGCCTGGGTCTGTCTATGATTCTAGGATAGCACCCCCCCTTGGCAGTGAGAATCTGGCAACGCCTCAAGCAATTCCCTCTGCTGCTCCACCCACGTTCTGGGATGAGGAGGATGACCATGGAGTGGAGACGCTTTCCACTGGGGCTCCTGGGACCTCTGGACTTTGTGCTGGGGATCAGTCTGGAGACGGGACCATAGCAGCACATGACCAAGGAACCCCCACCAGCCTGGATTCTACTGTTGGGACCCCAGAACCATCTCAGCACTCGTGGTCGGTGCTTGAGCATATGCAGAATCTGGCCAGGGGGGGTGTAGAAACTCAATCCCAGGTAGAAAAAAATGCAGAAGGTACAAGAGGGGTTGCGAATGCAGGGGAAGTCACAAATTCCCCTTCCTCCAGGGACCACCCTTACAAGGGAGCAGCGTTATGTAAAGCGCGTGGCTAGGAGAGAGCATTCTGACATCCCATTGCATGCCCCTGACCCAGGTCAGGCAATTGTGAGTGAGCCAAACATGGTTGGTCTCCCTGATATGCAGGGGCAGGTTGAAACAGTCGAGGCTATGTTCGGTGCAGATGTAAGAGATGAGAGTAGTGGGTTAGACATGCCAGCAGTAGGGGAAGCTGGTGCCCAATCCCAGTCACTGGCTAGTCATGCTTATGGTGTGCAGGCTGACATTGTAGGCGCAGCTCAGGCAAGTCTGGGTAGTGTGCCCAAGTGTGAGTCCAGGAGAGAGAGAGAGCTGCTGCTCCCCTCTGCATTGCGGAAGGTGCGAGAATGTAAGGGTGCTGCACATGAGTCCAGTAGTCAAGGAGAGAGAGAGAGACTTGAGAAGGAATCAGATAATCCCGGCAGTACTGCCCAATCCCAGCATAAGGTACATAATGTACCTTATTCTGGCAACCAGGGAGAGAGAGAGAGAGAAGGGAACAGCACCAGTAAGGCTGACAGCCCTGCTGCACCACAGCATAAGGTACAGAGTGTACCTTCTGTCAGGTTGGGAAAAGTTCACGTGCCCTCAAACTTGAGGGAAGCCCAGCGCTCACCTCAGTGGGAGTTTTGGCAGCAGGCAATGCAAGAGGAGATGGAGTCTTTAGACACCCATGAGGTTATGCAGTATGTGGAAAGACCCCATGGGCAGAAAGTTATCCCTGTTCATTGGATTTTTTCTACAAAAAACGATGCACATGGGAATGTCACTCGGTTTAAAGCAAGATTGGTTGCCCAGGGTTGCAGACAGATTCCTGGTATAGATGTTGGTGAGGTTTTTGCACCTACCAGCAGCTATGGTGCTAGGAGAGCTGTGCTGGCAGTGGCTGCCACACAAAATCTTGAGATCCACCAAGTGGATATCAAGACAGCTTTTCTATAGTGGCAAAGGAAGAGAGAGAGAGACGAGACACCAGTCAGGTTAGAGCATTCAGCGGAATCTGTTACAAGCCGGTCAGCACCGGGACTTCCTTCGACGCCAAGACGCGTGCCACTTTCCAGAACCTTCATTTCAGGACCCGGCAGCTTCCTGCCCAAAATCCTACACATTTCAGGACCTGGCAGCTTCCTGCCGTTACAACTTCCCCCTCCCCTACATGGGAGCGTCCTCGCTCACATCAGAGCAGTCATCACGAGCAAGACTCTGTAAGGTAAGAGTTCTTCAAGCAGTGTACATGCCGTCTACACTCAAGCAACAATATTGTTTTACACACATAGCTTAGGCGACAAATTTGTTGAGCCTCCAATGGTGAGGTACGCCAGGGTACGTCAGTGAGCTTTGTTCATCATCATTCATTGCTTGAAATTGTCATGGCGGGCTTCAAAGTGGATCGATGATCTACACTTAACATCATGCGCGCGCGATACAGCTCACCGTACTGAACTTCCCACTTGTATAACAACGGGGTGACACGCGGGGAGCAACTAAGCCCTTCTCCCTCCCCCCGGCGGGCAGCCATGCTGTACCCGCAACAAACAAGTGCAGGAAAAGATCGCCTCTCCGTGTCTAAGTCCGCCTCTTCTTAGGCGCAGTATTCGTAGTTGCTGAGGCATGCGCATTACTTCGCTTCTTAGTACCGTTGCCTGCAGCCGCGACACCTTGCGTGCGCTTCCTTGTTCCCACCACCTCATTGAGAGCGCGACCAGCCCAGTACTCCTGGACAACCTCTTGGGCATGTTCTATTAAGCCTGCTTCCGGTTCCCATGAGTTACGCTCAGGCCCGTAGCCTTTCCATTTTACCAAGTATTCTTTCTTCGGCGCATGGTGCGCAGCCTTCTTCTCTCGATGCATCAAAATACACTCCACCTCGTATTCCCAATCACCATCAATCCAATCTGGCGGAGGTGAGGGAGCCACATTGACACCCTTATGATATGGCTTCAACAGCGACACATGAAACACATTGTGAATGGTGTACTCATCAGGCAACTCCAGCCTATATGCAACAGCGCCAATCCTAGCCAAAATCTTGAATGGCCCAATGAAACGAGGCAAAAACTTCTTGGTGCCAGGATGCTTCCAACGAATATTCTTAGTGGACAAGAGTACTTCTTGCCCAACTTCATACTCAACATGTCTGCGCCCCTGGTTAGCATAAGTGCGCTGCCTATCTTGTGCCTCAATCAGGTTGCGCTTCGCTAACGCGAGATCATCATGCAACTTTAGCAAATCTTTTAGCCGACGGAAAAGTGGTCCCAGAAATCACTGCAAACGGCTCAATAGGATTCTCCCCATACACCAACCGGAATGGAGTTGTGCGAACGGATTCTTGATAAGCATTGTTATAAGCGAATTGTGCGGCTGGCACATGCACATCCCAATCATGTTGTGTAGGACTAACATAATGCCGCAACATGTCTTCCACAATGCGATTCACACGCTCAGTTTGGCCATCAGTCTGTGGATGATAAGCCGTTGAAAAGACAGACCTCGTGCCCAAAATTTTAAACAACGCTTTAGTGAAGGCACTCGTGAACACCGTTCCGCGATCAGTCAACACCTCTTTAGGCATACCGTGCGGCTTAAACACACGATCCACAAACACATCAGCAAGACCTTCAGCAGACAGCTGATCAGTTGTTGGGATGAAATGCGCATATTTAGACAGTCTGTCCACAACCACAAGGATAGCATCATTCCCGTTCACCGTTTTGGGTAAGTCAGTAATAAAATCCATGGAGATGCTTTCCCACCTTCGTGAAGGAATTGGTAGAGGCTGCAGCAGACCAGCTGGCAGTGAGGTATCCACCTTGTTGCGCTGGCACGCATCGCAAACGCGAAGAAAATCTTCAACACCTTCCCTCAGCTTCGGCCACCAAAACTACCGTTGTATTTTCTCCAACATTTTAGTCCGGCCCACATGGCCTGCCTGTGGCACTACATGGTTTTCTTTGAGAATGGCTTCTTTGAGCTCTTTATCTTTACCATCTGCCATTTCGGGAACATACATTGCTTTTCCACGGAACCAGTAACCATCTTTAGCGACCAACTTCGCTCTTTGTCTTTTACGCCCATCCCTTAGAAGATGATCCTTCTCATACGCGGTCCGTATGCGGTGCAACCAGTCTTCCCCCTCGGGGCACCACATGGTGAACCCATCCGGGCACGCGTCGCCCGAGTCACTTGCTGCTCCAGGGACCACCCCACCTAATGGCGGGGCCGTACCGCCTCCAGTGGAACGCGCCCCCTTGCGCGTAAGTACAGCACACCTAATACGATGACCTATGCCGCGCCCCCCCATCGCGACCCTATGCTGAACAGAGCCCCTAGGAGTGTGCACCAAAGAACTAACGACGAACGCTGGATTCCTACTCAAAGGGTCCGCAACATTAGTACGACCGGGCTCATACTTCCACTCTATAGAGTACATCTGGAGCAACTCCGACCACCTGGCTTGCCGAGGGCTCAAAACCGATTGGGACGGCAAAAACGTGTTTGCTGCATGATCAGTGACCACTTCAAAGGGTTTCCCAAGGAGATAACATCGCCAATCAGTCAATGCCATACACACTGCAGCCAACTCTTGCTCGGTGACATGATAATTTCTCTCAGCATCAGAAAATTTCCGGCTCATATAGGCACATGGGCGTCCATTTTGCTCAAGCACAGCACCAACACCATTCTTTGAGGCATCACACACGACCCGAAACTTAAACGCATCCGGGGAGAGATCAGGGATTGCCAACACTGGGGCATTTGTGATGGCCCACTTCAACCCATCAAAAGCTTTTTGACATGCATCGGTCCACAGCCAAGGGACACCTTTTCGCAATAACTGATTCAACGGGGCAGCAAGTTGGCTATACCCTTGTACAAATTTCCGCGAAAAATTGCAGAGGCCCAAAAACTGTCGTACCTCAGTGGCCGTCGTCGGTACGACCCACTTCATCACTGCTGCGACTTTATCCGGATCAATCTTGATTCCATGCTTCCCCACAAGAAAGCCAAGATAGCGTAGTTCAGGCTGACAAAAAGAACACTGCCCTCCTGCCGATCAACATGTTCATGCCCTTGCTCATCCGAGCGTGTCTCGTTATCATGCCCTTCATTCTTGCTTACCATGCCCACAAACACTGGACATCCTTGCTTCATACAGCGCGCCAAATGCCTCGCAGAGATGACAGTGGACTTCTTTCTAGCGCTCTTAGCAGTAGCAGAAATGGACTTAACAATCACGCCTCGCCCTCTGTTCCAAAATGTACACGTATCTTCCGCTACATCAATCTTGGCCTTATAACGCTTAAGGAAATCCATGCCCAACAAGACATCACAGTCACCAGCCAATTTTGGTAGCACATAGTAAGTATGCACACAAGGCAAAGACTTGAAAACTGTTCTCAACTTCACTTGATGCACCACTTTTGCAATGTCACCCGTGGCCACTTCCACTTCCAATTCATCCACTTGTTGCGGGGTTATGTTCACTTTCTTCAGAAATTCTGCCGAGATGAATGAGAGTTCTCCCCCGGTATCAACTGCACAATCAGCGGTTGCCCCTGCAACCATACCGCGCAAGACCATTTGCGCTTCGGGGTGTGCTTTTCTCACCATTGATATACTGGGCCTTTTCTTGTCATACCACACTTCAAAAGACCATGGGGCCACAATTCTCTCTTTCCCATGCGCACTTTTCAAAGCTACACTTTCGTTGCGCCTCCCCTCCATAATTCTCTCTTTACTTTTTAAAAGGGGAGCAACACTTACTGCCTTAGCAACTCGTTTGGGCAAAACAAAATAAGCGCCAATCTGACGGGCATTCTTCTTCAGGGCATTATACTCGGAGAGCACTTCATGGGCTTTTTCGGGCTTAAGCACGAACGCATACACATGACCATCTTGCAGGTTCACTTGGGGTAGATCTTCACAAACAAGGATTTCAATTCCAGGTCCCCATTCCAAACAAACATGAGTAGCCACAAGTTTTGAGAAAGATAAGTCTTCATACCAGCCAAAGCGTCCACGCCCACGAGATGATCCACGCCCACTCGGTGCATTGCCGCGACCAGAATTTGGGGGACCGGCGTGATGTGCTGGGGCTTGGGGTACCTGCGCAGATCCTTGCGAGAACCCGGGAGTCATAGGGCACTCGGACTGTTTGTGGCCAGGGAGGCCACACCCATAACAAGTGAGCGGCATGGACTGGGATGGAAAAGACCCATGATGAAAACCCGGGACATGGCGATGATGCGAGCGATCACCGCGATCAAAACCGCGACCACGAGCACGAAACCCACGAGCCTTAAACACACCGCGCGGACGACCAAACCCACGATCGAAACGACCAAACCCACGATAAGCATGGTGATTCGAAGGAAACATATCGGAACCGCGCGAACGAAACCCTTCAGCGACAGTATCATCGAGCCCATGAGCGATCTGGTAGAGCTCCATATACGAATCGAAAGCACGGCCAGTTTTGTGATTAATTCGACACTGAGAATGCAACGATGCACGCAACCCATTCAGAAAATTCGTAACCTTCTCATTCTCCGTGACCTCCCCCCCAGGCATGGAATTCAGGTCGGCAAGAGCGGAGTTAAACGCCAAGGCATACTCCTGAACAGACTTCGAACCTTGACGAACCCCCTGCCAGTGGCGGCGGGCCTCCGTCACCCCTACATTCTTGTCATAAAAATCAAACAGGAATTGCTGAAAATCTTCGAAAGTAGGGGAAGGATGGGTTACGACATACGAGGACCAGTGACCCTGAATGCTTGTAGAGAGAAATGAGACGCCAACGCGAAGCTTTTGCTGGTCATCATTGATTCCCTGTGCCTCAACATAATTCTTAACAATAGCAACCCAGTGCCTAGTGTTATTTCCCGTGAACACCGGCGGCTTGCCTAACGCATTAGACGGAAGCTTGTGCGACACCGCAGGATCAAGAGCAACCTCCGTCATAAAAACCTTTCGCGCATAACTTGTAGCCCAGACAGGACGAAAAGCAGCAAGAGCACCTATCTTTAGAAATTTAACAGTAGCGACGTAAAACTGGGCAATCGAACTAATGATCAGATCCGTATGATCGCCGACATCGTAGTTATCGCGCGCCACCTCGACCTTACACTTCGCCATCAGTTCATCAAAATCCTTCTTACGAAACCTTGGGTAGTCACTATCAAGCGTGAGATCCAGTGCATCAAGCTCGGCAACATCGCTGGCCGCCCCCAACTTCTCACAATACGACGTAACCAACGTAGTGAAAGTAGCTGCCGACATTATACCCAACAGGTAGAATAGCAAAACCTTGCTTTACTCGCCGATACCACCTTATAGTGGCAAAGGAAGAGAGAGAGAGACGAGACACCAGTCAGGTTAGAGCATTCAGCGGAATCTGTTACAAGCCGGTCAGCACCGGGACTTCCTTCGACGCCAAGACGCGTGCCACTTTCCAGAACCTTCATTTCAGGACCCGGCAGCTTCCTGCCCAAAATCCTACACATTTCAGGACCTGGCAGCTTCCTGCCGTTACATTTTCTCAATGGGGAGTTGGAGGAAGAGGTCTATGTGACCCAACCACCAGGATTTGAGAATGGCAACACGAGAGTTGTGTGCAAGCTCAGGAAGGCACTCTACGGTCTTAAACAAGCCCCACGGGCTTGGCACAAGACCTTGAGCGACAAGTTGAGCGTGATGGGGTATAGTGTGTGCAAGAGCGACGCTGGGGTATACATCAGGAGGGCCCCTGATGGTAATCTGTCGTTTATTCTTGTTTATGTCGATGATCTTCTCATAGTTGCCAGAGTGGTTGCAGAGATTGAGTGGGGGAAAGAGTTATTGAAGAAGGACTTCACTATCCATGATTTGGGAGAGGTGAATGATTTCCTGGGGTGTCAGGTCCTACGCAATAGAGTTCAGGGCACTATTTCCATGAGTTGCACTCCCAAGATTGATGCTCTTGTGGAGAAGTTTGGCGTTGCTGATGATGGGCGTGTGGTTGATACCCCCATGTCCAAGGACTTCGTGGCTAGCAGCAGACCCGAGTCCTCAGATGGTATGTCACATGGGGCTGGTACCCCTCTGCCACCTGGTCATCGATACTGCGAGTTAATTGGATCACTGCTGTACATTGCCAATACGACCCCGCCTGACATTTCTCAGGCTGTTGGAGTGTTGTCAAGATATAGAATGACACCCACTACCTCACACTGGAATGAGGCCATTCGAGTGCTGAAGTACTTGAGAGATACCAGAGAGTTAGCTCTTACTCTGGGTGGAAAGGGCCCTGAGCTAGAAGGCTATGTTGATGCCGACTATGCTAGGGACCTGGACCACAGGTATTCCACCACTGGCTATGTTCTATCAGTCTATGGTAGTGCCGTGGTTTGGGGAAGCAAGAAGCAGAGCTCAGTTGCTACCTCAACTGTGCAAGCTGAGTTTATGGCAGCTGGCCATATTGTGAAGGAAGCCAACTGGCTAAGGGGCTTCTTGGAAGAGATAGGGGCTGCACCTTGGAGGGTCAAAAGTTTCTGTGACAACCAAGGATGCATTTCTAATTTACGGAACCCCCTGTATTCCAAATTCACAAAGCACGTTGCAGTAAGCTTCCACTACGCTAGGGAAGCTATGGCACTTGGGCAGGTAGATATCCTCTATGTGGAATCTGCTCGCAATGTGGCTGACATTATGACCAAGCCACTTGCCAAGCCCGTGTTTGTTGGTCATCGTGATTCACTAGGTTTGAGAAGATACACATAAAGCATGCAGGCAAGGGGAAGTGTTGAGTTCTGAACATTATTATTGAATGCCTTGTGCTTTACGTGATCTTCATGTGTGCACTATTAGGATATGGGTCCATTGAGAACATAAGGTACCTTGAGACACGGCAGATTCTGGACTTTTTCGAACATAAGGTACAATTCTATCTAGATCACACGTTTGTCGGATGAACTCTTAAGGCTGCCCCACCGGAGTGAATACCAACTGGTTGTGAAAGATGCTGGGCATTACCAGATGCTAGTCGTGTCCAACAGTTGTGTGTGAGTCGTACGGACTGTAGCTGGAGTAACTTCGTCTATTGACGACCTGTCTGCTTTGTACAGGGAAAGCCGATTGCCCATAACCTTTTACAATATCCGTGCTCCCCGGATGGCGGACCTGGAAAACGCGATCCCGTAAACTTACTGTACAAGTACCATATCGATTGCCTTATGATATGCCATTTATATCTTATACTTGATGGCCGAAGTCAGAATCCTTGAAAGTGGGCACATCGATGTTCGTCGCTCGTCGTAGAAAACAGTATCCATCGTTTCCCCGTAAACCATACCTCGGAGCCCTCAACAATTTTCAAAACAACATCAAATGTTAAAACGGCATATGTGACTGAGCCTCATCACGTATGCTAAAATTTGCAAGCTCGTGTCGATGGTGTTTCGGAGTGCACATCTGCGCAGCTCCCTCAAGCAGCAGCGTTACCTGCAATACACCGCAATTGTTATATTTTAGAAGATTGACATGTGCCTTTCCCCCAGGAACGTAATGGTGGCCAGACCAGCTCTGATCGTCAGGCGGGAACAATTCTTAGAATGAGTAATAGGTGGCAGAACCTAGAAGTTCTGCCAGGACCATTCTAGACCGATTTCATTTAGATTTAGAGAGAATGAGGTAATCTGACACGGTCTGCTAGAAAGGATATATGTCTCCGGCTCGAAGGGACAAGGCACTTGATTGGGACTACAAAAGCACTTCGGGTGTTTGTCTCTTAACAGTTGCCAGTCAAGTCATCTCACACAGTCGCCACTGCTTGTTTCTCGACACACAACAAGAGTGCCGCCGGACTAAACACCCTCGTGCCGGGTCATACAGGTAAACTGATGTTGCAACACTGAATGCACAGTAACAATGGATTAGAAAGAGGTCTAGATAATGTGTATTAAGAGAGTGCTAATGTTTTAGCTCATCGGACACTGGTAATACAGACTATCGATAGTTACGTAGATGGAGTAGTTTGAATTACTGAGTGATGAGAGAGAACAGTAAGCATTGTAAGGCACTTGATTGGGTGTTTGTCTCTTAACAGTTGCCAGTTGTAAACTTATGAGCTTGGCGTTTCCTGTATGACCCGGCACGAGGGTGTTTAGTCTGGCGGCACTCTTTTTGTGTGTCGAGAAACAAGCAGTGACGACTGCGTGAGACGACTTGACTGGCAACAGTTAAGAGACAAACACCCGAAGTGCTTTTATAGTCCCAATCAAGTGTTACAATGCTTATTGTTCTCTCTCATCACTCAGTAATTCAAACTACTCCATCTACGTAACTACCGATAGTCTGTATTACCAGTGTCCGATGAGCTAAAACATTAGCACTCTCCTAATACACATTATCTAGACCTTTTCCTAATCCATTGTTCTTGTGGATTTAATGCTATAACATCAGTTTACCTGTATGACCCGGCACGAGGGTGTTTAGTCTGGCGGCACTCTTGTTGTGTGTCGAGAAACAAGCAGTGACGACTGTGTGAGATGACTTGACTGGCAACAGTTAAGAGACAAACACCCGAAGTGCTTTTATAGTCCCAATCAAGTGACTCGCCCTTTCGTGCCAGCGACATATGTCCTTCCTAGCAAACCGCGTCTGATTACCTCATTCTCTCGAAACGATCGAAATTGGTCTAGATTGGTTCCGGCAGAACTGCTAAGTTCTGCCACCTATTACTCACTCTAGGATTGTTCCCGCCACCTGATCAGAGCTGATCTGGCCACTATTACTCTCCTGAGGGAAAGGCACATGTCTTTCTTCTAAAATATAACACTTCCCCTTGCCTTTTCCTCATAAAAACTTGGCCAGACCCAGCGAATCACGATGTCCTTGAAATACCTGTCTAGTCAGAGGCTTAGTGAAGATGTCTGCCACATTTCTGGCAGATGGGACTGTTGTGATAGATAATAATATTTAGTGCCTTTCCCTCAGAGGAGTAATAGTGGCAATTCCGCCAGAGACAATAATACAAGACAAATAGGGCAGAAACGTGACTCAGCACTAGGTTGTGTACATTTGAATGTGGATAGCAATAACGCAAGTTACACACACGTTTGCTGCAAGAAGGTAGTGGTGGCTGCGCAGCAAGGCAAGGCACTTGATTGGGACTATCACAGCACTTCGGGTGCTTCACTCACGTTGCCAATCAGTCCTTGAGTGACAGTGTCTCCTTCTCTACTTCTCTTCGCACAGTAGAGCCGACACTGGTCTAACACCCTCCGTGCTGCCACCACACAGGTAATGTGTGTGTAGATAGGATACCTTGTTTGAGGCTCTGAACGCTTTTAGTTTATCTTGTTAGGTGTATGTGCTTGACTTTCCTTTCATCGGACAATGAGACTGCCCATAACTGAGTGAGAACAGACTAGGGTAGTTTGAATTCCGTTGTTACGAGAGTGATAGAGAGCATGTTGTAATAGACTTGATTGGGACTATCACAGCACTTCGGGTGCTTCACTCACGTTGCCAATCAGTCCTTGAGTGACAGTGTCTCCTTCTCTACTTCTCTTCGCACAGTAGAGCCGACACTGGTCTAACACCCTCCGTGCTGCCACCACACAGGAATACGCCAAGCCCATAACCTAACAGGTTATGGGCCCACCACTCTCTCGTTGAGTGTGTGGCTGGCTCAAGAATCGGAGACGAGAAGCTGAATGGCCAAGCGCCGCAGACCGAAGCAGACTGCTCGCAAAACTACCAACGTCAACGTGCCTGTACATTTAAGAACCGGCCCACCTTCGTACAACGATAGAATCAGAAACGGAGGACAGCAAGGAGATCGGACCCCTGACGAACGGGCTGCCATTGCAAAAGACTTCGTGTTTCATCTGTACGTTGGCCGACCTCTCCCTCTGCCAGCGTGGTTTGGTTCAAGATTTCCCACGTATCCAGCATACAAATTCACTCCTTGGGAGCAATCATTCGTTAATTTAGAACCAGGTTTCATCACCAGAGAAAAATTTCGGAGGTATTGTAGTGTAACGAAGTGGCTCAACAAAGAGCAAGAACTTGCTGAGCACACGGCATATTTGGCTGTTGAGTCTGCATTGGCAACTATTCCAGTGAAGGCCTTTCAGGATTTGCTGATCCCTAACATTCGTGACGAGTCTGAGTGGGAAACTGATTCAGACCTTGAAGGCCTTGTGGAGTAAGTGGTTTAAGTGTGCCTCTGACTCCAGAAATTGACATTCAGTGTGTACACTATGACTACTAAGAAGAAGAGTCAGTCATCTAGTGGAACCTCTGCGTCTGTGAGTGAGACCACTACCTCGACACCTGTGAGAGAGCCTTGCACTCCCAGCACGTCTAGGGGAGAAGGTGATGATTTGCCAAAGGTGATTCCTACACTTGTGAAGGTACATATCAAGCTAAAAGAAAAGGGACACAACATTATGATTTGGAAGAATGCCTACCTTGCAGCAAATGAAGCCAAGGGATCACTGCATGCAGTACTTGAGGACATGCCTGGGACCACGCATGATGCTGCAGCACTACTGTTGCTGTATGAATCTGTTCCAGAAGAGTGGCACGGGGAATTGTCTGAGTTATCCTCTGCATATGTTGCATATGAATATATCTGTAGGAAGTTCATTGGGGGTTATAATCTCCAAGCCAACATGGACTGGCTGTTGGAAATGAGTCAAGGGATGAAGCATGACGAGACCATTTCACAGTATGTGAGCCGCATGCTGAATTTGAAGGCATGCCTTCAGAGGAATAATCATCCTCTTCTGGATAGCTTTGTAGCTACCCAAATTATGCAGGGTCTCCCTGAAGCAGCCAAGGAGACAGGCAGCCTGTCAACAGCAGCAGGGACCCCACTCAACAAGCTGGCAGACCTGCTGAGGACCACAGCCGTCTCCCTGGGGTTTGATGAGACTGCCCCACGTCAGCCACGAGTCCTGGCTGTTCCCCAGGGCAGCAACAGAGTCAGCACCCCTGCAACATTCAGTGAAGCCAATCCTTCACCCTTAACCGGACAGTCTGATACCAGAGGAGTGTGCAAGTACTGCAATAAAAAGGGGCATTACTGGAGGGATTGTCGTAAGCGGCACAGAGATGAGGAGACCCAGCGAAACGTTGTGGCAGCAGTGCAGCAGCTGCAGGGTATGTGGACCCAGGGGCAGCCACTAGTGGGAGGTCTTCCCCCACCTGCTGCTCAGGTGGCTCACCCTCAGGCGGATGCTTTTCCTGCCTGGTTCCAACCGCCTGCTCCTCCTCCTCCCCCACCTGAAGGTAGGCACTATGCAATGTCCCATAATATCTTGGACCAGACCTTGGGAAAACCCCCTCTGCACTCCTGGCTGGTGGATAGTGGAGCATCAGTCCACCTTGTGAATGATCCAGCCCTACTGCATAATCCCACTGTTCATTCCAAACCAATTCCCTTGCATCTAGCTACCTCTGATGCTACTGGGAGCATTATTGCCTATGGATCAGTCTGCGTTTTAAGCCCCCAAGGCATTCCTTTCTGGATTCACCACGTGCAGTGTGTCCCTTCAGCCAGTACAAATATCCTGCCTGTCTCAGCTGCCTTAAGGGATGGTGCAGTATTCCACACGGACACTGTTGGGGCATTCGTGCATGTCAGTGTCCAAACAGTTGGAGGGCTTCTGTTGTTGCTGAAACGGGCCTGTACTATATCCATCATTTAGTGGCGGTCGGTGGAAGCAGTCACCCCAAGCTGACTGTCAATGTAGCCAAGACCTCAAAACCCAGCAACACGTCCCACAACTGCTCCAGACGCTACTTGTGGCACAGCAGGATGGGACACCCAGGAGAACCATGGATGCAGCGCCTTGCAAAGGAAGAACTGGTGACTGGAATTGACACTTCCCTCTTTCCTTGTGTTAATTGTCTAGTGCACTGTGAGGCATGTATTGAGGGAAAGACAGCCAGACCCTCCTTCGGGATTAGCAGCAGACCTGCCCTTGAGCCCCTTGACAGAGTGCACATTGACACAGTGGGTCCCATCACTCCTGCAGCCATTACTGGGGAACGTCTGTGGGTTACAGTGGTGGATGAATCCTCACAGTGGAAAGCTGTCAATCCAGTAAAATCCAAAGACACCATAAGTGCTGCGGTCAGAGACCTTTTTGTATACTGGCAAACCCAAAAGAAAACGACAGTGAAGTGCATCAGATGTGATCGGGGCACAGAATTTATTAACGCCAAGTTCAAGGAGTTCTGTGCATCTCAGGGAACTAAGCTGGAGACCTCAGCCCCCTACACCCCACAGCAAAATGGAGTAGCAGAACGAGCAAACCGCACGCTGAAGGAGAGAACCCGGACTATCCTTGCCTTCGCAGCAGCAAGCCCAACTCTCTGGAAGGAGCCGCTCGAGACAACTTGTACCCTACTCAAAATGGGCCCTTGTTCAGGCAGGAACCTTACTCCTCTTGAATTGTTTTGGGGTTACAAGCCAGATGTGTCACTTCTGCGCACTTGGGGCTGCCTGGCTTATGTCCACGTACCAGACGTGCAGAGACCTGTATTTGCTCCGAAAACTGCTCCAGGCATGCTCACAGGATATTATGCATCTTCCAAAGCCTACCGCATATACATGGGTGGAGGGGTATGGAGAGAGAGTAGGGATGTTGTCATTGTGGAACATCTCAGGGGAGCTTCCAGAGTGGGCATGAGTGCCCTTCCTGTAACGGTCTCCTCGTATTGCTGTAGTCATAGCTTCCGCCTGTGACATGTGGGGATTCTACTCGTTACCCGTTACAAGTGCTCCACCGGCTCTTGGCGGGATATTCCTAGCTGGCTCCTATGTACCTCCTATCGGGGGGGTACTCGCCTGAGCCTATGGAGGGAAGTAGGGCGCCATGCTATGGCATTGGGCATTGATTACTGACTCAGAGAGTAATCTTACTTGTAACGAGCTCCGTGTCTCAACTATTATTCCCTTTCTCTTCCCTTGCATTGCTGAGTACTACAAGTGGTTTCGGCGTTATGGCTACGACAACCTCTGATGTTAATACCAACATCCATTTTTCCGCTGATTTCTTAGCCGCTGTCAAATCTGCAATTGAATCTTCGGACATTAGATGTCCATTTAGGAAAGATCTGGTTCATTTTTTATCGCACACACATGAGTATTTACCCCAACATGAAGTGCTCTTGTTAGCAATCGTCAACAATTCTCGAATTTTTGCTCACTGGGCCGATAAGTTTAAGGAACTTGCAAAAGCGTTTAAGGACAAAGATGATCACGAATTGTGTGAGAGAATTATGACGGACCATCTCAGCAGAGTGGATACCGCCAACTTCGCGGGCTGGGTCGCAGCGGCCCAGGGCATTTACGAAGACTGGCTGACACGAACAGTAGGTGATTATGATTGGGACGACAATGGTAATGAGGAAGGTCCCTCCCCTACGTCGAATGTTGTTCCTGTTGGACCTGTGCCACCTGTGGAACCCGTGCCCATGGAGACAGAGCTGGGAGCACCGAAGCTGATTGACCTGTTTACGAAAGAAGATTTATATCATGTAGCACTAACCACAGAACCAGCGGCGGTTTACATTAAAACGTGGCTATCACTGAATAGCCAGGAGAGGCGCCTCATGCTGACTGGCGCGGACCGTACGGGTACACCCCCACCGATGTCTTTGCCTTTCAATTTGGATGCTTTAGAACCCACAATACCTTTGATGAATACTGAAATGCAAATTCCGAAGACATACAAGCACAGGTACAGTGATAAGATGCTCCCGCCACCCGAGAAATTCACTGGCGCGCTCGAAGGTGCTTCTATCTCTTTGTTTTTAACACAGATACGTGCATACTTGTGTACACAATTGGGAGTATCTCAACCTCTTGAATCAGAATGGGGAACATTACTTTTCAATCATTTGAGTGGTGACGCTCTTGATTTGGTACACGCTACGATGGAATCTGTTAAACGACCTTTAACGTGGTCAGAAACATGTGATTTACTGACCAATGCATTTGTGGACGTTTCTTACAATGTGTAAAGACAACCATTACCTTGTACTTCATATGCGTGCATGGGGAGATCCCGTACAGTTCTCTCTGGTTTTCATATATACTTAGATGAACGCGCACATTCTATAAGTGGCCGCTCTGCGTCGCATTTAAGACGAGAACTTCACGCATTGTAATCAGTCGCTATCTTCGTCTTCATGAACGGATCTCTTTGCCTCAGTCAAATACTCTTCCGCTGATTGCCATAACACTGGTATCGGCGACATAGTTGTCGCTTGATCTTCTTGTTTCTTTGGCTCAGATCTTCATTGACACAGTATTTAGACGGTTTGGCATGCCTACTTCCCTTGTATCTGACAGAGACCCTAGGTTTACTAGTCATTTTTGGAAGGCATCCATGTCGTTACTCGGCACGCAACTGAATATGTCTACTGCGTACCACCCTCAGACCGACGGTCAGACTGAGAGGGCTAATAGGACCGTTGAAGACATGCTGAGAGGGTTTGTGGGTCCCAGGCAAGATGATTGGTGCAAGTATTTGGCCATTGTGGAATTCGCTTACAATAATTCAGTACAGGCCACTACTCAGCATAGCCCCTTTTTCCTGAACCATGGCAGAAACCCTCTTACGCCTTTGTCCACTGCTGTTCCTACGCGCTCGTCGGTGCCCGCCGTTGCTGAATATGTGGGGGACTTGCAGAAGGCTTTGCATAGTGCCAAATCTAATATTTCATCTTCCCAACAGCGCCAGAAATACTATGCCGACAGGAAGAGGAGGGATCATCCTTTCCAGGTTGGAGATTCAGTGTTATTGGCTGTGCGCCAAAACCAGCTCCCTCCTGGGTTGTCCTCTAAACTATCAGCTAAGTATATGGGCCCCTTCTGTATCCTGGAAGCTGTAGGTGTGAATGCATTTAAGCTGGAATTGCCTGCTGATTTTAGGATTCACCCTGTTTTTCATGTGTCTCAATTGAAGCCATACGTATCGTCCCTGTTCTACTGTACTTGGGTTGAATGATGGGGGGGAGTCATATGGATTGGGAGCCATGCCCCTTGGAATCAACTTATAGTGGTGGACAGTTCTTCCCTAGATGCGACTTTCTATTGGAAGGGAAGGCCCTTAAAGGCCATCTTCTGTGCTACTGGAGGGAATTGTTCCTCTTTTCCCTGCCTGGAGTATCTTCCAATGTCTTGTTTCTCTGCAACTTGTAATTGACCCGATGTGTGTGGGTTAATTGCGCAAGATCGGAAGGGTTTCCTTTGCCTTTTTGATCTATCTTCATGATCTGCGTTTCATGAAGAAGGGCCCTTGCCCGTCATCCTCATTCCAAGGGGGAGGGAATGTAAAGACAACCATTACCTTGTACTTCATATGCGTGCATGGGGAGATCCCGTACAGTTCTCTCTGGTTTTCATATATACTTAGATGAACGCGTACATTCTATAATTGGCCGCTCTGCGTCGCATTTAAGACGAGAACTTCACGCATTGTAATCAGTCGCTATCTTCGTCTTCATGAACGGATCTCTTTGCCTCAGTCAAATACTCTTCCGCTGATTGCCATAACACAATGCCGTCCACTTGGGTGAACAACTGGATTCCCTTACGTTAAAAGAATTTGACGGAAAAGGCGGGCTCATTGCCTTTTGTCATAAATACCAATCTTTGGCCACCAAATTGGGGTCACGCAGGTCTGACGAGGACCATGTAAAGCATTTATATGACATCTTACCTGGACGCATGTGCGCCATGTTGACTGCAAAGTTCGATTTTACAACCTCTGTCAAACTCGTGGATGTATTGCGTGCTCTACGCACCTCCCGTTTTGGTTTGGAAAGCACAGCCAAACCATCAAAAGACTCACGGACGCACGCAGGTAATGGCCATACTCGTTATGGTCCATCAACGAGGGGAGGCTTCACTCCTCGGGGAGGCTCGACTCACCGGGGATCTTATCAAAATCGTGGTGGCTTCAACCACAATCGTCACTGGCAAGCTGACGGACCTACCACGCCGAACAACAACCAAGCAAACTCCAACAATGGCAACCATGGCCACGATAATAAGCGCCGTCGCACGGCTTTTCAATATCTGAGGGAGAATAAGTAGCAACCTCAATAAATCTATCTTAGAACCACATTCAACTGCTCGTGACCTTCGTAATGCAGTCGATTGCTCCAAGCAGTCACTCCGGTTGGGAGATAACTCGCAGTTCAGTCGTGTGTTCGCCTCCAAGTACGAACCCTCTTTTGACATGTCAGCCCCGGGGTCTATTGCAGGGCAACAAATAAATGTGAAGTTAGATACGCAAGCTTCTACGTCATATCTGCCTAGCCATATTGCTGCCAAGGCTGGCGTGTGCATGGGAACACCGGACAGAACCTTGCAAGCTTCTGTTGCGGATGGACATAAGTTGAATGTGTATGGGATTTATGAATGTGTTTTCCAACTTCAGGGACAAAACCTGAAAGCTTCTTGCATTGTCGCAGACCTTCCAGGAGATATCTTGTATCTTGGTAGAGACTGGCTCACAAATATGGGTGCAAGGCTGGACTTTGTGGATGGTTGTTTCTCGTTGCAAGTCGGCAAAGACAAATTAGTATTTAAAGCTGAAGAGGACTCTCCAGAGACGATCCAAGGCATAGGATCAGTTTTATGTGCTTAGAACTTGAATGGTCCTAGTGATCTTCATCAACGCTTGTCCTCTGTAAATCCTTTGATTGCTGACCTCCTCCGGGAGTTTGAAGATTTGTTTCCAGAGTCCTTGCCTGCCGGTTTACCTCCATATAGGGAAACCCACTACGTGATTGATCTGGACCCCAACATACCCATCAAGCTAGGCTACACACCACGCCATTCTCCAAAGGAAAAAGCTGCAATTGAGGCTACCATCCTTCAACTGTTGGCTCTGGACCTGATTGAGGACAGTACCCACCCTTTTTCTGCCCCTGTTTTGTTAGTTGAGAAAAAGAATGGGTCTTTGCGCATGGTGGTGGATTATCGCAAATTGAACAGTGCCACCATCAAAAATAGCACACCTAGGTTAAATGAAACCTTAGATGAGCTTGCTGGTGCTAAATACTACGTCCTTGGACCTCCATAGTGGGTACCATCAGTTGAGAATTGATGATAGTGATGTCCCAAAAACCTCTTTTAAAACTCATATGGGCCAATTTCAGTTTAAAGTGTTGCCATTTGGCCTGTCTAACGCTCCAGCCACCTTTCAAACAGCAATGAACAGAGTATTTGCCAAGTATCTTCATAAATTTGTAGTCATGTATCTAGATGACATCATGATATATAGTAAGACCAAAGAGGAACATCTTAAGCATCTGCAACTTGTTTTCCAACTTCTCAGAGACAATCGTTTCTATTTGAAACTCTCCAAGTGCTCATTCATGGAAGATTGGACCCTATTTTTAGGATACTATGTGGGGCCCGAGGGCATTAAACCGGATCCTGCAAAAGTTTCTGCTGTCAAAGATTGGCCTATCCCTTCAAATGTTACTGAAGTGCGCGCATTTTTGGGGCTTTGCAATTTCTTCAGGAGATTTGTGCAGGGCTTCTCTGCACTAGCGCTCCCCCTCGTCAATCTCACCAAGAAGCATGCAGTATTTAGATGGACCATTGCATGCCACGAGGGATTTGAAGGGCTGTAGACGGCCCTTAGAAGCGCCAATTCTCCAAGCGCCTGACCCCTCTCTCCCTTACACTCTTGTCACAGATGCTTCTGGATTTGGGATGGGTGCAGTTTTATTGCAGAATGACAAACCAATTGCATACTTGTCTAAGCGTTTCTCTGCAGCAGAAATGAACTATTCAGTGGCTGAGCAGGAATTGTGTGCCACCATATACGCGCTGAAAGCTTGGAGACATTACCTTGAAGGTTGTGACGGTCTTACTATTATCACAGATCATCATCCAAATACTTTCTTTCAAGGCACTCCTGTTCTGAGCAGGAGGCAAGCAAGGTGGTATGAAACTCTGCAAAGGTTCCACTTCAGCTGGAAGTACGAGCCTGGACACACAAATGTGGCTGATCCCTTGTCAAGATGCTCTAACCTTTTGAATACTGTTGCGGAGCACAGGCAACACATTCTCGCGGCGTTTACTCGCGCACAGGCCAGAGCTGCGGATCTCGATCACGCAACGCTTTCGGGACAACAGAGTGGTCCTGTTACTTCCGCGCCATTTCAGAACACCATCTTATTTCAAGATAAGTCTATTTCTCATTCGAAACCGAACTTACCTGTAACGGTACCCGGTTGTGCGAGTCACCTGCAGTCTAACGACCTGCAAGTTCAGTCCCACCCCACAACGGTAGAATGTGAAGTTTTTTCAAGTGATTTAGGCTTCAGTATACCAAATGAGTTAAACCACACCTTTCGGGGAAATTCCGTTCCCACAGCATACATTTTCCAAGTGAGCTGCAACTTCCAGGCCCACCCCTGCTTGACAAACTTAAAAGGGCTTATCAGAAAGACCCTAAGTTCTCGATGACCTCTACAACTGATAAATTGAAGTTTCATGATGGATTTTGGTGGAAGACGGTGAAGCAAGGGCACCAACGCATCGTGGTACCCTGTGACGCTGAAGTGAAGTGTGGGCTCATCGCAGAATTTCATGACACACCTTCATATGGGCACATGGGAAGTAAGAGGACTTTGGAAGTCTTACAGCGCCATTTTACATGGCCAGGCATGGTTGGGGACGTCAAACGTTTCATTTCCAGCTGTGACAGCTGCCAACGCAACAAACCCGACACAGCCGGCCCAAAAGGCCTACTCCGGCCTCTTCCAATCCCAGATAAGCCCTGGAATTCACTCTCATTTGATTTTATCACTTGCCTACCACCCACGAATGATGGTCATAATGCCCTTTTGGTGGTGGTAGACCGTCTCACCAAGATGTGTAGATTGGTCCCTTGTGATTTTCATTGTTCGGCAGAGGATGTAGCGCGCCTCCTGTTGTATAAACTGATAGGTACGTATAGATACGTGATGGCAAACGTACTAGATACAGGGGGCGCTATCAGTTTATCAAGTGGTTTTAGGAAACATTGTATAACTTGAATTTCTCCACGTGTGGAGTACAAGTAAGAAGATGCGCCTGATTGCGTGTCAAAGGGTATTGTATTATGTTCAGTTAGGTTGATCATATAAGTGACCTCCATGCAGTACAGGTCTTGTGCTAGTGACGGTAAGGTCACAAGGTAAAGACTCTATTGAGTGTGTACGCGTGTATAAGTATGAGATCCCTGGTGCAGCTATAGAGCTACACGTTGGCATAGGGCCAACTCAGGGTTGTTTATGTGACCATGCAGTACGGTACAGCCTCTCGAAAGGAACTGTACCGTTACCGCCGGTTACGATCAGAAGGCATAGAAACGCCAGATCGCGAGCAAGCTTGGCAGTCTCGATGGGGTGTGGAATGCATCTGGGCTTCGAACTCCAAGCTGAATAGTGTTTGCTCTGTATTGAAGGATTGCTTGATATACTGCTGTCACATTCATTTCAATACAGGAGCTGCATTGCTTGTGTGTTACTGTTGTGCGAACAGTAAGGCTATTTGTGTGTGACGAGTTGCACACTGGTTATAGCGATTGGTTGGGAGTAGCCATTAAACTCCTGGGACTGCTGAAGGGCCAAGGGTGTCCTGATCGGAGAGCAGTCGGCAGATATAGACGGCAGTGCGAGCACTGGTCTATATAGACATTGAGATTACTTGGTGGTGTTCACAGGAAGTGATTCTCCAACGGCATACGTACCGCTTACAGTTACGGCATCCTCCAACTAATACACAACAAAGGTGCTGGGCCCACAACTTGCTGCATGCCAGAGGAGGAAGTCATTGTGATCGAAGATACACCGGAACCTGAAGAGCAACGGACGCCGAGACCTTTCCCAACAACGAGAGGAAGAGGACTGCGACCTGCAGTACGTCAACAGCATCCAAGAAGACCGGAATACTCAGAGTATCCCATTCCTTTTGTCAGGACTCACTTTAAAGTTCCTGACTATTTTGGAGACCCGGGTCTGTATATTCATATTGAGAGGCCTGGTGTTCCAAAGGGTCAATTTCAAAGGCCAATTGTGCATCACCAAGACATTGTGCTGAACAATCTTCCTGATCCTGTTGAACGAGCAAACTACATCTTTGTTAAGACTTGTGAAAGTGAAGAAGGGTCCGCTCTGTGTGAAGGAATCATATCAACGGCATTCTTGGCTGGTCTGACACAGCCACGAGAGGAGCCCATTCTGGTCAAGTGGGAGGAATTGATTGTGTTCAGTGATCCCCTTGCTGATAGCCTGGTGCATGAGGTAGCAGAGCTATACGGGAAGAGCCTTCCAAAAGAAGACTGGGAGGTGCACTATTTTCTGAAAGTGTGGAACCGTTTGCAGGAGTTATTTAAGCTAACTGCAGGCGGGCCACTGGAAGGTTTTCCTTCGTTCTTTCTCGACAGAGCTATTGTTGAGGGAAGAGAGGGAACAGGACAGGTACTCAGGTGGTACAGAGAATACCACGTGTATATCGAGCTGGTACAGTTCCAGTTCCGTTTACACCAAGGGCAGAGTAAGGCAGTATTTGACCGACTGCCATCATGGAGGGAGGTGGAGGAGCTGGGACTCAATCCGTTGCGGCTCCATCCGGATTACTTCCAGACCTACGAGGGGATCTCACGGGGGTGGCTGGAACCAGTGATGGGGTTACAGCGACTGACATGGGAAGAGATTCAGGAGTTGGAACAGCAGTGGCTAGGGGATCTGAACCGGCCAGTACATCTGGCCGGGAAGATCCGACGAGTCCAGTGAACTCCAGTCTGCAGGTCACCACCTCCTTAGATAGACTGGGTTTTTCGTTGGACATCTGGAAACAAAATGTGTTCCATTGTGCCGTGAGCAGGAATGTGCTGGAATGCCTAAAAACGTCCATGCCGGGGACTAAAGGGGATGCAGTGGCACTGCATTTGTTGCTGCAAAAGGTTCCAGAAGTGTGGGCTCAGAAGGTGGCATTTGCTGAATCTGCAGCAGTGGCATTTAAATGGATTATGAGCCAGTTCCAAGGGGGAGCAAACTTGGAAATCAATGACCAATGGCTGGAGCTGTTGGACAGTGAAATAATGGGGAATGAGGGCACGTTGGAAGAATATGTGGCTAGGAAAGAGCTGCTGGCAAAAAGACTGAATGATAACAACATGCCAGTAACACAAACAAAACTTAAGAAGTCAATCCTGAAGTGCCTTCCGTACCAGTTTGATGCTCATAAACCAAGTTTATCTTCTTCCACTGCTACATGCAATGTTAACCAAACCTTGGCTGCTATAAGGGTGGTTGCAGAAACCATCGGTTTCAATGATCAGCAACCAAGGGCTCCAAGGGCGGCTGTTGTCCGTAAGCCGGGTCCGGCTGTCAGGAACGATTATCGGACATGCTATGAGTGTGGTGAGAGGGGGCATATTAAAGTGAACTGCCCAAGACTTGTGCACCCTCCTAACCGAGGTAACCCACCCACTGGAGAAGAGGTAAATCCAAGGGCAGGGATGGCATCCTCAAAGTTACAAAACACTGGGGAAGGGCAGTGGATTGTTGACACGGGTGCTACTAACCATATATGCAATGATTTGCATTTAATGTCCAATGTCATTGTTTATGATGAAGCCAAACCACTGGGACTGGCAGCGAGTGATGGTCAAGGATTGCAAAAGGCACAGGGAAATGTGTGTTTATCTGTGCAAGGTGGGGGAAGTGTGTTGCTTACACATGTTGAGTATGTCCCGACAGCGACTGATAACCTCTTGTCCGTGTCAGCTGCTGTCAAAGATGGTTGCACATTCTCTGTAAATGAAAAAGGGGAATATGTGGCTGTCATGTGCCAGGCAAATGAGTTCATATGTGATATTGAACCGAAAGGGAGCTTATACTTCCTGTCACACAAAAGTGGGCTCTGTGCATGGGGAGGGGCGGCTGCACTTTTAGTAACAACAAGAGAAGAGACAGAGTTGTGGCACAAAAGGTTGGGACATCCCGGAGTTGTATGCATGTCAAGAATGTTGAAAGAGCAGATTGTGAATGAGGTTAAAGGAAGTGTGGGTGAAGTAGAAAGAGTTGTGACTCACTGTGACGGTTGTATACGGGGGAAGCAGACTAGGACTCCCACG
Organism: Botryococcus braunii; assembly: GCA_002005505.1. NCBI lineage: Eukaryota > Viridiplantae > Chlorophyta > Trebouxiophyceae > Botryococcus > Botryococcus braunii. Next base: position 240,357 of record KV908382.1, read on the forward strand.
CCTTCCTCCACTGCGGCTGAGTCTACTGAGAGACTTCAGCTGGTCCATATGGACGTAGTGGGAGAGCTGCCTGTGGCTGGGCTGAATGGAGAGAAGTATATGCTGGTCCTTTTGGACGACTTCTCGCATAGAATCCAAATCAGGACGTTCAGTTCAAAGACTGAGGTAGGAGCACTCGTTCAAGAGGTCCTCTTGAATTGGGAGGAGTCAACCAAATGTAAAGTTGGCACTGTTAGGACGGACAGAGGTACTGAATTTGTAAGTCGCGAGCTGGCAGATTTCTTTGCCAGAAAGGGGATCGCGCATCAGACCTCTGCACCGTACACGCCTCAACAAAATGGCAAGGTAGAGCGTGTAAACAGGGTAATCAAGGAACGAGTGAGGGCTCTCCTCTTCACAGCAGAGGCAGGGCCTGAACTATGGGCTGAGGCAGCACACACTGTGGTACGACTGCTGAATGTGAGTGCCGTCAGTGGAAAGGAGTCTTGTCCGTATGAGGCATTCTATGGCAAGAAACCCTCAGTTGCTCACCTGAAGGTTTGGGGTTGTTTGGCTTATGTGAAGCTGCCTGATAGGCAGCTGTCAGCACTTGGTCCGCGCTCAGTTGCGGGCATGTTTGTGGGATATGAAACAGGATCCAAGGCGTATCGGATCCTGGTGCAAGGCAAGGTAATGGTGAGTAAGGATGTGAGATTTATTGAAGATGAGTTGGGCTATCCGGTTGTAACTCCACCCACACTACAACCTGAAGTGAGGGTTGAAGAGTTGTTTCATGATGAAGAGGAGGTACCTGAGGTTTCCCTGGAAGAGGCAGTTGATGCCCCGCGCGAAATTGCGATAAACCCGGAATTACGAACGGACGATATGCATGAAGTCATGAGGCGTGCACGGGAGGTGCTGCAGCAGCTTCCTGCAGAACTTCCAGCCGGGGAAGTGACTGATGAGGGAAATGGTGATGGTGAATGTCAAGGGCAGGCAAGTGAGAGAGACGAAGAGCAGCATGATAATGAGGAGAATGCAGAGAGGGGAAGAGGTGGTGGGCGTTACGAATTGAGAGAGAGAGTTGGCCCGCCAGATAAGTATGTTCCTGGGGCATATCACACGCAAGTGAAAGCCCATGCAGTAGTAGTTGAGGAGGCAAAATTGAAAGCATCAGAGTTGTCCATTCCAAAACACATTGGAGAAGCGCTTGCCAGTCCTCAAAAGGAGTACTGGAAGCAAGCCATGCAAGAGGAGCTAGATGCTATTGAAGAATGTGACACGTATGAGGTGGTGAGGAGGCCAGAGGGAGCAAAAGTGATTCCTCTGATATGGGTGTTTGCCTTAAAGACGGATGAATATGGCGATGTCATCCGGTTTAAGGCAAGACTCGTAGCGCAAGGTTGCAGGCAGGTAGAAGGTATAGATTGTGATCAAACCTTTGCACCTGTCAGCACCCATGCATGTAGGAGAGTGTTGCTGAATATTGCAGCAACAAAAAATCTTGAAATCCACCAAGTGGATATCAAGACGGCATTTCTCAATGGAGAATTAGAGGAGGAGGTGTATGTAACGCAGCCTCCTGGTTTCTCTAATGGTGATAAAAGGGAGGTGTTTCGCTTGAGAAAGGCTTTGTATGGACTCAAGCAGGCACCTCGGGCATGGCACAAAAGGCTCTCCAAGGATCTTGGAGAGATGGGTTTCAAGGCATGTAGGAGCGACCCGGCCTTATTCTTGGACTCCGGAAGGGGTGAAGACCGGGCGTTCATTGTTACCTATGTGGATGATTTGCTGATCATCTGCAAGAGTGGTGAGAGAGTGTCAGAAATCAAGGGTGAGTTGAAAGCAAGATTTAAGGTTCACGACTTGGGGGAAGTGAAGAACTTCCTCGGAAGTGAAGTCAGGCGCGATCGCGATGGGGGAGTGATAGTGATTTCCAACACTCAGAAGATCAAGGATCTTGCGGAGTCATTTGGAGTGAGTGAGAGTGACAAGGGAGTGAGCACACCCATGTGTAAAAGCTTTGTGCAGACAGAGCTTCCACAAGGGAAGGTGGGGGATGAGAGTGCGGGTTCAGGGTCTCCACTACCGGACGGACACCGGTACCTGGAACTCGTAGGGTCACTGCAGTACCTGGCCAATACCACTCGTCCTGATATTTCACAGGCAGTAAGCCTGCTGGCACGTTACCGTGCTGCCCCAACCACTGCACACATGCGTGCAGGGTTGAGGATTGTGAGATACCTGTTGGGCACCAAGGAGATGGGTTTGGTTTATGGGGGAAAGGGGAAGCAAAGTCTGGCTGGCTTTGTAGATTCAGATTTTGCGGGAGATGTTGATACACGAAAATCAACAACTGGTTTCGTGTTCATGCTGAATGGGGGAGCAGTGTCGTGGGGAAGTAAGAAGCAACAGTCAGTTGCTACTTCCACTGTCGAGGCGGAGTTTATTGCGGCCAGCCATGCAATAAAGGAAGGAGTATGGCTTGGGAGCTTGTTGGAGGAGCTCGGTCAGTCTGTGTCTGGTGTAGAATTAAGAATGGACAACATGGGCTGTATTGCAAATCTGCAAAACCATGTATTGTCCAAATACACCAAGCATATTAGCGTGTGCTATCATCAAGCGAGGGAAAAGGTAGCATGGGGGCAGATCACGCCGGTGTACGTCAACACAGAGGAAAATCTGGCTGACATTTTTACAAAGCCGTTGGCCAGTCCAGCATTTCTCAAGCACCGTGACAGCTTGAGAATGGGTTAAGCCTAGAGTGTTGAAGTTCTAGGGCTTTAGGGCTTTAGGGCTTCAAAGATTCTAAGTTTGGCTCGGAAGAGTAGTGCGTTAATGGGAACAATTGAACTCAACATTAATGAACGACATTATACATGTTTTCTAAAAGGGGAAGATTGTTGTATAAACTGATAGGTACGTATAGAGACGTGATGGCAAACGTACTAGATACAGGGGGCGCTATCAGTTTATCAAGTGGTTTTAGGAAACATTGTATAACTTGAATTTCTCCACGTGTGGAGTACAAGTAAGAAGATGCGCCTGATTGCGTGTCAAAGGGTATTGTATTATGTTCAGTTAGGTTGATCATATAAGTGACCTCCATGCAGTACAGGTCTTGTGCTAGTGACGGTAAGGTCACAAGGTAAAGACTCTATTGAGTGTGTACGCGTGTATAAGTATGAGATCCCTGGTGCAGCTATAGAGCTACACGTTGGCATAGGGCCAACTCAGGGTTGTTTATGTGACCATGCAGTACGGTACAGCCTCTCGAAAGGAACTGTACCGTTACCGCCGGTTACGATCAGAAGGCATAGAAACGCCAGATCGCGAGCAAGCTTGGCAGTCTCGATGGGGTGTGGAATGCATCTGGGCTTCGAACTCCAAGCTGAATAGTGTTTGCTCTGTATTGAAGGATTGCTTGATATACTGCTGTCACATTCATTTCAATACAGGAGCTGCATTGCTTGTGTGTTACTGTTGTGCGAACAGTAAGGCTATTTGTGTGTGACGAGTTGCACACTGGTTATAGCGATTGGTTGGGAGTAGCCATTAAACTCCTGGGACTGCTGAAGGGCCAAGGGTGTCCTGATCGGAGAGCAGTCGGCAGATATAGACGGCAGTGCGAGCACTGGTCTATATAGACATTGAGATTACTTGGTGGTGTTCACAGGAAGTGATTCTCCAACGGCATACGTACCGCTTACAGTTACGGCATCCTCCAACTAATACACAACACCTCCTCTCTACTGCTGTGTTCAGCATCTTTGGGGTACCCGAAACACTGATTTCTGATAGGGACCCTCGTTTCACATCCCAGTGGTTTCAAACCTGGTGTAAATCCATTGGGATCAAACAGTGCATGTCCTCACCTTACCATCCTCAGACGGATGGACAAACCGAACGCATGAATAGGGTAGTGGAAGACATGCTAAGACACTTTGTGAACCCAAGGGGTTCTGACTGGGACACCTTTATCCCTGCAGCGCAACTTGCAATCAATAACGCATACCAACATAGCATCAAATCGACACCCTTCTTTGTCAATTTTGGCAGGCATCCCCGAGTCCCCGGGTCATTAGCAAACGATCTGCCAAGTCCCCCTAGTGCTACTGGCACTTCTGCCCTGCTAGCCTCTCATTTGCATGATGCAAACATATTGTTGAAAGCCGCCCAAGACAGAGTTGTCGCTTGGGAGAATGCAAAGAAGCATGTTGCTTTAGCACAAGAGGCACAGCAAAAACATTACAATAAGGGCAGACGGGACATTTCTTTTGCTGTGGGTGATAAAGTGTTGCTTTTGACCCGAAACGCTGGCCTCAAATCCACACTGTGCAGAAAATTGCTACCCAAGTGGATTGGCCCTTTCTCAATTGTCAAAGTCATCAGCCCTGTTGCCTACAAGCTCTCCTTTCCATCCCATGTAAAATGGCACAATGTTATACATGTATCTTCCTTGCGGAAGTATGTTCCGGGACGGAACCCCCCTCCTCCCTTGCCACTTATCATTGATGGGGAAGTCAATTATGAGGTTGAGGCCATCTTGGCCCACATGAAAACCGGGAGTAGGCAAGGGAAACCTACTTTCAAATACCTCATCAAATGGGAAGGATATGGCGCAGAGCATAACTCCTGGGAGCCAGAGAGCAACTTGGTAGGTACTTTTGATAGCCTTTTGTCACCCTACAAACTCTCTCACGGGCTTGATAGCTGGGAGGGGTAGGGCATCCAAGGGCATCCGGGAATCCTTACTGGGGACCCTCTCTGTGTGTCTCAAGGATTTGGCAAACGTTGCCGAGTCAAAAAAAAAAAAAAAAAAAAAAAAAAAAAAAAAAAAAAAAAAACTTGACCTTGGGTTGGCACGTGACCAGGGACATCACGGGACGCCGTCGTTCCTGCAGCACGGACAACCCAGACTCAGCGTGGATCCTGATCAAATCCACGCTCGCATGCCCAAATGTGGGGCATAACATGGTTCCCAAGGTGAACCAAGATGGAAGCGCACCATCTTTATTTGGCTCGCAGCACTTCAGGAGATCACCCAAATGGGAAATTCCGGACTGAAGTGGGCTGAAGCCCTGGTTGTGTAGGAGTAGTACACCCCAGTAACTTAACCCAGTGTCATGGCAGTAAGGGTCGTTCCCTTACTGATTTCCCTCGGTGGCTAACTAATTACAGCACCGTGCACGTGAACGTGCTGTGCACGTGTAGACATGTCGCATTCACAAGTCCCTGGCTAGGTTGTCATGGTATGGGACATGTACAGCTTCAGTCGTACTGCCATTTGTATCCCGTTAGTGCCCATTTCAGGCAGTTACCGAAGGGGGGACGCGACTTAAGGGGGGGGAGATGTAACGGTCTCCTCGAATTGCTGTAGTCATAGCTTCCGCCTGTGACATGTGGGGATTCTACTCGTTACCCGTTACAAGTGCTCCACCGGCTCTTGGCGGGATATTCCTAGCTGGCTCCTATGTACCTCCTATCGGGGGGGTACTCGCCCGAGCCTATGGAGGGAAGTAGGGCGCCATGCTATGGCATTGGGCATTGATTACTGACTCAGAGAGTAATCTTACTTGTAACGAGCTCCGTGTCTCAACTATTATTCCCTTTCTCTTCCCTTGCATTGCTGAGTACTACACTTCCAACCCAATCCCTGGAGTTCCAGTGCCCCAGTCCCTCTGAGAACCACGCTTCCCGTCAGTTCCCTGTGTCAGTTACCTCTCCCAGTCCAAGTTCTACTGAGGCAGATACTCGGGAAGCAGAATGCGAGGCAGAGCCAGCTCTTGATCTACAGCAGGCCATTGTTCCAGATGGCCAAGAACCCTCTGAGAAGGCTGAGCCCGAGCCTGATCATCAAAGAGAGGGAGACCCGCGGGAAATCCGACAGACCATTGAAGCAGCACTGGAGCTGGCTCGTGGCACTCTTCCTGACAACGAACGACGGCAACAAATACTGCGAGCACAGGAGTTGCTGAGACCTGCCGCACTGAAGAATCCTAATTTACCTTCTGGTGGTTTAACCAGGGCTCAAAGGCTTGAGCAACGTACCCAAACCAAAGAACTCCTGCTGTCACAGGAGGTGGGAGAGTGCAAGGGAGAAGAGGGGATTACTGAAAGTGACACACCGTCACTGGGACCAGGGGAAGTGCAGGCAGAGGGACTTCACCATGAGAGACCTGTTCTGAATGTTAGTGCTGTGAGAGGAGCAGCCACAAACTTGGCTGAAAATGGTCCCGGGGAGCTGAGTTGCATGGAAGGGTCCTGTCCAGTGAATGAGATGTTTGTAAGGGAGGAATCTGATTTGAGAGAGACTGGCTCCCTTCTCCTGCAACGTGAACAGGGGAGGGAAAGTGGTGACAGCCACAGACCTGAGAAGTGCTTCTCTAACTTCTCAGGGACAGTCAGTAATGCATGTGAGAGCAGTACTGGGACAGCCTCTCAGTACCCATGTAAGAGACATGATGAGGAGGTGAATCAGCTGCACAGACAATGTGAGAGTGTGCCAAATTACCAGTGCAAGCTGAGAGGTACCTGTGCATGGGAGGATCCTGTGAGGGGTGAGAGGTCACATCCTGATGTGACAACGTGTGGGAGTTCCGGACTCTCCCAATATGAGGATGAGGGGAAGCTAGGCACTGCACAGTGCCCTTCCTCAACTGCTTGTGAGAGACCCTTGGAGCCAGAGCCCCAAGTGGCATGTAAGAGTGTGAATGTGGAGGTGAACCAGAAGCTCAGACAGTGTGGAAAGTATCCTGATTACAAAGGCTTCTTGGGAGGTACCTGTGCTTGGGAAGATGATGGGAGTGTGAGGAGCAATAAGCTGAGCAGTGCACAGTGTGAATCCTCCAGAGAGAGAAGAATGAGAGAGAACCCTGACACTGCTGAGAGAATTGCTAGCTGTAGTGCGGCGAGTGTCAGTGGAAGAGTAGTGGGTTCAGATGTTGCAAGTAACAAGTCTCCAAAGAGTCAGGGAGATGAGGGGAAGCACACTGGTGTAAGATTTGGCAAGATTCATGTTCCCTCTAATTTAAGAGAGGCTCAGATGTCCCCACAGTGGGAATATTGGAAGGCTGCCATGCAAGAAGAGCAGAATTCACTTGACACCCATGAGGTTATGGAGTATGTTCCAAGACCTCATGGTCACAAAGTAATTCCTGTGCATTGGATCTTCTCAGTGAAGATGGATGCTCATGGAAATGTGGTGAGATTTAAGGCTAGATTGGTAGCACAGAGATGCAGGCAAATCCCTGGAGTAGATGTCATGGAGGTGTTTGCTCCAACCAGCAGCTATGGGGCCAGGAGAGCATTACTGGCCGTTGCTGCCAGAGAGGGGTTTGAAATTCATCAGGTAGATGTCAAGACTGCCTTCCTAAATGGAGAATTGGAGGAGGAAGTGTACGTCACACAACCTCCAGGCAGTGGTCCGATTAGTGGCAACTTGTTGCCATATTGGCAATTTTAATTAAATTTTTCAGGAAAATGGCAATATTAAATATATTCAGCCCATGACGGGTTGCCAAATTCGACAACTTTAATTAAACTCTTATGGCCAAGAGTTGCCACCCCGTGGCAACCAGAAATCATTTAGTAGTGACTAGGAGTTGCCAAATTGGCAACCTGAAATTATTTGGTTATGGGGGTAAGTTGCCAGGCTTCAGTCGGTAATTCCCGAGTCGGGACTTCAGACTCTTGAGTCCAGACTCTGCCCCCCCAGTTGGAATTATTGACTCCCGAGTCCGGACTCCGGGACTCCCGACTCCTAGGGTTGACCCCGAGTCTGATGTAAAGGGGGGAATTATTGACTCCCGAGTCCGGACTCCGGACTCCGGAGTCCCGACTGATTCCCGATTATCGCGATTATGGGGTCCGACTCCTTGGGTGACGCAAAGCTGCCCAAGCCTCTGGTTGGACGAGGCGGGGTTCTAAAGATATTTGTTCGCTCGACAATTCCACGAGCATGTTATCTGCCCTAAATACAGTCAAGCACAATGACACTTGCTTATCTAACATCAAGGGATTCGCCTGTAAAATGGCTTTTTCATATCTTTGCATTTTGTTGTAAAGTGTTCTTGGTATGGTTGGGTGCCGGCCGCCCCAAGAAAGCCGCCGTCCCGCAAGGATTTCAATGCAGAAACTTTTTTAATCCATCGTTACCGTCGGACCATCTTATTGCCCTAGCCCAGCCAGGCCCCAACCGGGTGGGAAGACCAAGAACAAGTGTAACCGAGACGCCTCCTTCAACTTCGATTGATTTGGAGATGGGAGTCGGTGGGTATAATCTCAATAGTATTAAGCATCATCTTGCTTGAATATTTTGATTGCGCAAGTTGCTTCAAGGCGGCGACTCTTTTTGTTGTGTGGGGTTTACAGGTTCAGGGAGCAATGAAACACATAACAATATAGATGCTGTCATGGGGGGTAATGATAATGGTGATGATGATGATGATGATGATGATGACGACGATGATGATGATAATGAGCACGGTATGTGTCATAGGACTGGCATTTCTTCTTTGTTCTTTCATTGATTCTAAAAGGTTCTGATAGCGCATATGGAACGTTTTCTGATGTAGGGGAACGCAAGGATAAAAGAAGAGATTTCAATGTCAGATGGCCACTATCTTCCTCATCTTGCCGGCTAGCTCTGCACAGGCTGAGCGTCTCTTCTCTTGCATGAATTTCTTGAAAAGTGACACCCGGAATTCGTTGGGGGAGGCGCATCTTAATGATGCAATTCGCCTCAAGACTTCCAATAACAATTTGAGGAATTTTCCGTATCGTGAGGCTCTGACCATTTTTCTATCTGCAAAGGATAGAAGGGGGTTGGACCGAGTGATGGACCAAAGTGTTGGCCCATCAACTTGTGACGATATAGCAGGTGCTTGTTATACTAAGTAGCCATGATGGATTTCGAACAGAATATGTCCTTTCCGGGTGCCCTGGAGACCGGGAAGACTGCGCCCTCGAGTCGGGACTTGCGCGGCTCGAGAGGATTGTGTACTGCTTGATAAAACCCTCAATCTTGTGCCCTTTCAAGTCCCAGCCCCGCACGTGTTGGTCTGGAGTGGGAGTGGGAGTGGGAGTGGGAGTGGGAGTGGGAGTGGGAGTGGGAGTGGGAGTGGGAGTGGGAGTGGGAGTGGGAGTGGGAGTGGGAGTGGGAGTTGGAGTGGAGTGGGAGTTAGAAGGAAATCTGCTGTCTTAAACGTTGTGGGCCCGCTTGAAGGCGAGTTTTAATGTGCAGTTCATAAGCAGCTGCTAAACAGTTCCTTGATGTTTCAGGAATCAGCTCGTACTTTCTAGAACAGTGGTGACGTGTAATGTTTAGCGTCTCTTCATTGTGAACTTCGTGTCTAGAACTTTCTCCATCAGTCTAGAACTCTCTAGATTTCTTATACGTGTCAGTTTGTCATGCATTTGAAGTGCGTGGCTGATTGTAAGAGCTTCTCTGGATTCCTCCAGAAGGTTCTAAGTTCTTCTGGACCTTTCGGTTAGAAGGGTCCAGAATCTTCCAGAATCCCCGCGTAAGTTCGGGGACGACTATATAAGGGCGTCAAGCCGTCCTCTAAACCACGCTGTGCTAGGACGTTAGGTGAGGGAAACCTCTGTCGTGAGTCTTTGTAACCGCACAAGTTTGAATCCAAACATTCCTGCTAGCCTCGTCCGTGACCACTGCGTTAATGTGCCTGACCGTTTGTCCTTGAATGTCCTAGTCGCAACTTGATCTAACCGACTTGTCTGTCGTAACTTGTCGTAATTGTGAAGCAACACCTCTGAAACTCAGTGTCAGTATTGTTTTTAATATCGTCTAACAAATCTTAATAGTATCAGTGAGCATTCCACCTTTTTAGCAAGAACCGAAGATCAATAGCGAGATCTAGCCGTACCACCTTCGTGCAGTAATCATCATTCAACCTGTTCCATTACTTATAGTGATCGTTAATTTACCATATAGTCGCTCATACGTTTCACTTGACACGCGCCGCATGTATTTTCGTACGTAGCCGCCGCACATAAGTCGTAACATCACGCACCGTAGTACCAAGCCGGATCCTGAAAAGGAGCCTCAAACCCTAACCGCCGGATTAGAATAAAATAGTTTAGCACCTTTGAAAGTGAAATATCTGATTTATAACTCCAGTTAACCTCATACTCCAGCCGTCAACCCAAAGTCCTATAGTCCGGCCGGCGCTAGGCCGTAAGCCGGTGATCCCGACTACGAAACCCCGACTAAAACATCCGGGACTTGAACCGCAGCAGTCTCCGATTGTAACCTCCAGCCTTCGATTGGCCCTATCGTAAGTACCAGTAATCCAGTATTCCGGTAATCCAGGTCTCAAGGCCGAATCCTTGAGTGGCGATCCGCATAATTCACCTTGATACAGAAGCCGCAGCCCAGCTATTACTAACCATAGTTGCATAATCTCTAATTTCAATCAGAAAAAAATTTGTCTACCTTGGGTAACGGGTACCTGACAAGGACGTGACAAACTGCTGTACCGGAGACTGACTTCTCAATGTTTGAGCCCGAGGATGGCGACTTGTAGGAAAGGTTATGTAGCTCTCCAGTGCTTAGTACAGTGTGCCGTGGTATTGGAGCTTGTTGCTTAGTACAGTTTGCCGTTGTATTGGAGCTTGTTGCTTAGTACAGTTTGCCGTTGTATTGGAGCTTAGTAGAGTTTGGTTGGGTAAACTGAAGGCTGAACAAGGAGGGTTTATTCGTCCACGATCTTTGTAACTTTATGTGTCATACATGCAAACAACAAAGAAAGAGAATCATTATGCCCATCCCTTGCCGTTTATCCAAGTTAGCAATGCCCTAGGGACACTTCTATGCGGACAACTTGAAAATTGGCCGTGAACGCTCGAAGTTGCCACGATGGCAACCCAAAAAGAAATTAACTGAAGTTGAAGTTGCCACCCGGTGGCAACCTGAAAATAAATATTGCCTGGAAAAGTCGCCGGCTTGGCAACTACCCTGCGCCACTAATCGGACCACTGGTCACGATATACCAGTACTTACACGTGCAAAGTTTGGCATTGTGAAACGTTGTAATGGCCCTAAAATTGAGATTGTTAAATATTCGCCATATTGGATTTGGCAAGGCAATCCACCGTGATCGACCCCACTTCATGGAAGATTAAAGTTTCTCCTGTAGAAGACAGATTATAAATCATGGACTGACTGAAGAAACTCTGTGCAGTGTGAGATAAGAAATCGATTTTCGGGACGACATGATGGCAACGACTCTTGATGTCACAACCTCCGGTGCCTGCGTCACGGTATAACTTAACCTACATTTGCGAAGTTTGGCATTGTGAACGTTGTAGTAGCCCTGGAATTGATATTGTTGAAGAGTCGCCATATTGGAATTCGGAAAGCAAGCCACTGTGATCGACCGTCCTTCATGGGAGTCAATATCCTCATCTATAAATTGGTGGGCTTTGTGTACGTGGCAGTCAGCACTGCTGTCTGTTTTTAGAAACGATTAATAAAGCTGGGGCATAATCAGATACGATATGTCCTCCCTCCGTTTCGTTGTTCCTTTCCCGCTCCCTCTCGGTTCCCTTCCCCCTCTCCCTCTCCCTCCCACTATCCCTCGCTCCCTGCTCTCCCTGCCTCCCTCCCTCCTCCCTGCCTCTCTCCCCCCCTTTCTGCCTCACCCTGCCCCCCCCCTTTCTCCTCCCTCTCCCCCCCCCCCCTTTAAAAAGTGAGAAAGCTTTTCGACGTTGACAGATTGACTTTATTGATTTCTGTGCTCCTCCCCCCCCCCCGTCGCTCCTGTGTGTGCGTGTGTGTGTGTGTGTGTGTGTGTGTGTGTGTGTGTGTGTGTGTGTGTGTGTGTGTGTGTGTGTGTGTGTGTGTGTGTGTGCGTACGCGTGCGCGCACGCGCGCGCGCATGCAGGGGTGTGTGCGTGCGTGTGCGTGTGTCCTGAATATGATTCTAGAGGGATATATGTCGAGAGTTTTAATTGCAGATCAACTTCAAAGTACCTCAGGTTCAAGGGAAGCCCCTGTCTGAAGTGTCAGAGCGTTTCCTTACCAAGGAAAGCAATTCTTAAGTGTAACTCTAGGGCATGGTTCCACTGGCTACTGGCATGACAGGGGCATCCTTCACCAATGGCTAGGATATTCGGGTGCACCTGGCTTCCTGGTTTTTGGCTTCAGTTTTGCTTCAGATCAGCTGATTGCATGGCTAATTATAGAGTAGCCGGGCTTTGTTCATT
>KV908382.1:257563-275063 GCA_002005505.1 Botryococcus braunii
ACTTCGGTCTATCCACCACCGACAGTCGGTGGCGCACACCAGTCCTTACATATTCAAGAGGTTTTAGGAAGTGAGAGTCATCAGACCTCACGTTTGTTGTGTGCACCTTGTGGTGACAGAGATCCCGGTAGGGGACGCCCACCGAGGGGAGCATCACATATTTACAGCAGGTGTATACAGGGGATCCTACGCCCCAAGATTATTGTAATCAAATATCATCCCTATTGCAAGGCTCATATCTCAAGACTCTACTATCTCTGCCGAGATCGCCCTGGTTTCGGACAACGATCGCAGGTCGGTGAGTGGCGCGCTACATCCCGACACTATCCTGAGCTCAAAGTAAGTTGATGGATGAAGCTGTGCACTATACCCACGAGCAATTAAGTGTATCTTGTGAGTTCTCACTTTGAAATTATACCTGGCGGAACTCCCTCTCGGAGTTTCCAAGGTCCGTCGCTTGTGCTTGATCAGCACCTTGATTGAGATACTGTGTGTGCCTAGCAGCGTCTATTGGTGCAAGGTCTGTAGATTCTGAGGTTTCATCTGCTCTGCGTCTGATTTTGAGTCCAGTCCGTCCTCCTTGCGAGAGTAAGCTTTTGTGCGGATCAGAATCCGGCACGTATCTGTTTGAATTTGTTAAGTGTCCTGCTAGACTGGGAGATGCGAGGTTAAAGCTTTGATTTAGAAATAGAATCAGTGATTCAATTGGCATATTTGCCTCTGTGTCGTGTATTTGGGCATAGCCGCCCGCGCTTGGATCTCTCTCCCAGGACAGTGGTGTACGCTAACATTTGTGTTTGAGTTTGAAGGCTCAAACTTTCTGCTGAAACCAGGAGGACAGTGTTGAGTTCTGAACATTATTATTGAATGCCTTGTGCTTTAAGTGATCTTCATGTGTGCACTATTAGGATATGGGTCCATTGAGAACATAAGGTACCTTGAGACACGGCAGATTCTGGACGTTTTCGAACATAAGGTACAATCCTATCTAGATCACACGTTTGTCGGATGAACTCTTAAGGCTGCCCCACCGGAGTGAATACCAACTGGTTGTGAAAGATGCTGGGCATTACCAGATGCTAGTCTTGTCCAACAGTTGGGTGTGACACTCAGCAGACAGTCGTACGGACTGTAGCTGGAGTAACTTCGTCTATTGACGACCTGTCTGCTTTGTACAGGTACGGTGCGGCAGTGTGTGTTGTATCATTGTTGCTATTGTGAGAGTGAACAAGCTTAGTGTACCCTGTAGTCACTCAAACAGACAAGGGACAGTGACTTCAGGGAGTATAGGCATGTACTTGAACGTAGCCGTCTAGAGCCTTATCTAGTGATTGCTTGATCGGTGCTTGTGTACAAGATAATGATGTAACGGAACTGGTTGTGAAAGATGCTGGGCATTACCAGATGCTAGTCTTGTCCAACAGTTGGGTGTGACACTCAGCAGACAGTCGTACGGACTGTAGCTGGAGTAACTTCGTCTATTGACGACCTGTCTGCTTTGTACAGGGAAAGCCGATTGCCCATAACATTTTACAGGTTATGGGCCCACGCCCTTCCAGCTGAGCCAAGTAAAAGCAGGAGTGAAGGTCGTCTACGGATGGGTCAGACGTAAGCGTCAACAAAGGAGCTCGAGCATGGCGCAGCGGCGCAAGGGAACTCGAGTGTACCAGGACCATTATCTTACTCACAATTTACCTTTCTGGGAAATTCATAATTGAAGTTTTAGCTGTGCTTTATCATTCATCGACGTTGTCTAGAAGCACTGAGTGAGTCGGGCCGGACTCCGGCACAAACTTCTGAGGGGAACATATCTGCTACTACTGTGCAAGACTGGCTGGTAAATTTCCATGACATGGAGGGAATTGTAGGGTATTGCTGCATTCCAGAAGTTTATGAGTAAGTTTGGCTGGTGAAGTGACAATAGTATGACAAAAAGGGGCAAAGAAAAGGAAAGTAGCAGTGAAACAGCAATGTCTTAACCTGGAGAAGTCAGTGGGGCCACTCCAGGGCAGTCTATGACCGGGACACAATCAGCCACTGCAGAACCAAAGGTGGAGATTGACAAGGCAGCCTACATCCCCAATACCTCTAATCCAAAGATGACCGTCATGCTTGATGATGGAGGGCGCAATTTTGAGTTTTGGTATGAAGCTTTGGAGGCGTGCGCAAACACCAAGGGGGTCAGAGCAGCTTTGGAGAGGCCAATGCCAGGGTCGGTGGAGAACTCAGCCATCAAGCAGTGGCTGATCCAGTCAGTTCCAGTCATCTGGCATTCTCAGATCTCATGCCACAAAGCAGCGTTCGACTTCATCACGTGGGTGAAGAACAGTCACACTGGAGGGAGCAACCAAGACATCAACCTTGAGTGGTACAAGGAAATGGAGCAGGGCATTAAGACAGGGGAGACACTCAAGGTCTACCTCTGCAGAATGATGGATCTGGCTACAAGTCTCAAAAACAACGCGTTCATCCTCTTGGACCACAATGTTGGGGAGCTGATGGTGAAGGGCCTCCCTCCTGTGCTGAGGCTCGAGTCCCTGGAGGTTATGGCAACCGACAAGCCGCCATTGGAGCTGATTCAAAGAATCCTGCGCGCCGCAGCCAGCCGTGGGTACAAGGACCCACCTGCAGAGGGAACACCTCAGGCCATGGCAGCTGCAGCAGTGGCTGGTCCCTCTGGGGGGGTAGCTAGAGCGTCATCAAGCGCTGGAGCTGCACCAGGAGTGGGAGCAGTACCGGGAGTTGGAGCAGCACTACCAGCAAACGAATAGCCTCCCGCTGGCCCCTCTGCAACTAGTTTTGGTGGCAGGGGGCGTGGACCTGGCAGGGCAAGAAGGCCCAGAGAGGAGCTTACATGCCACTTCTGCAAGGCAAAGGGCCACTTCATGACTGACTGCGGACCGCTCAGGCAGCTGCAGGCTCAAAACATGCAAGCGGCAAGCGTTGGGCCTGCAGCTTACTGGGGCCAGGGAGGCCCACTGTCGTCTCCTCAAGCCTGGTGGGACCATGGATCTGGCCGGGGTGGCCCGCCTTCATCCGCTTCCAGCTCTGGACCACCTTCAGCATATAACTATCCAACAAGTCAACACACGTTTCCGGGGTGGCATTTACCACCTCCACCCCCTCCTTCTGGTGAGGCGATGTTTATCTCTCTCAATGTGCTTGCCCCAACTTCGCATGGAGCTAGCAGCACATCTTGGTTAATAGATAGTGGTGCCTCTGTGCATATAGTCAATGATCTCTCATTGCTCCATAATCCAGTTATGCATGGACAGCCTCTTCCTCTGCACTTGGCAACCTCAGACGCCAAGGGAGGAATCATTGCATCTGGGTCTGTATGCCTTGTGAATGCAAGGCACGAAGTATTCTGGCTGCACAATGTGCAGTGTGTTCCTTCTGCGCATACCAACCTCATTTCAGTCACTGGTGCAATTCAGGATGGAGCATCTTTCCTGACTGACACTGCAGGTGGTTACACAGCCATGAAGGGACCTGAAGGGTGGTGTGGAGATATCACCCGCGCACGAGGTCCGTTTTTTTTGGAGTTTGTTAGTCCTGTCAGAGGGCAGCAAGTTGGCTGCAGACATATTGATCACATGGCTGAGGCGTCTCATCTTAGGAAAGGACACGTGTGTAGCGAGAGATCTCTGTGGCATGCTAGGTTAGGTCATCCTGGTGCCAGCAGCATGCAGAGGTTCTCCAAGGAAGATCTGGTTACAGGAATCAATATCTCCCTTGCTCCCTGCTCTGAGTGCCCCAAGCACTGTGAATCGTGTATACAAGGGAAACACTCCAGACCTCCTTTCCCTGTATCTTCCAGGCCTGCACATAACCCACTCGATAGAGTCCATGTGGATACTGTGGGTCCCATATCACCTCCTGCCATCACAGGTAAACGATATTGGGTCACTGTAGTGGATGAAAGTTCACACCAAGTTGCCTCCCTGCCTGTGAAGTCAAAGGATTGCATCCCAAAGGCTGTGATAGACCTGCTCCGTTTTTGGCAGACCCAACGAGGCACGGTTGTGAAGTGTGTGAGGACTGACAGGGGTTCACAGTTCCTGAACCAGCAATTCAAAGAGTTTTGTGCTCAGCAGGGCACTAAGATGGAGTCCTCAGCGCCCTACACGCCTCAGCAGAATGGGGTGGCGGAGAGGATGAATAGGACCCTGAAGGAGCGAACAAGGACTCTGTTGGTCCATGCTGCAGCAGACCCTTCCCTTTGGAAGGAGGCGCTTGAGACAGCTACCCTCCTCTACAATGTGGGTCCTACTTCAGGCAGGTCCCTGACCCCCATGGAATTATTCTTTGGTGTCAAACCTGATGTGTCTGTGCTGCGCACGTTTGGCTGTGTAGCCCATGTGCACATTCCCAGTGGCCAAAGGTCTGTTTTTGGGCCCAAGACCATCCCTGGGATGTTTACTGGTTATTGTCCCCAGTCTAAAGCGTATCGTGTGTACGTGGGGAATGGAGTGTGGAAGGAGAGTAGGGACGTCAGCTTTATCGAGCACTTGAGGGGGGCTGAGAGAGTGGGTCTATCAAAGGTCCAGCCTGGGTCTGTCTATGATTCTAGGATATCACCCCCCCCTTGGCAGTGAGAATCTAGCAACGCCTCAAGCAATTCCCTCTGCTGCTCCACCCACGTTCTGGGATGAGGAGGATGCCCATGGAGTGGAGACGCTTTCCACTGGGGCTCCTGGGACCTCTGGACTTTGTGCTGGGGATCAGTCTGGAGACGGGACCATAGCAGCACATGACCAAGGAACCCCCACCAGCCTGGATTCTACTGTTGGGACCCCAGAACCATCTCAGCACTCGTGGTCGGTGCTTGAGCATATGCAGAATCTGGCCAGGGGGGGTGTAGAAACTCAATCCCAGGTAGAAAAAATGCAGAAGGTACAAGAGGGGTTGCGAATGCAGGGGAAGTCACAAATTCCCCTTCCTCCAGGGACCACCCTTACAAGGGAGCAGCGTTATGTACAGCGCGTGGCTAGGAGAGAGCATTCTGACATCCCATTGCATGCCCCTGACCCAGGTCAGGCAATTGTGAGTGAGCCAAACATGGTTGGTCTCCCTGATATGCAGGGGCAGGTTGAGACAGTCGAGGCTATGTTCGGTGCAGATGTAAGAGATGAGAGTAGTGGGTTAGACATGCCAGCAGTAGGGGAAGCTGGTGCCCAATCCCAGTCACTGGCTAGTCATGCTTATGGTGTGCAGGCTGACATTGTAGGCGCAGCTCAGGCAAGTCTGGGTAGTGTGCCCAAGTGTGAGTCCAGGAGAGAGAGAGAGCTGCTGCTCCCCTCTGCATTGCGGAAGGTGCGAGAATGTAAGGGTGCTGCACATGAGTCCAGTAGTCAAGGAGAGAGAGAGAGACTTGAGAAGGAATCAGATAATCCCGACAGTACTGCCCAGTCCCAGCATAAGGTACATAATGTACCTTATTCTGGCAACCAGGGAGAGAGAGAGAGAGAAGGGAACAGCACCAGTAAGGCTGACAGCCCTGCTGCACCACAGCATAAGGTACAGAGTGTACCTTCTGTCAGGTTGGGAAAAGTTCACGTGCCCTCAAACTTGAGGGAAGCCCAGCGCTCACCTCAGTGGGAGTTTTGGCAGCAGGCAATGCAAGAGGAGATGGAGTCTTTAGACACCCATGAGGTTATGCAGTATGTGGAAAGACCCCATGGGCAGAAAGTTATCCCTGTTCATTGGATTTTTTCTACAAAAAACGATGCACATGGGAATGTCACTCGGTTTAAAGCAAGATTGGTTGCCCAGGGTTGCAGACAGATTCCTGGTATAGATGTTGGTGAGGTTTTTGCACCTACCAGCAGCTATGGTGCTAGGAGAGCTGTGCTGGCAGTGGCTGCCACACAAAATCTTGAGATCCACCAAGTGGATATCAAGACAGCTTTTCTCAATGGGGAGTTGGAGGAAGAGGTCTATGTGACCCAACCACCAGGATTTGAGAATGGCAACACGAGAGTTGTGTGCAAGCTCAGGAAGGCACTCTACGGTCTTAAACAAGCCCCACGGGCTTGGCACAAGACCTTGAGCGACAAGTTGAGCGTGATGGGGTATAGTGTGTGCAAGAGCGACGCTGGGGTACACATCAGGAGGGCCCCTGATGGTAATCTGTCGTTTATTCTTGTTTATGTCGATGATCTTCTCATAGTTGCCAGAGTGGTTGCAGAGATTGAGTGGGGGAAAGAGTTATTGAAGAAGGACTTCTCCATCCATGATTTGGGAGAGGTGAATGATTTCCTGGGGTGTCAGGTCCTACGCAATAGGGTTCAGGGCACTATTTCCATGAGTTGCACTCCCAAGATTGATGCTCTTGTGGAGAAGTTTGGCGTTGCTGATGATGGGCGTGTGGTTGATACCCCCATGTCCAAGGACTTCGTGGCTAGCAGCAGACCCGAGTCCTCAGATGGTACGTCACATGGGGCTGGTACCCCTCTGCTACCTGGTCATCGATACTGCGAGTTAATTGGTTCGTTGCTGTACATTGCCAATACGACCCGGCCTGAAATTTCTCAGGCTGTTGGAGTGTTGTCAAGGTATAGAATGACACCCACTACCTCACACTGGAATGAGGCCATTCGAGTGCTGAAGTACTTGAGAGATACCAGAGAGTTAGCTCTTACTCTGGGTGGAAAGGGCCCTGAGCTAGAAGGCTATGTTGATGCCGACTATGCTGGGGACCTGGACCACAGGTATTCCACCACTGGCTATGTTCTATCAGTCTATGGTAGTGCCGTGGTTTGGGGAAGCAAGAAGCAGAGCTCAGTTGCTACCTCAACTGTGCAAGCTGAGTTTATGGCAGCTGGCCATATTGTGAAGGAAGCCAACTGGCTAAGGGGCTTCTTGGAAGAGATAGGGGCTGCACCTTGGAGGGTCAGAATGTTCTGTGACAACCAAGGATGCATTTCTAATTTACGGAACCCCCTGTATTCCAAATTCACAAAGCACGTTGCAGTAAGCTTCCACTACGCTAGGGAAGCTATGGCACTTGGGCAGGTAGATATCCTCTATGTGGAATCTGCTCGCAATGTGGCTGACATTATGACCAAGCCACTTGCCAAGCCCGTGTTTATTGGTCATCGTGATTCACTAGGTTTGAGAAGATACACATAAAGCATGCAGGCAAGGGGAAGTGTTGAGTTCTGAACATTATTATTGAATGCCTTGTGCTTAAAGTGATCTTCATGTGTGCACTATTAGGATATGGGTCCATTGAGAACATAAGGTACCTTGAGACACGGCAGATTCTGGACGTTTTCGAACATAAGGTAGAATCCTATCTAGATCACACGTTTGTCGGATGAACTCTTAAGGCTGCCCCACCGGAGTGAATACCACTGGTTGTGAAAGATGCTGGGCATTACCAGATGCTAGTCTTGTCCAACAGTTGTGTGTGACACTCAGCAGACAGTCGTACGGACTGTAGCTGGAGTAACTTCGTCTATTGACGACCTGTCTGCTTTGTACAGATACGGTGCGGCAGTGTGTGTTGTATCATTGTTGCTATTGTGAGAGTGAACAAGCTTAGTGTACCCTGTAGTCACTCAAACAGACAAGGGACAGTGACTTCAGGGAGTATAGGCATGTACTTGAACGTAGCCGTCTAGAGCCTTATCTAGTGATTGCTTGATCGGTGCTTGTGTACAAGATAATGATGTAACGGAACTGGTTGTGAAAGATGCTGGGCATTACCAGATGCTAGTCTTGTCCAACAGTTGTGTGTGACACTCAGCAGACAGTCGTACGGACTGTAGCTGGAGTAACTTCGTCTATTGACGACCTGTCTGCTTTGTACAGGGAAAGCCGATTGCCCATAACCTTTTACAGACACCAGTCACCTGCATCCAGAATTGTCCCAACAGTGGAGGCGCCTGCTGGATCAAGACTTGTGGACCTCCTGCAAACAAGAGTTCCAGCACGTCTTGGAGCAGGACCTTATGGCGCAGCCAATGGGACCTCTGGATCATCTGCAGTCACCAACGGTCAACTGCATCAACCACTGGAGCACTGCAACAACCACCAATTCTCAACGCCAGGACCTCAGACAAGGTCCCCATCTCCTGCCTCAGCTACCGGATCACCAGAATCGACACGGAAGTCCCTCTACAGCCTAAAAGGCGCAGCTGGTCTTTTCTCGATAGGGTGAGGGCCAACGCACGTGGTGGGGAAGGACTGTTGGGTCAGAATGGGCATCTGCAAGCTACCCAAAAGTTGCTCAGGCCTTATGCAGGGATTCCTGAAGCAGGAGAAGCTCAAAAATCAGCTGTGCAAGCCCAGCAGAGGAGAGAGAGAGCAGACAGACGCAATCTTGTGAGAGAGCTGCAGTCTAGAGTGCAACTGGCTCCTTCTGCCACCCCTTCTGAGAGAATAAGGGGCCTTGAATTATTGAGTGCTTGAGCAGGGGCAGCAACACCGATCCTAAAGCCACAAGTCATGGCCTTAGAGGTAAAGCGACTCAGGAGAGAGTGAGTCAGGAAGCAGGGGAAGTAAATTCCCAGCATGGGTGCCTTAAAAAAGGGAACATGGGGCCTTCAGCCATCCCTGAAAATAAGGTACAACATGATGTACAGCATAAGTTACAACATGATGTACCTGCTGAGCATCCTACCCCTCATTTACCCCATCCCGAGAGTGATTCAGTGGAAGTCAGTGAGGCAACCCCCTTGGCAGTTGAGAGCACATGTGAGAGAATGGAGACAGGGAGAGGTTCTGAAGCATACATGGGCCCAGAGAGAGAGATGCCAGCACCCCAAGTGTCCCTGGATCATAGTGCTCGACTGTCAGCTGCTAAGTGTGAGTCTATCAAGGAGCGCAAGATTCATATGCCTACCACAGAACGTTGTGTGAGGATGTGTGGAGAGGATGCTGAGAGAGTTAACTTCACTGAAGAAAGATTGTATGTCTTTCAATGTGGAGACAGACCACCCAATGAGGGGGAGCCTGGGGTGAAATTCAGCAAAATTTCAGTCCCCAGGAATATCGTGAGGCTCGACAGTCAGACCAGTGGTCTTACTGGGAGCAAGCTATGAATGAGGGAAAGAATTCATTGGACGCTCACGACACCATGGAGTATGTAGAGCGCCCATGGGGCAAGAAGGTCATTCTAGTGCACTGAATCTATTCTGCCAAAGTAGATAACTTAGGCAATGTCCTTAGGTTCAAAGCACGTCTTGTAGCCCAAGGATGTCGTCAAATTCCTGGAGTAGATGTTGATGAAGTATTTGCTCCCACTAGTAGCTTTGCTGCTAGACGTGTGAATCTGAGCGTGGCTGCCCAGATGGATTATGAAATCCATCAAGTCGACATCAAGACGGTGTTCTTGAATGGAGACTTAGAAGAGGAGGTCTACGTAACACAGCCTCCTGGGTTTGAGAATGGTGATCCCCGTGTTGTTTGCAAGCTCAACAAAGCCCTCTATGGGTTGAAGCAATCCCCTCGTGCATGGCACAAGAAGCTGGATGCTGAGATGTGCGCACTGGGCTTTGTTGCTTGTAAAAGCGATCTTGGTGTATATGTAAGGAAGAGAGCAGGAGAGAAGCCCCTGTTTATTCTTGTGTATGTAAATGATCTACTCATCATATGTCAAGATATCAGCCTAGTGGAGTGGTTCAAGGAGCTCCTAAAGAGCAAGTTCACCATCCATGATTTAGGTGAAGTCAAAGTTTTTTTGGGTTGCCAAGTCCGCCGTAGCCGATAGGATAGGCAAGTTTCTATCAGCTGCATCCCAAAGATTGAGGCTCTGCTAGATAAGTTCGGTGTGAGCGATGGCGGAAGAGTAGTGGACACTCCCATGCAAAAGGGATTCGTTCCTACTCGGATGCCCTTCGTAGAGGTTGAGCGTGATGGTTCGGGTGCTGAGGTCCCCTTAGACCCAGGCCACAGATTTTGTGACTTCATTGGGTCAATGTTGTATATAGCCAACACAACACGACCTGATATTGCACAAGCTGTGGGTGTGTTCTCTCGCTATAGGTGTAATCCCACCACTGCCCACTGGAACGCAGCAATGCGTATGTTGCACTACCGTAGGGATACGAAGGACAAAGTCCTCGTACTAGGTGGCAACTCCAGTGTGGTCTTGGAGGGTTATGTAGATGCCGATTTTGCGGGTGACCTAGATAGTATATTTTCTACTTCCAGGTATGTATTTTATGTGTTTGGCGGTGCTGTGTCACGGACCAGCAAGAAGCAAAACTCTGTGGCTACCTCAACTGTTGAGGCAGAGTTCATGGCTTCTAGCCTTGCCATCAAGGAGGCCAACTGGCTGAGGTCCTTCTTGGAGGAGATTGGAGAGCCGCCTTGGAATGTTAAGATTTTCATTGACAAGCAAGGGTGCATCAACAATCTCAGAAACCCTGTGAACTCTAAGTTCACAAAGCATATTGCAGTGGCATTTCACTATGCACGCGAGGCAATTAAGCTGTGCCAAGTTGATATCCAATATGTGGAGTCAGCTAAGAATCGTGCAGCTGTGATGACCAAGCCACTGGTTGGTCCAGTGTACAGGAAACATGTCGATGCTCTAGGTCTACTCACTCTGTATCAAGAGTGAAGACAAGGGGAAGTGTTACATTTTGTGAGATGTAGTGAGACTGCCTTCCTCTTGAACAGACATGAACTCATAAAGGGAATTGATAAACAATAGCATGAACAAAGGCATACATGAGACGAATAAAACGATTTAGAATTAAGAGTCAAGCTTATCACAAAGAAGTGTGGTTAGACACAAGGTCATGTTATAAATAGTGTCGTATTTGCACGTGGTTGCCAGATCAACGCGTGATCTTGCAACGCTGGTACTTGAGAAGCAAGCAATGGAGTCGAATGTCACTTGCCTAGCACTATCAATGACTGATACCTGTGTGAAGACAGCAAGTGTGTTTCGTGTGGCGCAAGGCCGCCATAAAAACGGCCGAGTCAACTAAAGCAAATGATCACTCGCTCCGCTCGTGCTTGCAGGTAAGGCCGATTGGCCTAGTTAGACATGTTAAAACATGCATGGACAAGTTACTTGCTTGCTATAACTAAATTGTTGAACATCTGTATCTTCATCGGTTGCGGGTGTCATACCTATGAGTGAAGATCAGGGAGACAAGCATCATGCAAGATATTTGTTAGCGCATGCAAGGATTTATGTTATGGAGGCTCAATTGCGTTAGCATAAGAAGATTCTATATGTAACGACTTGCCTAGCACTATCAATGACTGATACCTGTGTGAAGACAGCAAGTGTGTTTCGTGTGGCGCAAGGCCGCCATAAGAACGGCCCAGCCAACTCAAGCAACTGATCACTCGCTCCGCTCGTGCTTGCATGCCTTCACACCCATAACCAAAACATAAGATTTAGACGTAATGATAAGTCTAAACTGCTCCCTTAGCCTGGACCCTTAGTCAGAAGACACCAATGTCTCCGTCTTTGCGGGCAGTGTATTGCAGCGGACTGATCTCGAGTTATCAGCGAGGTTGTATAGTCATCATACTGTGTACGTCATGTTCAAGAGACAACGCCCATTAGGGAACAAGAGCCGGCTTTCAAGACACCACAGCGCATCTCGACTTTGTGTGGTCGGTGAGTCATCTCTAGTTCTATCCAGCACGGTTGGCGTTGGGCGGAAATAAAAGCAACAGTTATGTAGTTCTTGGTTGCTATACAACGATACATCTTCTTACTCCAACTCTTGTGTGAGTAACTCCGAGGAATGCAACTCACATGCGTCATACCAACGCCCGTCTTGCTGACTCTCTCATCCCTTAAGCCATAATGGCTGGTCCTGGATGTATCTTTTCCTTCCTCCTTCTGGATCTGCAAATACTGGTAAAGTGGGAAATGACAGGATTTTTCAGAGGGGTAATCTCCCACATGAGCACCTATAGGAGCGGGCATCTTATTAGGGGCCCTCGTGGCATTCACGCAGGGTAATCACTCATGAACACCAGTCAAGAGGCATATTACAAGACAGTATTTCAATTTGCATTTCCAAGACAATTTCAAGTCAAGATTAATCACTCAGAACAACCTATAAGACACGGCCTCTTGGGTTACAGGATTTAGTCACGACAGGGGTCTATGTTCGCAGATGCCATGCCTTTTCAATGGGGTGAGAGGGTATGTACAAGCCACATGTGCTTTGAACAAGATGGCGCAACTAATGACCAGTCAGCACAACATGTGTAAAACCCCTAGTGTGCAAGCCAGGAGCACAGGACGAACAGCTAGGGGCCAGAACGAAGGAGAAAGCGGCACATGGCCACAGAGATCGGGAGCAATATGGACAGCACGCCTGAACAAAGAAGGCACCAACAAGCCAACGCAGAGCAGGCAGATAGCCACATGTGCATTGCACACCTGAAGGAAAGACGAAGAGAAAACCAAGGAGAAAACACAGGCAGGTTTCAGGCTTGTGTGGAAAAAGATGAGGACTGATACAGAGCGAGGGCAAAGGGAGAGGGGGGGGGGTTACATACAAGGGAAAAATGGGGTTATATTTTCCACAAATGGCTAATCCCTTGTTGGCACCCATGTCACAACGCCATGTGGCTTGAGAGGCTTTTACGAAGATGATCACTCGTGACCACCGCATCTTTTGCATCAGAATACCCAATGCAGACTCGCTACACGTTCAGAAGTAATCATAGACAGACATTCCTCAGATACACAACATTGTCGTATGTAGCGAGTCTGGAGTCTGCGCCATGAAGGCTTAGGTATCCCCAGCAACACCTGGCTAATCCATTGGAGTGGAAAGGGGCTATTCTGTGACAGCTGCAGCTCTTCCCCTCGGTGCTCATGTCTCCCTCTCCTAACACTTCAAACCCCACTCTCGAGCGTCCAGATGGGTTGCATGACTAGAAGCCACTACTGATGTATGCCGATGGTTAAATGCTGTTAATGTAAAAATCTAATGTCCACCCTCTTCTATCCAACGCATGCAGGCACAGTCATGGCTCGAAATTCGAGGTCAACATGTAAACACAAAATAGATTACTACCGGGGAAGACCTTGAACATACCAAGAGAATGCAAAACCACAGCTGAGTAATGGAAGCCCAAGCGAACGTCACACATTCTTACATACCTGTTGAAACAACAATGATATGGAATTCTTGTTTTGGAAAGTGAAAGCTGGACACTACAGCTCCAAAAGGATTCGGTTCCAGCCTTGTGCCAGCTGTCTTCCTTCTCAAGGATGAAGAGACACTGCCATGGACAGTTTCTGTACAACAACGTTACACAATGCGCTTTGACTGGAGTTAAACTCCACACCACCTTACCAGCGCCCAACTGGCTCAGGCAATGGATGTGCCAAGCAAAAATAGCAGGATCTGACCCATGTCAACAGTAGGTAGGATGCACCACTACCTTCTTTGCACACCAGCGGCTCCACGCAGCACCACAATTTCACACTGCTGAGTAGGCAGCCACACACCGGGTTCTAAACCAATGGTGCTTGTACAGAGCGTTCAGATGAGCAAGACCCCTTGCACGTGGTGAAGGCCCATCCACCATCTCAATATTACATTTCATATTGCCCCGATTGCCTGCAAGTGTGACAGTTCTTGTCAGAAAGCCCAGATAGCATCAAAAGGACTACAATTTAGGTGTTGAAAGTAGCCATCCTGGAGGGTTTTCCAGCGACAACCGCCCTTCACTAAAGCATGATGAAAAAAAAGTCAGCATCATGCACTCGGCCACAGTCACCTTTCCTGGAGCGATACTTGAAAGAAATTAGCCCCCCCCCCCCACCCTCTCACAAAAAACTTCTGCAGAGGGCGACGGTAGAAACAGAGCAGAGTGCTGGTAGCCCCCAACAAGGCAAGGGACAGTAGGAGAGGAAAGGTCAGAGGGGAAATAAACAGGGAAACCCACCCTGAGGCCCAAAACAGTGCCCACACCCACCACGTGCCCCAAAGCACCCAGGCCTAGCACATCGACGGCACTGAAGCCTGCATCCATATCCCTCACATTACCTATCAGAACCATTTCACAAATAGTAGTAAGGACATCATGTACTGGTTGAAGCAGGCCATGCACGCCAATGCCAAACCTTCTTTAATGCAAGGATGCCATGAATGCCAGTACTAGGGTTTTTCTTGCATTCTTCCGTTATGAGCAGGCCAGTACTAGGGTTTTTCTTGCATTCCTTCCGTTATGAGCAGGGCAGAGATGAACATGCAGCACAGCTACACACTCTGCAGATTTGGCGAAATTTGGCGAATTGTTTCCTTCCCATCCTGCTCTTTAATTACTCATCCTCTTCCCGCATCGGCATATCCAACACTCACCAAATTGCTCCTGTAAAGAACATTGCAAGGAATGGCACATGCGTAAGAGTACAAGGTAGCGGTACAAAATACAACATCCACAGAAATGTCCAAGACTTTCAAGATATTGAAGAATTAGTGAAATGGTAAGCAGAGGTCCACGAAGACCCTGTAAGGCTGCTCCCAGTATGTGCCCGCATACACAGCAGCCCTTGGCCAGGCAGGAAAGTGAACGCAGAAAGAAAGGAGTACTGACCTGAAGGGTCGCCGGACTTGAGGCCAGGGTTTTGGGGAGTTAGCTTCAGTCCTGCTGTGGTGGTCTTTGTGGCTGTAGGGGCCAACCCGAAGCGGCCAGCTGCCAGGAAGAGAGTAGTGGATATCACCATGATCTGCTCTACAAACAGCCCTTCAGGAGCCTCGTCTCCCATGCGCAGGCGGAGCTATAAAAGTCAACACATTGCCCATGACTTCTGAAATCCTTCAGGAACTTTCCCACTGAAAAGTTTTCAAAAGACAGCTTTTACAACCAAAATGCCCATGACTTCTGAAAGAGGAGCTCCTCGTCCCCATTGCCAAACCCTAGGCATACAGGATGGTAGCTAGAGCACTACCCATACCAGAACACAGCCTTCGATGCTACCTGAGGAGCTAAGCGTATGCTTAAACAAACCACACAACACTACCCAAATTAGGGCCCTGCCAATTGAGGAGACCCCAAGAAAGAGGTTGAGGTGCTTGCCAAAATCCATACGTTGAGCCTTGTTGCTGGTAGCCATGTACCGACTGAAGTATTGACTGAGAGGGCTGTTTTTGGGCAGAGAAAGGGGGTTGATAGCCACCACTTTGAATCCTGTGATCATACCTTTCCCAACAGCTTGCCCACAACCTTTGCCACACAAGGCTGCAAAACCCCAAGTTCCAACAGACCAAGCTTCCCTAATGTAATAATGGGCGCACAGACCAGGCCATGCCTCCACATTAAAAAAAATGTATGAGATCACATCCAACACACTTTCAAGCTGTCCAATCTGCGAAGCTTTGGGCAGGAATTTGTCACGGTACCGCTGCCATGCATTAGGATGAAAAAGAGCCCAGGGATTTGTTTACGGCGGCACTGATATCTGTTGGGGTTCATGAACCCTACTTTCTCTAGAAGTTTCAGAAACTTGTGATCACCCCCTCCAGATTTATTGGATGGCTACCCCCCATGCGCACAGCAGATGCATCCCAGCAGGATGCCATACCATTCCATACGCTTTTACAAGCCATTTATGTTTTACAGGAAAAATCCTATGTATTTGAGCTCTGTCACGTTCTTCCATGCAATGATAATCATAGCGCCAGAATCTCTTGAATGCTGGACTAAATTTGGTGGGTGAATCAGGAAACTTCACGAGAGGGTGACATACCAGGTTTGTCGGAGAGCCGAGGTAGTCGGCACGAATCACAGCCCTTTGGCGGTCTTGCCGTGCCAACACTGCAATCTGCCCACCAGCCCCACAACTCATACTGTTTCACTTGAGCGGTAGCAACCCGCGTGGGACCGGGCTGGTCTGTCTAGGCTCCCCACTTATAACCCACACAGAGACAAATATACGTTATACAATCTCCATGATTCAATCATTGTTCTCAATGGATGGCTGTCACAACAGTACGAGGCCCGAGAAGACAAGCGGAAGCGTGAAATCCCGACCCATCTTCCTTTTCCCGAAGCGGATGCGTGAAACGCGCTTATATCCGTATGACTACCCACAAAAAAATCCAAGCCATTGAAACAAGAGATATGACGAATAATCAGTATAAAGTGGATTCAGGACAACACAGAAGATGCAGATGGGCCAATGCCGTCACTCACTTTAGCCTTGACAACATTTGGCCGAGACAACACGGGGCGGCCAGTGCAAACTGACAGCCGGAGATTCGTTTGCATTGCAGATGCCATTTTATGCAGCAACACGCGCAAGCTAACAGTATGGCCAGCAGTCGGGCTGTCTAACAGTTATCCCTATCTCGATGTATGGATTCTTTCCTATTGGATGAACCCTGATCGGATCGGACGTTACATCAACCTAAATACCCTTCAGGGCAGGAAGGAAAAGTAGGGGCCCCCTGGGCCAGGCCGAAGTTTTGAGCCTGGCCACGTTGCCCTCAAAACCTCCAAAACCTCGAGGTTTTGACTTGCCGGTACGGCCGGTACTCCCCTGCCTCCCGCACCTAGCTGGCTCTGTCGCCGCTCTTAGCTGGCCCTTTCCCCGCTCTTGCCGCCCAAGACACGCTCCCAAATATTTCTAAAAAGGCATGACTGTCGAAAGACAGCCTTAGTGTCTTTCTGGAATGGAAGACGACGTCGACGCTGGCCTGCCCGAGTTGCAGGCCCAGGTGGAGGATGCGGACAGGGTCCCGGTGCCTTCCCGTTTTGTGGTATTTGGTGGTGTTCTATCAAGACTCTGTTGAAGGCTCTTTGTTGCCGTATTTGGCATGCTTCTCTCCGCTGACCGGGGGCTGGGGCTGGGGCTTGGAGCAGGAAGAAGGAATGGGCGGGAACTTCAAGAGGGTTTTGAAGGTCATTACCGATCAAATGAAAGAGGACGTAGGAAAATTAAGCAGGGAAAGGTGCTTGAAGAACAAACCCATGAAGGAGGTGTGACTCTGTTTGCGTGCTGGGTGTTGTTAGCGCATCCCATTGTTACGCAGGCCGTTCTTCCTTCTTGTTTGTTGTGTTTCCCTTCGCACTCGCAGACTCGTGTTGTGTTTTCCTTCGCAGTATCCATACGCATCCATGACCGTGCAGTATGACCCTCTCCTCAGCTTCCGGAAGTTCAAAGGCCTCACGATTGAGGACTTAAATCTCGTTTCCGGAGCCAAGTTCTGTATATTCTGTCCAGTGCGGATGTTTCCAGAAGTCATAGTGGCCTGTGAGGGGAATAAAGATGGGTGGCATTGTTTGCCCTGTCCGGAATGTCACGAATGGAATACACGTTCCCAAGGTTGGGGAGAGATTCGAGTTATTGTCGACGTATTGTTGGGATGCGTCATCTTCTTTCTACCATCCAAATGGGAATGCCACAACGCAAAATGCGGGTATGTGGTATCTGCGGTTCCAAGTTTTGTGTGAGCCATTGGCGGGCAATGGCATTTTGCTTGTAATTTTGCATGGAGAGCATGGTGTGGATGCAGGACAAAGACATTTCAAGCGAATCATCCCAACGTTCTGGAAA
>KV908382.1:280063-300063 GCA_002005505.1 Botryococcus braunii
AAAGGAAGGGGTGAACCTTGTGGTGCCAAATGTTAGGAAGGCTGAATCTGAGATTTCCAAGTTTTTAGGGGAACAAAGGTGCAACCCGTCCCTCACTTGTTGTTTCATTGTGGGAAGGAAAGCTTGGAAAAGTAAGAGTCTCTATGCTCACCGTATGCAAGGAAGGATTGTGGAAGTGTGTTCAGGAAGGAAGGGACAGGCGGTAGACATGAATGGTCAAACTAGTGTCTACCCATTCTCTTTTATATGTTGTGTGGTTCCCCCAAGACCCACACTCACCATGGGAAGTGTTACTACTGACTCTCCGCTCGCTATGACCTTTCCTGCGAATGTTAAGGGGAAAATCCTTTCAGTGTTGTTTGACAGTGGGGCGTCTCATTCCTTTATTAAAAGTGATACTTTGCAAGGACTTGGGGTGCGCTATAAACCCTCGAGTATCTCAGTGACTCTTGCGGATGGAAGTGTGTCTGATACGAAAGGAACGGTCGATGTGTCATTTACGCTTAAGCCCGGTGTAAGCTCCCGTCATAACTTCATTGTAAGCCCTGCCATGATTGATGGGGTAGACATGATTTTGGGGCAGGATTGGATGGAAGCAAGGGGAGCCTCCATTGATTTTCGTGTGAAAGCTGCTCACTTTAGACATCATGGGAAGTGGGTTACCTTAACACGAGCAGATTCACCCTTGCCGGTTGGGCCAAAACTTGTTTGGGGTCTTCAAGCAAAAGAAAGGAAGGAGGGAAGGAAGGACAGGAATGGAAGGGGATGGAAGGGGCAAGATGTATGGAAAGTTTGCTTGTATACTGTGCTTGTGAATGACCAGGCTGAGTTGGTGGACATCACCGGGGAGGACGCCTCAAGTGGGGTCGACCTGGCGGATACCGACCAATCTGTGGACGACACGCCCGTCGTCACAAAACCCACCAGTGGTACCGGTATGACTTTCACTCAACAAATAAATGATATGTTGGAAGGAAAACCGCAGGCATTGAAGGAGTTGTTACGTGCTAATGAGGATTTGTTTGCCAAGCAACTCCCGGGGCTACCTCCGGAAAGGGAAGTATTTCACACAATAAATTTGGAGGAAGGACATCGGCCTCCCAATAGGCCCGCGTACCGGCTAGCTCCAAGTGAGCTTGCGGAGTGCGAGAAAACAGTGGATGAGATGTTGAAATTGGGATTGATCAGGCCAAGTTGCTCCCCTTTTGCTTCACATGTTTTGTTCGTTAGGAAGAAGGATGGAAGTTTACGGATGGTTATAGATTACCGTCCCCTCAACAAAATCACCATCTCTGATAGATACCCTCTACCCAGAATTGATGACCTGTTAGATAAACTTAAGGGAGCAAAAGTGTTTTCAAGCTTGGACTTACTGTCTGGATACCATCAGGTCAGGCTTCGGAAGGAGGATGTGCCAAAGACTGCCTTTCGGACCCCTTTTGGTTTGTACGAATTTCTTGTTCTCCCCTTTGGTCTGACAAATGCCCCCGCCACATTTCAGAGGTTGATGAATGAAGTCTTTCATGACTTTATAAGGGAAGGATTTGTGGTGGTGTATTTAGATGATGTGCTCATTTACAGCAAAACGGAAGATGAACACTTGGGGCAGTTGGAGAGAGTTTTCACCCGTCTGCGTGAACATCAACTCTTGGCAAAACTTGTTAAATGTTCTTTCTTTGAGAACCAATTGAAGTACTTGGGACACATTATTGGTGCAAATGGATTGGAAGTGGATATGGATAAAGTCAAGGTGGTGCAACAGTGGCCTTCACCCACAAACGTAACGGAAGTTAGAAGGTTTTTGGGGTTGTCTAACTATTTTCGGAAATTCATCCAAAACTATAGTATCCTAGCAACCCCATTGACCGCTCTCTCTGGAGCAAAGGCACCTTGGAAGTGGGGACAGGAGCAACAGGAAGCATTCACCAAAATCAAGGAAGCATTGGTGAGAGCCCCTATCCTGACACTCCCGGATGTACGTCGGCCATTCAAGGTGGTGTGCGACGCATGCGATTACGGCGTGGGAGCTGTGTTGTTTCAAGATGGGAAGGTTTGTGCTTATTTTAGCAAGAAGTTGGGAGCAAGCGAGAGGAACTACAGTGCCACGGAACGGGAATTATTGGCTGTGGTGTATGCTCTCACGGAATGGAGATGTTATCTTTTGGGGAAGCCAGTGACAGCGGTAACGGATCACAAGTGTAATACCTTCTTGGGTCAACAGGTTGGGCTTAGTCCTCGGAGGGCTCGGTGGGCCGAGCGCCTGCAGGAGTTTGAGATTGAATGGGTATGGGAACCGGGAAAGACCAACATTGCGGACCCGCTCTCCAGGTGTTTCACTCAACATGGTCACCCTGGATCTGGGGGGAGGGACAATGGAGTAGTGGCCGGGGTTGCCCTCCGGCGCAAGCGTACGCGCCCCTCTCCGGACTGCCTCACCCCCTCCAGATTGGATGCAGCTCGGTCCCGCAAGGTTCGAAAAGTCACGGAGCCCGCTCAGGAGGTCCAAGACCCCCTCGGCACGATGGAGCAAATTGGGTTGGCCAGCCCAAGTGAGCTCACCCCCGATACCGATGGGTACGAAACCTTACTTGGAAAACTTGGGAAGGCTTACACAGATGATCCTTGGTTGGCAGTGCGCGCGAATCGTCGGAAGGTTAGTCTTAAGGGAGGCTTTTGGGAAAGGAATGGACGGAAGTATGTTCCTGCATTGTTTGAGGAAAGGAAGAATGGGGAACTTGTTGTTGAGAATCTGCGACGTGGAATTTTGGAAGCATTGCATGACCCGCCTCATGTTGGCCACCCTGGAGTAACTCGAATGTATGAGCTTCTCACAAGGGAATGGTATTGGCCTGGAATGTATGAGGATGTCAAAGCCTATGTTGCTCATTGTGACTCTTGCCAGCGGGTCAAGGCTCGGAATACTTTGCCTGCTGGTCTTCTTCACCCTTTACAAATACCAGTCAGGAAGTGGCAAAGTTTGTCCATGGATTTCATTACTAATTTGCCAAAGACTCCCAATGGAAATGATGCTATTTGGGTTGTCGTGGATAGGCTTAGCAAGTGTGCTCATTTTGCAGCTACAACCATGAATGCGGATTATACGGTGGCACAATTGCTAAGGACACGGGTATGGATGTATCATGGATATCCGGAGGAAATTGTTTCTGATCGGGACCCCCGCTTTGTGAGTAAGTTTATGAAGGCGTTACATGAACTACGGGATGTCGGCCTGCCCTTTCAACTGCCTTCCATCCTCAAACAGATGGGCAAACTGAAAGGACAAACCGCATTTTGGGAGACTATCTGAAACATTATGTTGCAGATCATGGAAGGGATTGGGATAGTTATTTGCCCGAAGCCGAATTTGCGTACAATAACTCTTGGCAAACTTCTATCAACACAACACCCTTCAGGCTTACATATGGTCAAGATCCGAACGTCCCGTTTGCAAATGGGCACTTGGGAAAAACTGGAGTTGGGAGTGCGGATGAGTTTGTGAGGAAGATGGGTTTGGACATCCGACGGGCACAAAAGTTTTTGGCTGCAGCCCAGGACCGGCAAACTGCCTATGCAAATAGGCGTCGCAGCGATGTGTCGTTTGCGCCGGGTGACTACGTGCTTGTGGATCGGGACTTCTTTGCAGTTCACAGGAAACTTCCACAGAAGTTTGCGCCTCGGCGTGTGGGACCCTTCAAGGTCCTTAGCTCGCCTGGCCCCAACGCGTACCGCTTGGAGTTTCCAGACGGCTACGACCGGTATCATCCGACCGTGAATGTCAACTTCCTCACCCCCTACCGTACCGCTGATGTTGCACGTGTGCGTCCGCCGCCGCCGCCCCCGCACCTCGTCAACGACCATATCGAATACGAGATTGGTGGCATTGTGGACCACAAGCCACTCATGGACGACCGCGGCCGCACTCTCTACGACCCGGATGGAACCCCGCATATGCAATACCTTGTGCGATGGAAAGGTTACACGCCCGACGACGATACGTGGGAACCACTCACGAATTTTACGCGCTGCCGCCAGCAAGTGGAGCAGTACAGAGGGAGTCACGGGTTGCCTCCATTGCCTCCCAGGGGCACAATCCCTCGGATTCGCCCTTAGGCCCCGTCGACCGGTTGGCCCTCCTTGGAGGGGTCTCTCTGTATCGCCATATGGACTGTGGATAGGCTAGGGTAAGGCTGCCTTACCCGGTAGGGTGGACCATGGGTCCCTTACCTGGATAGATCATTGTGCACATTAGGCTCGACATGGCCGCTTCACTTCATTGCCACTGGACACGGAACTTTGGACTCTGGGACTTTGGATTCGAACTTGGTTTGAACCTCACTTGAACTTTGCCTTATGGACTTGTGGACTTCTCGACTTATGAACTTCTGGACTTTTGGCTCTACGTGGACTTAGCTGTTTCCTCTGTTTCGTCTTTTGTCATGTTTGTCATGAATGATACTTATTCTTATTTCTATATGGTGGGGACCCCGATACGCAGCGATCGGCTGGGGTCTGGCAACACGGGAGGCGGGTTGCCCGTAGGTAGTGTTCTGAGTCTCCGCATGTTGGAAGGTCTTTTGTTGTTTTGTTGCGCTCTGCCTTCTGCGCGGGGACGCACAGGAATAGGGGGGGGAGTATGTAGTGAGGTGACGCGTGCGGTGCCGCGTCTGCGTACCTCATGCGGCTCGCCTTTCGAATTATGTGCAGGTCTTTCGAATTACGTGCACGCCTGCATGTGTGCGCATGTGTCTTCACGCACATCGTACTACGAGAAGCTTCACAATATAGGATGTTCATGAAATGTCCAAAAGGATGCCCTCTCGTCATCCTTCTCGTGGTGCTCGCGAGAGCATCACATAGAAGGGCGATGTAGCCGGGTTCACCACAAGTGGGACTCACACTTCGAGAGACACACTTATCTTTGGGGCCTGGATATATCTGTTGCATATTATATTGTATTGGCGTTGGCCATATTGTTTATTGGAGACTCGGAATCGCCTGCGTGAGGAGGAGCTGCGTATTGTAAGAGGAATCGGCGTCACGTTTACTGTCTCGCGGTGTCACCCCTTCCTTAAACCCTAGTATCTCTTATTATTAAACTTGCATACACGTCTCCCTTTGTTTCACTGCTTGATTTTCTCACCCCTGTCAAGACAGCGGCTGAGAAGCACTGGTTTTGGGAATTAATGCCTCTTTTCAAGAAGGGTAAAGTTGTTGATTGGAAACAAATGGCCTTGGAGTGGAATCGTAGGTTGACAGATCTATTAGAGAATGGGTTGATCGGTCCTGACAATCGAAACCACCTGTTTTTCAAGCACTATACAGACTTGGAAAAATTTGGAAAGACAGTGACAGCAGAAATGCGTGAGTGGGAGACAAGACATCGATTTCATGCTGTTCAGGCCCTAGAAAAGCTTGCTGCGGGGGTGCCCCCTTTGGGCATGATGGACCCCAACACAGTTCCCACGGGTCTCACCCCTTACTTAAATACACCGAGGGACGAGCCGCCCAAAAGGCCAGTGTCGCTCAGCTGTCCATCAGCAACACGTGTGTTGAGTACAAATGCTAGGGAAGGGGTGTCCTC
The DNA here is from genome assembly GCA_002005505.1 of Botryococcus braunii. Taxonomy (NCBI): domain Eukaryota; kingdom Viridiplantae; phylum Chlorophyta; class Trebouxiophyceae; genus Botryococcus; species Botryococcus braunii. The sequence continues at coordinate 285,645 of KV908382.1, forward strand.
AACTGGTCTCCCGCGCTGTATCATCGATCTTACAAGCGACGACTCTCTGCAGGTACACCTCCCTCTATTGAAGTAATTTTTGAGGTTCCTTGCACAGGCCTTCCCCTTATCCGCCCCCCCCCTTTCTCTCTCGCACGCACACACACACACGCTCCTGCACATGCACAGGGAAGGCGAGAGTCCTCTTCGTCAAGCGAGTTCAGTTGAACGGTACTTTGTGTGCAGAGCTGGGGGTGTTGCGGGCGCGTGACCTTGTTTGGTGGGGGGCGGGGGGGCTTCGCATCAGCACACTGAAGATTCTGTCTTCTTCGAGTTCCTTTTTTGGGGGGGAGTGCTTTATGAGTACCTATCTGCACTGTGACCTAGTGTTGTAGTTGCCATCTGCACATGCTAAGTAATACCTTGACTTAAGCATTTTGGACTGTTTGCATGCAGGTTACGTGCGAGCCAGTGGCGGGTTCTGATCTGATGCGCCAGAATTACAACCCTGAGGTGGTGGATGAAACGCGCATGCCTCCTGAAAATCAGGTACACTGCAAGCGAGCTACATTCTTGCTTGTTGTAATGTCTATGAGTTCATCTGGGTGTAAATTGGTAGGGGCCGGGGGTGTGCATTGAAGGTAGTATCACTCAATATTAAACGGCATGCAGTGTGATATAAGTTGGCTTGCTTGCTAAACTTGCAGTGCAGGGAGTGAAAGGGGCTACTTTTGTGCTACCTTTGTACATTGAATGTTTGCTTTTACATGCATCATGCATGCGTGCATTGGGGGGGGGGGGGCTGAGGCTCTTCCATGGTTCCTCTGTATTTTGGGGGGGGAAGCGATGACAATTTCTCGTGCCCGCCAAAATGTGAACTTGCTTGCTTCGTGCAGGTCCTTTCCTGGCTCGCTGTATGCATCCAGAGTCTCTCTCTCTCTCTCTCTCTCTCTCTCTCTCTCTCTCTCTCTCTCTCTCTCTCTCTCTCTCTCTCTCTCTCTCTCTCTCTCTCTCTCTCTCTCTCTCTCTCTCTCTCTGTGTGTGTGTGTGTGTGTGTGTGTGTGTGTGTGTGTGTGTGTGTCCCCGCGGGGGGGGGGGGGGGGGATACTGGTCTTGCTACCAGATGGTCATGCAAATTTCACTATCATTAATTATCATAATCAGATCCTGTGATTAGGTATCACATCTCTCCTTGCTTTATGAGCACCTATCTGCACTGTAACCTAGTGTTGTAGTTGCCATCTGCGGTTGCGAAGGATTACGTTGACTCGAGCTTTTTGGACTGTTTGCATGCAGGTTACGTGTGAGCCAGTGGCGGGCTCTGATCTGATGCGCCAGAATTACAACCCTGAGGGGGTGGATGAACTGCGCATGCCTCCTGAACTTGGTTTGCACGAGCTTCATGCAATTCAGGTACACTGCAAGCGGGCTACATCCTTGCTCGTGGGAATGTCTGTGAGTGCGCCTGGGTGTTAAAGGGAAGGGGGGGGGGGGGGGGCTTTTTAAGATAGTATCAGTTCAGTAGTCCACGGCATATATTGAGGTATAAGGTGACTTGCTTCCTAAATTAGCTATTCAAGGGGTACAAGGAGGCCACTTTGTAATTTACATGCGGGGTTTTGACGCGCGTCATTGCATTTCTATGTGTCTTGGTGTTTCGGGAACAGAGGGGGGGAGTGGGGAGGCTTCAGTCATGGGGGGTGGGGGGGTTTGCTGGTCTTGCTACCACAGGGTCATCTAAATTGGCATTAACGATAATTGCTTTACTGTTTAGGCATGCAACAATGCTGCAAGGATATTGGAGGGCCGCATCCCCATGCCCCCAACGCCGGTGGCATTAGAGCCCACTGCAAGGCCTTCAGCATTTGGGCTGCAGCGTGTGTGTCCCCAGGTATTTGTTATCGTTATTATGTATAAATCAGTTTTAATTATTTTCGCAGTTCCCTAGTGTATTTGGATGCAAATCTGTATGACTTCAGGGCTCGTAGCTCAATACCGTCAATCCCCTGCTTTTCCTTTTGTTTTGCTCGTCCTTGACTCTGTTCCTGCTAGGCCCTTTGCATGTTCTTGTTAAATCATCTTGGGCTATTTGCTGGTGACATACTTCTGCCATACTTCTTCCCCCTTGGGGGGGCCGGAAGAGGCAAAACCTCTAGAACCGAGGTGAAAAAATGGGGAAAAAGGGGGGGCGAGGTGAAAAAATATGGGAGGCGGAAAGAGGCCAGAGGCGAAAAAATAACGTGTCGTAGAATGCACAAGTTAGAGAGAATTTCCAAGTTGTGAGAGAGAGAGAGACAAGGCCGGATGGCCGACAAGTTGGACGCTCTTTCCAATTACAAGTAACCCCCACCTCACGGAGCTTCCACTCCCTACTTGTGGTCTACTAAGCTTCCAGATTACCTGAGTGCGTGTCTTCCCGTGGCTTACGTCTCTATCCGTTCCTTCCCGTGGTTCGTGATCGTGTGTTCACGTTCCTCCAATGGTAGCGCACTAGTCCACCAAACCTCTACAATGGTATCTAGAAAATATCCTAGAATCCTACTATGAGAGTAACGTCCATAACTATCCAATGGAATTCGACGGCTAGGAAGCCAAGGCTAGACGCTAGGCACGTGCGTACTCGCGTTGCTCGTACGACATGTGCACCACATGTGCGCCTAGGCTAGGGGGTAAGGGAAATGTCCAGAAATGCCGGGAAATCCCTACATTCCATCACATCATCCCCCCCTTAATTCCTGCATGTCCTCATGCAGCCACATACACACATACAGTAGACCACAATTATAAGGGAATGGTCGTCACCGAACGGCCCATCCACCAGCGCCGTTAGACCCTTGCCGAATGGGTTACATTAGGGTCCCCGCCTCCAAGTTATTCCCCTATCATCCCAAGCAATTGACTAAAGCGTCCATTTTGTTTTTTTTTTTTTTTTTTGTTTTTAATTTATTTATTTGGTGGGCTTTATTCCTAAGTACAATACTGTACGATACGATACGACACGGTACGATAATTACGATAAATTACGGCGAACTACGACGAACGTTCGCCTTATTCCTTTCGAACTATCCAAGTCCGCCTTTATTGACACATCCCTATTTATTATTTATTAAAACAATACAATGCTTGTGACACAACCGATAAACAATCCGAACAAGATAAATATGACACAGGTGTAGCTCAGTTCACAATGCTTTCCTAAAGTGGCTATCCATACAACACAGTTTCTTTATGATACACTGTCCATACTGTACACATACTGTACACATAAGGTACACAGGAAGTACACATATAGTACATAGAAAGAAATCCATCCCAAGATGCCAAGTAGTCCATATCCAAGGGTTCCAAGTAGCCCATAGCCAAGGGTTCCAAGTAGCCCATAGCCAAGGGTTCCAAGTCACTTCTGTACTTCAAGCCCACGTCCCAAGTGCTAGTTAAGCAGACTGCGGTTGCGCGCCATGTGTACTTCAATTCCCATCCCTGAATGCAGAACCCCGAGTTCAATGCATCGAAGCGGTATGAGGCCTCATGCCACACATACCGAGGTAGGCAACCTACCCCGTCCCTTGTCCCAAAGTACACAAGATATACAGTCCCTACCATAGGTCCCGTCCCATGTATTCCCAGACACCAGGTGGGAACTCCATAAGTGGAATGAGGGGGACAACCGTCCGGAGGGGCCCGTTCAAGGGAAGGTGTCGCGCAGCGCCACCTGGTCCCAAATGGGCGGGGCGAGCCCCTGGAGTCTATGATAGGTATTAACCAGCCCGGGATGGGTCTCGAATGCCTCCTGAGATTCCCATGAGTCCTCTGTGGCCCCATGGCCTGCCCACTTTACAAGGTACTCGAGAAAAGGTGTGCCATCCTCAAAATGGTAGGAGAACCCATCCTTGTCGTGCAACAGCCGGTGATCGACTAGTGCATCCACTACCCACTCCAGGTGAGTGGTGCCATCCGCTTTGGTGATGACTTTTGGGGGGCAGTATCCACGCGACTGCGCCTCCTCACGTGTCCAGTATGGCTTCAAATAGCAGACATTTATGCGGGGGTGGATGTCCAACCGGTCCGGAAGATCCAGTGTGACGAAGTTAACGTTGTCGGGCGTGACCGCCATGACCCTGAAGGGTCCCACGTGCCTAGGCTGCAGCTTGCTGAATCTGTTTGAAGTTAGCGTGGGGGCCGCACGGGTTGAAAGGAGGACATAGTCCCCTTCCTGGTAGATGGCCTCCCTCCTATGCCGGTTGGCATAGGCCGTCTGACGGTCTTGAGCTGCACGCAAACACTTCCTTGCAAGGGTGATTTTTTCTTGCATTTTTCTCATGAAGAGATCAGCCCTATCCACCTTAGTGCCCTCCATGTGTCCCACCGCAAACGGTATATTTGGATCTTGCCCATATGTTAACCTGAAGGGTGTGGAGTTTAGGGAAGTTTGCCAAGAGTTGTTGTAGGCAAATTCCGCCACTGAAAGGTAATCCTCCCACTCCTTTGGGTTATCCTTGACATAGTGTTTCAGAAAATCTTCCAAAATCCTATTCACCCGTTCCGTTTGACCATCTGACTGAGGATGATATGCCGTAGTTCGAGCCGGCTTGCACCCCGTCAGACTTAGAAGTGTGTTCATGAAATTATTCACAAACCGAGGATCTCGGTCCGAAACAATTTCTTCAGGGAAACCGTGATACTTCCATACTTTATCCCTCATCAGAACAGCAACTTCATAAGCATCTGCATTGGTAGTGGTAGGGGCAAAATGGGCACATTTGCTCAACCTGTCAACCACTACCCATATTGCGTTATGCCCGTGTTTGCTATTAGGCAGTCCCGTGATGAAATCCATTGAGATGCTTTGCCATTTCCTTGTGGGGATTTGTAAAGGGTGTAAGAGTCCTGCGGGTAACTGGTTTGAGGCCTTCACCCGCTGGCATGAATCACAATACTTCACATACTCCCGCACATCCTCCGCCATTCCCGGCCACCACCAGTCCCGCTTCACTAGATCATACATCTTCGCAAAGCCTGGATGACCAACAGAAGGAGGTTCATGCAAAGCTTTCAATATGTCCTGCCGCAGATTCCTAGCAACTGGACCTTCCTTATCCCGGACTTCATAAAATGCAGGCACATATTTTCTTCCCTCCCTTCCAAATTCCCAAACCCCGTCCGTAAAGTGAACTTTTCTCCTATTTGCCCTTGTTCCCAACCACGAATCATGTGCGTAAGCACCCTTCAACAATTCCAAGAAGGTGTCACACCCGTCAGACCCGAGGGTGATGGAGCCCGAGCGGGCCCTCCCGTCCCCATCCATCGAGGTTGCATTGATCCCCTTCCCGGGGTTGGGCTCCGTGGAGACGTTGCGCTGCTGTTGTCCCTGGAGCTGTCCCTGGAGGACTGGGTTCCTGGACAACGCATCCGCAACGTTAGTCTTTCCAGGCTCCCAAACCCAAAGAATGTTGAACTCCTGCAACTTCTCAGCCCACCGTGCCCTCCGAGGGCTTAAACCAACCTGTTGCTGAAGAAAAGTGTTACACTTATGGTCTGTGGTGACAGTGACTTGTTTCCCTTGGACATAACATCTCCATTCAGTCAAGGCATACACTACAGCAAGTAACTCCCTCTCAGTTGCAGAATAGTTCCTTTCTGCACTATTGAGCTTCTTACTGTAATAAGCAATGACTCGACCTTCCTGCAATAGTACAGCGCCAACCCCAAAATAATTCGCATCACAAATTACCTGGAAGGGTTTACGAAGGTCTGGCAGTGATAGTATGGGTGCCTGTATTAATGCATCCTTGAGAGCCGCAAGGGCCTCATCTTGCTCCTTTCCCCAAGTCCAAGAACTTTTGCTACTGGACAGTTTAGTCAAAGGTGCAGCAAGTGAGCTGAACCCCTGAATAAATTTTCGAAAATAATTTGCAAGCCCCAAAAATCTACGCACGTCGGTGACGTTTTGGGGTGTGGGCCAATCCTTGACTACCTCCACCTTTTGGGGGTCCACTTTCAGTCCATCCTTGCCAATGATATGCCCGAGGTATTTGAGTTCTGAGCATAAGAATTCACATTTGGCAAGTTTTGCAAACAATTCCTTTTCCCGAAGGCGTTGGAACACCTTCCGAAGATGAGCATAATGCTCCTCTTCATCCCGACTGAAAATTAGAACATCGTCAAGGTACACTACCACAAACCCTTCCCTTATGAAATCATGAAAGATTTCATTCATTAGGCGTTGAAAGGTAGCGGGGGCGTTGGTGAGTCCAAAAGGAAGCACTAAGAACTCATACAGCCCAAAGGGTGTACGAAACTCTGTTTTAGGAATGTCTTCCTCCTTTAGCCTTACTTGATGATAACCACTGAGGAGGTCCAGACTAGAGAAAATCTTAGCACCTTTAAGTTTATCAAGCAAGTCGTCTATGCGAGGGAGAGGGTACCTATCATGAATGGTGATTTTATTTAATGCCCTGTAGTCTATAACCATTCGGTATGTGCCCTCCTTCTTCCTCACAAACAAGACCGGTGAAGCATATGGTGAACATGAGGGGCGTATGTGTCCCTTAGAAAGTAGTTCATCCACAGTTCGCTCACATTCCTCAGTTTCTTCCACGGACAAGCGGTAAGCAGGACGGTTTGGAGGAGTTATTCCTTCCTGCACATTAATAGTGTGATAGACTTGTCGGTGTGGGGGTAGTCCTGGTAGCCCATTTGGAAAAATGTCCTTGTACTCCCGGAGCAAGTGTGCTAGCCGCTCAGGCTTTTTAGCACAAATTTCCTCTAGAGGGTCCGAAGGCTTACCCGTGGTGACCTCGGATTCTCCCTCTTCCTCTTCCTTTTCCTCTTCCCTTTCCGCTTCCTCTTCCACTTCCTTCTCCACTTCTAGGCAACTCTCCATATCTGGGGCCGTGCCCGAGGTATCCCCCGGCGCAGAGTTGTGTAAGGAAGTCCCGGATGACTCCGTCGAGGGGTCGTCCATGTCCACCAAAGGTGGCATCTCTTCCTGTTCATCCCAACCAACATGTTCATCCTTGGCCATGACATTGAACAAGCAGGTTTTCCAATGATCCCGTTTCCCTTTCCTGGTGTTTCCGAATTTGATTCCCCATCCCAACTTCTTTCCCAAGCCTTTGCCATGTTTGTTTAACAAGACCCATTTGTGATTGTGTCTAATATGAGCCTTGCCAGCTCTCACATTAACATTAGCATGTCGTGGTGCTAGCCAATCCTGTCCCAAAATAATGTCAATTCCTTCCATTATTGAGTCACACACAAGAAAGGAGTGTCTCGTAATGATAGATGGAGCAAACCGGACACTCAAATCCACTTTCCCATTTGTGTGTGTTACTGTCCCATCAGCAAGTGTGACTTGTGAAGTCCTCTTGTTATACCTCAAACCTTGCAAAACTTTTTCCCGGACAAAAGAGTGTGTGGCCCCGGTGTCCATTAAAGCTTTACATTGTTGTCCCCTTGTCATGACAGGAAATGTGAGGTTAAGAGGTGCAGCACTTGACGTTGAACCCAACTGACAAGATGCTTTGGGTGCTGCATAAGCTAAAACAAAGGAAAAAGGAAATGTACATTGCTGCCCTTGAAAAGAAAAGCATTCCCCTTTTGCGCCCCTAGCAAGAATTTTCAGGTTTGCGCGAGAGCGTAACCGCAAAAAGAAACTCCTACTTTTCCACACCTTCTGGCCTATCACAAAGCATGCACTGACTTGTGAATTTTCTTTTCGTTGAGCAAGAAAAGATTCAATACAAGTCTCAGCTTTGTGTTTGCCAGGAACAATCAGAGGTGTATTCCAACTTCCCAAGGACTTCTGAACAAGAAAAGTTAAATATGAAAAACAAATTTCATTCATGACTAATCTTGTTTAGGGCCCTTGCCCTTCCCTTTCCCTTTCCAATGTTTTCCCTTGTTAAATCCCTTAGGCCCAATGTGTGAGGGAGGTGAAACACCTTGCAGTGGTGCTGCCACTGGTTGATTGTTTCCTTGCCTCGGATAGAATCCAGGCTGAAAATTTGATGGGGTGTGCCCACTAGCTTGAGCTTTGGCAGCTAGATATTGCTTTTTAGCAACACACTGCCATGACTCGTGGCCTAGTTTATGACAAAAATAGCATTCCCTATCCTTTGGAATAGAGGTTCTGGAATCAATTTTTCTCCCGGACCCAAAAGGGGGTGCTCCCACCAAACCCAAGGAAGGTGGTGCAGGGGGCTGTTGTTCCACCACTCCTGCTGCCACTTGAGGTGTCTGGGTGTAGACCCTCTTCCTCTTGGGTCCCTGTGCATCCACATATGTGCTTTTGAGACTTGCCTCATATTTAACAACATAAGTGCAAATGTCTTCCAGATCAGTGAAAGGACTGCCTGTTGCAGGGTTCACAGTGCATGCAAGTTTGAGAGGAGTATTAAGACCCTTGGTAAAAAGATGTAACTGGTCTTGCATGGCTATTTGATAGTCAACCTCTACATCTGCTAAGAGAGACATAAATCTTTCAATATATCTCTCGACAGTCTCATTTCCTTGAAAGACTTTGTCTAATTTTGCCCTGGCAATGGCCACTGTGTCTGTGGAATCATATCTTTTAACCATAAAAGTTTTAAAATCCTTCCATTCCAATGTATGCTCATGTATCCCTTCCTTTTCTAGTTTCCTTACATGTGTGTCCCAAACTTTTGTGGGTCTTTCTTCCATCAATTGCACTCCCAAGGCCACCCACTTTCCTGCAGGCACATTGGTTAGTTTTGCATAGCCTTCCAACTTCCTTGCAAAATAGCAAAAAGATCCCCTCTTTCCCGAAAACAAAGAAGGAGGAGTTGCTCTTACTTGTCCACTAGGGCGAGGAGTCTCCTCCACCCCATCCCCTCCAACTTGCCTTTCGGCAAGAAGCTTTTCCTTAAATTCCAAAAATAACTGCTCCTTTATTTTATTGGTTAACTTGATCTTCTTTGTCTTTGGTGTGGACGGAGCGGGCGACGGATCGCGAGATGCCCCCTCCATCAAGTCCTCTACCAGCTCCCCTGAGCTTTCCAACGCTTCCAAAAATTCTCTTTCTTCCGAAGAAAGGTTTTTAAACTTCCCAGAAGTGGGCGGTGACATCTACGGCCCACATATGAGAGTTAGGACCTTCCATCGAACGATCTCCCTCCTACGACTTTCCTTCTTCCACCACGCGAAAGACTTTCAGAGAACAATTCGGCATCTCGCCGATACCAGATGTCGTAGAATGCACAAGTTAGAGAGAATTTCCAAGTTGTGAGAGAGAGAGAGACAAGGCCGGATGGCCGACAAGTTGGACGCTCTTTCCAATTACAAGTAACCCCCACCTCACGGAGCTTCCACTCCCTACTTGTGGTCTACTAAGCTTCCAGATTACCTGAGTGCGTGTCTTCCCGTGGCTTACGTCTCTATTTGTTCCTTCCCGTGGTTCGTGATCGTGTGTTCACGTTCCTCCAATGGTATCGCACTAGTCCACCAAACCTCTACAATGGTATCTAGAAAATATCCTAGAATCCTACTATGAGAGTAACGTCCATAACTATCCAATGGAATTCGACGGCTAGGAAGCCAAGGCTAGACGCTAGGCACGTGCGTACTCGCGTTGCTCGTATGACATGTGCACCACATGTGCGCCTAGGCTAGGGGGTAAGGGAAATGTCCAGAAATGCCGGGAAATCCCTACATTCCATCACATAACGGCAGCAGGAATTTGCATAAAAATTACAGAGATTTTGGACAACCCAACAGGGTCCTTTGAATGATTCTTACAGCTCCCTCACGACCATCACTACAGCAACAAAACTTCCTTTCTGGAATTCAACTGTACCTCACTATTCAAGCAACTGAGCCCCTTCAAAACTTCTACCTACATGACACAAACGAAAGAAGCCCTAAAAAAGTCCTTGTCTCTTGGTGCAAGCACTGTAAGACAGAACAACCCTTCAAGTTCCAATTGCAATACACATTGCAATGTGTATATACCTATAAAAGTGGACTAAAATACTCTAACAGTGGCCATTGAGGCCTAAAACAAAGTCCATGTCTCTTGGTGCAAGCACTCTAATACAAAACAACCCTTCAAGTTACAATTGCAATACACATTGCATATATATACACATTGCAATGTGTATATACCTATGAGAGTGGACTAATACACTCTAACAATGGCCATTGAAGCCTTGAATTTGAAGCTGAACAGTCCCACAGTGCTCCTGGAAACTTCATCCTCACTGCACAACAATTGTAGCCTGCTTCATTATTGATCCCTTCTCTCCCGAGACAGCCAACTGTCCTGTATGTTGCATTTTTAAGTAAAAGTTGCGACTGGCTAAAAAATCACACTGCGTGGCATATGGATGCTGAGTCACCACAGACTTCCAAGTGACCAATCCTTTGTGATGTTTCAGGAGGTCTTGATAATAACCTGGCCGCTGGGAACATTTGTGGTTTGCCTTTAATGGCGCCTCAATGTCTTTGGGGTGCAAATGTTGCTCACGCAACCACTCAACAAATCTGCAATTCGCGCAGGTTGTTGGTTTGTTTGGCTCGGGACCCCTCTTCTTGGGTTGACGAGATGTTTGTTGGGAGGGTCCATGCCCTCTTTGTTGGGGGGGGTGCACCCTTCTTGCCCCTGGAGCCAACCTAATCTGTCCTCCTGTAGCCTGGGCAACCCCCATTCGTGGTGGGTGTAGTCTTCCCACCATGCTGCCAACTTGGGGAGCCCGCCCACTGTGACCCTGATTAAGTGGTACACCACATGTGGGAAGCTCCCCATGTGCAGATGACGGAAACGCCAGACCAGCCCAGCAAGACCGCCCTTGAGCCTCAGCAATCCTTTTGAGCTGAGAATCCGATGACGCACTGGACAGGTCTTGCAGCCCCTGAGTGAGCAGCATCTACTATTGTCAAAAGTTTAACACCAAAACAAAAAGTGTGACAAGGCTACAGAAGTTTGCAAGCCACCCCCCCCCTCTGGGCGGGACACAAACACAAACACACGTGTGAGTGTGCGCGCATCCAGGTGAAAGTATTTGCCACCTATCACCTGCTTGACAAGGAAAATGACATGTGATGCTCATGCATTCCAGAATATGCCATTGTCAAAACAGAAGTATGTCACCAGCAAATAGCCCAAGATGATTTAACAAGAACATGCAAAGGGCCTAGCAGGAACAGAGTCAAGGACGAGCAAAACAAAAGGAAAAGCAGGGGATTGACGGTATTGAGCTACGAGCCCTGAAGTCATACAGATTTGCATCCAAATACACTAGGGAACTGCGAAAATAATTAAAACTGATTTATACATAATAACGATAACAAATACCTGGGGACACACACGCTGCAGCCCAAATGCTGAAGGCCTTGCAGTGGGCTCTAATGCCACCGGCGTTGGGGGCATGGGGATGCGGCCCTCCAATATCCTTGCAGCATTGTTGCATGCCTAAACAGTAAAGCAATTATCGTTAATGCCAATTTAGATGACCCTGTGGTAGCAAGACCAGCAAACCCCCCCACCCCCCATGACTGAAGCCTCCCCACTCCCCCCCTCTGTTCCCGAAACACCAAGACACATAGAAATGCAATGACGCGCGTCAAAACCCCGCATGTAAATTACAAAGTGGCCTCCTTGTACCCCTTGAATAGCTAATTTAGGAAGCAAGTCACCTTATACCTCAATATATGCCGTGGACTACTGAACTGATACTATCTTAAAAAGCCCCCCCCCCCCCCCCTTCCCTTTAACACCCAGGCGCACTCACAGACATTCCCACGAGCAAGGATGTAGCCCGCTTGCAGTGTACCTGAATTGCATGAAGCTCGTGCAAACCAAGTTCAGGAGGCATGCGCAGTTCATCCACCCCCTCAGGGTTGTAATTCTGGCGCATCAGATCAGAGCCCGCCACTGGCTCACACGTAACCTGCATGCAAACAGTCCAAAAAGCTCGAGTCAACGTAATCCTTCGCAACCGCAGATGGCAACTACAACACTAGGTTACAGTGCAGATAGGTGCTCATAAAGCAAAGAGAGATGTGATACCTAATCACAGGATCTGATTATGATAATTAATGATAGTGAAATTTGCATGACCATCTGGTAGCAAGACCAGTATCCCCCCCCCCCCCGCGGGACACACACACACACACACACAAGAGAGAGAGAGAGAGAGAGAGAGAGAAGAGAGAGAGAGAGAAGAGAGAGAGAGAGAGAGAGAGAAAAGAGAGAGAAGAGAGAGAGAGAGAGAAGAGAGAGAGAGAGAGAGAGAGAGAGAGAGAGAGAGAGAGAGAGAGAGACTCTGGATGCATACAGCGAGCCAGGAAAGGACCTGCACGAAGCAAGCAAGTTCACATTTTGGCGGGCACGAGAAATTGTCATCGCTTCCCCCCCCAAAATACAGAGGAACCATGGAAGAGCCTCAGCCCCCCCCCCCCCCAATGCACGCATGCATGATGCATGTAAAAGCAAACATTCAATGTACAAAGGTAGCACAAAAGTAGCCCCCTTTCACTCCCTGCACTGCAAGTTTAGCAAGCAAGCCAACTTATATCACACTGCATGCCGTTTAATATTGAGTGATACTACCTTCAATGCACACCCCCGGCCCCTACCAATTTACACCCAGATGAACTCATAGACATTACAACAAGCAAGAATGTAGCTCGCTTGCAGTGTACCTGATTTTCAGGAGGCATGCGCGTTTCATCCACCACCTCAGGGTTGTAATTCTGGCGCATCAGATCAGAACCCGCCACTGGCTCGCACGTAACCTGCATGCAAACAGTCCAAAATGCTTAAGTCAAGGTATTACTTAGCATGTGCAGATGGCAACTACAACACTAGGTCACAGTGCAGATAGGTACTCATAAAGCACTCCCCCCCAAAAAAGGAACTCGAAGAAGACAGAATCTTCAGTGTGCTGATGCGAAGCCCCCCCCGCCCCCCACCAAACAAGGTCACGCGCCCGCAACACCCCCAGCTCTGCACACAAAGTACCGTTCAACTGAACTCGCTTGACGAAGAGGACTCTCGCCTTCCCTGTGCATGTGCAGGAGCGTGTGTGTGTGTGCGTGCGAGAGAGAAAGGGGGGGGGGGCGGATAAGGGGAAGGCCTGTGCAAGGAACCTCAAAAATTACTTCAATAGAGGGAGGTGTACCTGCAGAGAGTCGTCGCTTGTAAGATCGATGATACAGCGCGGGAGACCAGTTGAGGACACCCCTTCCCTAGCATTTGTACTCAACACACGTGTTGCTGATGGACAGGTGAGCGACACTGGCCTTTTGGGCGGCTCGTCCCTCGGTGTATTTAAGTAAGGGGTGAGACCCGTGGGAACTGTGTTGGGGTCCATCATGCCCAAAGGGGGCACCCCCGCAGCAAGCTTTTCTAGGGCCTGAACAGCATGAAATCGATGTCTTGTCTCCCACTCACGCATTTCTGCTGTCACTGTCTTTCCAAATTTTTCCAAGTCTGTATAGTGCTTGAAAAACAGGTGGTTTCGATTGTCAGGACCGATCAACCCATTCTCTAATAGATCTGTCAACCTACGATTCCACTCCAAGGCCATTTGTTTCCAATCAACAACTTTACCCTTCTTGAAAAGAGGCATTAATTCCCAAAACCAGTGCTTCTCAGCCGCTGTCTTGACAGGGGTGAGAAAATCAAGCAGGGTGGCTCTGACATTACTGCATCTTGTTCGCTTTAAAGTAACCCTTGGCTGGGAATGCTGCACCTTCCGCTTCTTCTTGGTCGGGTGTGGCTGCTGGGCAGCAGATCTGTTTTGCTGTGGCGCCACACCTGCGCAAGAGGCAACGCTAGATTACAGCAGTGATGGGTATATCTACCACAAGCTGCATTTTGAAGAGGAAACCACACCCTGCCATCCTTTGTGCCAAATGGCATGGACAAATAGTTGACACAGACACAAGGGAAGCTGACAAATGTAAATATCATAAGACACAGCGCTAACAAGTGCAACCATGTCGCTTACATCATCAACATCCATACCTCCTTTGCGAGGACCTGGAGCAGGACATTCTTGAGAATCTTGGTCTCCTTCATTAGCCTCAGCTGCAACTGAGCAACATGCACTTTGTGAGCCAGTAAGCAAGCAAATGCATCACCTTAATATGATCATGCTGGAATTTGATTACTGCAAAGTTGAGATCAAGCACACCTGCATCTTGGCTTGGAGGAGGAGAAAGTATCGAGGGTACCTCAGAGATTTCAGCCTGAACTGCAGGGTCCCAAACATCACATTAAGTGACCCACACATCACAAGACAGTTTCCCATATTTCACCCATCTATCCCGAGAGAGGGGCGGGTGGCAAAGAAAGCGGAGGACTAGACAGAAGGAGAGAAGGGGGAAGAAGGAAGGCGGGCGGGGAGGGAGGGAGGGGGGAGAGAGAGAGGGAAAAGGGAAGACGAGCAAAGGGAAGAGGGTGGAAAAGAGGGGAGGA